>JBCNYG010000024.1:14811332-14835147 GCA_039654305.1 Porochilus rendahli
ACTGAGGGAGTTTTTCCTTGCCACTGTCGCCGCGGGCTTGCTCATTAGGGATGTGTAGGGGGTTGTAGAGAATTTTTTTAGATTCCTCTCTAATTTAGTTTTACTATGTAAAGCTGCTTTGTGACAATGTCAATTGTAAAAAGCGCTATACAAATTAAACTGAATTGAATTGAATTGAATTGAATTGAATTAATATGATTCATGAAGAAGAGTGTAAATTTATTCCCACAACTGGTCTGGCAGTATTTTGACAGAAATTAATTGTATTAACAGACAGACCACAGGCGGTACGGTTGGCATCCATGTCTCACCCTCACTCACTCTTAGCACTGGGGCCCCTACAGGGCTGTGTTCTGAGCCCCCTTTCTATATACCTACAATTGTGTGGGCACTTCCGGCTCCACCAACATCATTAAGTTAGTGGACGAAACTGTGGTGGTGGACATAATCTTTAACAACGACGAGACGGCCTACCTAAAGGAGGTTAGAAATCTGGAATTATGGTACCAGGATAACAATCTCCACCTGAGCATTACCAAAACTAAGGAGCTGATAGTGGATTTTAGCACAAAGCAGGAGAGGAATTACCAGTTCTTGATTATCAACCGGACCGCAGTGGAGAGAGTGGACAGTTTGGTATCTAGGTGTTTACATCACACAGGTAAAGAAGGCCCGACAGCGTCTCTTTCATCTTAGACGCCAGAAGGACTTTAAACTGCCCTCAGGGGTGCTAAAGACTTTCTACACCTGCACCGTTGAGAGCATCCTAACGGAGCTTCTTCCCGCAGACTCTTTGGGCCCTCAACCAGAACACTTGAACCTGGACTTTGTAGACCTACCCTACACATAAACATTACATTCTATTGTTTTTTATACTTCTTCAAATATAGGGCAGTCGTAACAAGCATTTCACTACATATTGTACTGTGTATGATTTTATATATGACTTGAATTTAATAAACTTGAATTTGGACATTTTACAAGGTACATGGTAAGTACATCTATTCAACTTCAAGGTTATACAGATCCACAGCATTTTTATATTATTCCAAATTAATTAATTAATTTCCTAAGCCACCTAATCCTAATTAAGGTCGCAGGGAGGCTGGCACCCATCTCAGTCGACTCTGGGCGAGGGCGCGGTACACCTTCAACAGCTCGCCAGGCCATTGCTGGACCAACACACTTACACATACATACAACCATTTACTCATTCCTAAGGGTAATTTGAAACCGTCAATGAGCCTTCTGTGCATGTTTTTGGACTGCCGGAGGAAACCGGAGTACCCGGAGGAAACCCACACAAGTACAGAGAGAGCTTGCAAACTCCACACAGAAACGCCCTGAGCCGAATCGTACCCAAGATCTTCTTTTTTTGTGCGTGTGTGTTAATAAACTGGCTTAATGATTTTGTTCCCAAATCATTCCTTATAAAGTTGTCTATGCCCTTCTTAAGCCGAAATCTCAGCCAAGCTATATATATATATATATATAAACATTATATATATAATGTAATATATTATATTCAGATACCTTGGCACTTTTTATATGCAGTAAAAGTAACACACATTTAATTGTTTTTATTTTGATGCATTTGAAGAAAACTAAATAAAGTTTAGACCCCACTATCGTGATAACCTCATTCTAGAACTATAATTAGTTTCCGGGGCGGAGCTTACGGTTTGCTCATAAATTTCCCGCCAGTTGTTTGGCGTTTCCTCACCAGCCGGTCGAAAAAGCTAATGACGCATGAATTCTGTTTGTCATTTATGGTTTCAGCGCTTTAACGTTCTAAAAGTGCATAAAGTCTCCACCGGAATAAATTAGACCCCTCGGTGATTTTAGGTGCCACTTTGTGAACCCTGTGGAGCTGCTGTCGGTATGAAGGAGCTGGTTGAAGAGATGCCCGATAGCGGCTATGGCTGCACCGTGGCGAACCGCTTCGGGCGCCTTCTGGATGACGAGACCGACCCTTTCGACCTGCTGTACCAGGCTCAGGTGAAAAACGAGAAACGGAAGAAGAAAGAAGAGCTGAAAAAGGTAGTCACTTCGACGAAAACCAACAAGAAGGAGTCACAACGAGAAAGAAAGGCACTTCTGCTTCGTGCTGGGGACGCTACCACAAACAGGACTGTAGCGGGTAAGTTTTCAATGAATTACTTTTATTTAACTAACGCATGCGGAGTAAGATGGAAACGGCGCGGTCTTGTTTCTGTGACTCAGCAGCCCAAAAGCGACCTGTCCGCGCTGCACCTGAGGACCGAGAAGAAAAACACGTGAATTTCACCGAAGCCACGTTCAGTGAGGGTGAAGTTTCTCTGGGCTACTCCATCGAGAGGTGAGGAAATCAGGGTTTTGCTTAGGTCGTGGTGAGGTTTAGGGTAGTTTACATATCAGGATCCTGTCAGTGTCGCACACACACACACACACACACACACACACACACACACACACACACACACACACACACACAAACACATACATGAAATAAAATACTCTAAAACTAAAGCTGTATGTGAAAAGCGATGAACTGGGTAGTGTGAAGAGTTATCACCCTGAAGTTAATTCTTCTATAACATGTCAAGTGTTTATACCTCTTTAACCATGCCAAATGCTAAAGGTCTTTTTCTTTTGTTTTGTTTTTTTTCCCGGGGGTTTGGGGGGTTGTGTATGAATAATCACACTAGTGATTTATTTAGATTGCTATATCAGACGCCACTAGGGGCGCTGTGCGCGTTCCACCTACTTGAAATCAACCAGTGAACAGCAACTCATCTGGGTCTTGGCTAAAGTTTTGACTCAACTTTGACAGTGAATTAATTTTTTTTAATTGACCCCCGTATTTATATATTTTTTTGATGAATGCAGAAAATCGCATATATAGATTTTTGTGTTGTGTAGGCTATACACTTGAAAAATGAGTAGTGATCGTCCAGTGCTTCAAATTCAAATTTGTCACATACAAAATCATACACAGTACAATATGTAGTGAAATGCTTAGCACAACTGTTCAAAAATGTCAAGAATAAGCTATCAAAGTAACAAGAAAAGAACAATAACTAAAACTATTTAGTGTTTTTTATAGTTAGAGGTCAATATTAATATAATAATGCAAAAATAGAAAATAAAGAAAATGTATATTGAGTAAAATGATGCATAAATATATAAAAATATTATAAAATATATTATAAAAATATATAAATGAGTTATAAATGCAATATGATGCTGTGGCAATTTTCAAGTATATTGTCTGTAAAGTCTCTGTGTGCAAAGTGACAAGTGTCATGTGGCTGTGTGCAATAATCAGCTGAGGTGGATGTTTGTGTGGGGTAGAGTCTGCTTTTAGTGTTTCTGGTTGTAAGCCACAGCCTCAAATTTTATGAATAAATAAGATGTATTCACATTAACTTGAGTTTTTGTTTAAAACGTTCATCTGTGTATGTGATTTTTGACAGCATTGCGGAGTCTAGCAGCAGGGTTTGTCAATGGTCTTTGCTTTTCTTGGATTCATGGCCCCCAACTTGCACTTTTCTACCAAAAATTAATAAAAATCCCACAGCATCCTAAGAGCAAGTGAGTGGTCATATCAGTAATATTTTTCTCTAATGAAAATTCCTATTTTTACTGATTGCTAATTTAGAGTCAGGCTCTCAATCACTGAGCTTTATGCTTTGCACATCTTAATGCAGCACCAACAACACTTCTTATCTCTTACATGACGTTGACAAAAGTAAAAAAGCCTTGAATTGTGGCTAATTAGCTTCCATATGGGTAATGCCTAAGGCAGAAAAGAATTGGGTTGTCTGTTTTATGGATCAGGGAAAATTGCCATTGTCAGTGTTTTCTCAGCCTTTGATGCAGGTTGCATGAAAGAAGAAAACCAATTATTGCCTTTGCCCTAATGTTCAATAACATTTTAAATGTCCAACAAAACCGAACATGGATAATTAACATTACGATCGTATCAGATATAGACGTATGTTTTCATTATTGCTGTTGAGTTACCCCTTAGACATGTAACATCCACTGAGCCTTGGTGTTATAGTCTGGGTCCTAAGTGGATATTGTCTAGTGTTGATTCATCCGGTTACTGCTACTCTCTGCATTAATGTTGCCGTCTTTGTTCATGCCATCGATTGTAGGCACTATCTGAAGCAGCCCCCCACCCCCAGTCTGCACAGAGTTGAAGAATCTATGATGGGCTAGGACAGGGGTTCTCACTTATTCTTTGTCTTTCCCCAAAAGGGGACACATTCTATTTTTTTTGATTCCCGATATTTTAAACTCCTCCACCAGCAGTGGTGTCCAGTCACCCGTGACATCACGTGAGTTAGCCGTTTAATAAATGACAGATGCAGGGGGTGGGGGGCAAACTTTTACCTGAAGATATGATCACTGGTTGAGATTCTCCATGAGCCCTTTATTGTAGCTGTAATAAAGAGCTGGTAGGCTACTACCTCCTGTCTAAATGTCATTCTATGGTAAGTGTTGCACTGGTTTGTTTTATTATTAAACCTCACATCAGCCCAAATACATAACTACAAATGGATATGCTTACTGTCTATATACACTAGGTCATATTTGGGGTTTCCTGGTATAACCTGGATAAAATAAAATAGTTAATTGTTTGTGTTGTATTAAACTGACATGTGGATATTTTAATACTTTGGCTACTTGGCTATAACAGGCTGTCCACATCTGTCTTGTATTAGGTTTGTATGAGGTTAAGTGGCATTAACTTGTCTCATTTGATCACTAAATTGTATATTTAAATAACTTAAAAGATGATCACAATCAAATATTAACATTACTCTTCACACTGTTATGAAATTGCTTGTTTTACATCATGAAATATTTGGTGGGTTCTGCTGAACCAAACATGGCTCTACAGGTGGGATGAAAAAGTTTGGGAACCCTTGATAAGGTTAGACAGTGTCTTATCTTTTTATGCTGAGTCAACTTTTCATTCTATTAAATTTGTTATAGTAATCTGGCATAGAAAAATGAGTTATGATGTTTAGCTCAGCAATACAGGAATCCTGTTCTGAATCTTTTGATGAGTGGGTGGCGTGAAGAGCACTGAACTGGTGGCTTTTAGTTTTGTGTTCATGGCTGTTAAATATAAATTTGATTTTAATTTGAAATGGAATAATGGGCGTTTGATTACTTGGATGTTGTGGTTGTGCAGCATATCTGTACAGTATATGAGTTAGGGTGTCCTGAATAAGTGTCTCCCGGTCTGACTTTTTGTCTCAGTTTGGCCTTGGGTACATAACGTTTGCATTTACTTTTCGTGAACGTATTGTCTATCCAGAAGACACCTTGAACCCTGAAACATTTGAAACTGTCAGCTACATCAGTGAGTTTTTTTTTCACAATTCTTTCAAAGATATTTCACTAAATATTTCTGTTTTATATGAACACATTCACTTCACTTCTACAATTTGCCATCACTCTGCCAGATGCACAGTAAATCTCCTAGAACAAAAAACATTGCAAATATTTGGGATGACTGTATTTGGTGGCTGCAGTGAACCCTTTTTTTCCCACTACACAGACTTTCAAGTCTGGGCTTCAAGCTTGATATTGCTACTCTTGCTCAATATTAAGCCTCGATCTGTGCTTCATTTTTAGCAACAGTAGAAAAGCCCATCTCACATAAGATGTTGCAAAGGGTAGCAGAATGTCAACAGATTTGTCAAATGAGTTAATGCTCCCTTTTCACACCCAGCCAGAACTCACTCAGTGTCAGCGTTGTAAGCCTCAGGGTGGAGTCAGACGACATGTCAATCATCTGGTCCTCTTCTGCAGAGCTGAATTCAGCAGGAGCTGTCGCACTGAATGGATCCCTCACCCAGTCATACTGAGAGCTGTCAAATGTAAAGTATTAAAAAAAAAATCAGTTTAGTGAGATGTGCTGTTTCAGACATTGAAATCACTGTGGCCAATTAAGTTCAGCAAACTCATTCATGTTGTCAAATGAAGTAGTATTTCCCTGGTGAAGTCGCTTGCCCCACGTCTCCAGCTTTCAAGTGAAGGTCCTGATTTTGTCTGTGAGGTCTTGGTGTTGCCTTGCATCTACAGATTATTTAGCTTTTCAAATTGATCACTGAGGTATGCCAGTTTAAGCAGAAATTGTTCATCAGCAAACCTATTTGCACTTTCATTCATGTGCTCCTGCTCCAAAAACATCTGATTTCACCTCTGAGCTCATACACTCGTGACAAAATTTTGACTCACGACAGCAGCCACAGCTTCACTGTGAATAGCACTGCTTGTGCTTGGTTGCAGCCTATTCCTTGTCCCCACCCTGGTCTGCACCCCATCACTGCAAACACAGACAGTTCTCATGCTGTCTGCTGCCAGAGTTTTTAGGCATAACATAAACTGACCTTTCCTCGTTTCTGGCCATATTCACGGTAAACCCAAGGGCTATGTAGGCTTTGTCATGTTTCCTTTTTATTTATTTATTTATTTATTTATTTTATTAATTTTTTTCCCCTTGGGACAAACTTCTCCATCTTCAGTGAGCTCTTTATACTGGAGTTCCTGTGTACTTCTAATGGGTTAAGCGGGCAGCACCGCTTCTCGCGCTGGAAAAAGAAATTCATTTTACTTGCACCACATGTATTTCAGCAAATCATGATACACTTCACTGACCACAGGTCTTAAACGACGCAAACATTTAAAACATGCTTAGGTCATGTCTGGATCTAAAGGGGAAAAGGTCTCAAAGGCCATGCTGGTCTTGGTGCAATACACACACACACAAAGTTGTCATACTAATATTTATTACCTAAACACAGGAGCATTTCTCAATGTCTGAGATCCAAAACAAAGTAAAACTGGATTACATTATGAAAATTAAATCATGTTTGCTTCCAATTAGGCTCAAGAAGGAAAATTGTACATTTGATTTTGAAGGATCTTATTAATTCAGATAAAACAAACATTTTTCTTTTTTCCCCTTTCACAAATCAATGCAGTACCCTCTTGTGACATGGAGACCAGAGGCATGATGGGATAAATCAATCCTAACTATCTAAATTTGCTAGTAGATTGTGCCTTTTGTGTTGTACCTATAATGCAATGTAATAATTAAACTTGTTGGTTAGAAATGGTTGGTTTTGTTTTTGCACAATTAAGACCAATTTTAACACTTCAGGATTTTAAGATGGGTAATACTGAACTAATATTTAGGCTTTCAACAATGTAGTTTATACCTGCATGTTTTAGTAATAAACTGCAAATGGACACTTGTGAATATTTCCTTTTTAATGTGTTACATGTAACTGCCTACATCAGGGGTCTCAAACTCAATTTACCCGAGGGCCGCTGGAGGCAGAGTCTGGGTGAGGCTGGGCTGTAAAATTTTCAATCTTAAATCTTTTTATAAATTTTTTTTAACACTGAATAGGATGAAAAGTAAACAAATTAATCAGTAATAATTGTTAATAATAAATATTTCTCTGGTCAGCAATCATGAGGTTTCTTCAGTCTTCTATGTCTGCTGTATTCAGATTCTAATGTCTGTATTAACAGTTCTTTAACCTTCTTCTGAACATTGCTTCTCTTGCCTTGAAGTTGCAATCAAGCGTTTAGCCGACGCACAGAGAACGTCACTTCCGCTTTCTTTTTCTTGTAACCGCAGCACTGCGTTCGGCAGATAAAAGCCTGGTAGCAGCCTCCTTGTTCCATGTTCCACATTCCATGTTCTTTCATGAGTCATGAACACCATGGCATTTGTAGATGGTACAAAGTACTGGGACAGCAAGCACAAAAAAGGCGACTGCTCACGGACTGTCATACCCGGTACTGCTGTTACAGGAAAAGGTGAACCTATTATCGGTCCAGTTTACCAGGGACTGTTATTGCAGACAGTGTCGCTATGTGACTGCAGACTACATTAGGTTGCATTGAGTTCCTTACTTTTCTTTTATCCTGCCGTGTGCGCATCACTTTGATTTGTTTTGTCAGAGAGAGAGAGGCCTCATATTAACTCTAAGTGTCATTGACGTGTGTATAAATATATATATAATATGCTGCTGGACAGCAAATTAAACACTTTTATTTTGAAGTTTTGTGAATGCAGCATGTTGGGACGAATGTCCACGTGAGCCCAATAGAAACGAGGCAGCCAGGCAGGCATGAAAGAAAGCTCTGCTTGCATCAAAGCCCCGCCCCCGAGAGCCTTATACCCCACCGTGATTGGTGGGTATGTTCAGCTCTGCACACACTGTAAAGTGCCAAACATATCAAACTTGCGGGTCGCGCTAACATTAAACGTTCATATTAAGGCGTGGGCCACATCAACTATAGTCCTGCAGGCTGCAATTGGCCCGCGGGCCGTGAGTTTGAGACCCCTGGTCTAGATCTTTAAATGGTTTGTCGCTGCATGTTGTTTTTGGTTTTTGCACTTTATGTAGTTTTCACTGTACTACTTTGTGTGTTTTTTTTTTTTGTTTTTTTTATAAATTTAAATAGGCCTGGAGATTTTGATGGCACAACACGGGGAAGAGGAGGTGGAAGGGGGCGTGGGTTCAGAGGATTTGGATATTCCAGGTCCACTGATGGTTTTGATCCCAGGGGAAAGCGGGAGTTTGAGCGGCACAGTGGCAGTGACAGGGCGTAAGAAAACACTGAAGTTTATCAATTTTTGTATTTTATGGATGATTACCTCGGTAAATGTAATATTGGTGTCTTTTTTTTTTTAACTAGGAATGTTCGTGCTGAGGAAAAGAGGGGTGGCAGTGGACCTCGCAACTGGGGGTCCATGAGAGATCATGTAAGGTAAGCATGTCAATTGATTGTTTTTATTAATAAGCCGAGTGAGAAACTGCTGATTTTATTGCCCTTTTGTAGCTGTTGGGGTAGAGTCAATGCCTGCGTTGCCGTTCCTCTTTTTGTATTTATTTATTTATTTTTTTGTACTTTAGCACACCTCAAGAACTACACATGCTAATATTTTGAAATTTTATGAGCATTCTCTGTGGGCCTCCAAGATGATACCATTTAGTTCACAGTAACACGCTTCATAAATTTTGTCTGGCTTTTTCTTAAGAACTGTTAGTGATTCTAAAAATGTTCATGCAAGTTTCCTATATTGTGTAGGTGTTCATGGGTGGGTGTGGGTGTGATTGTTAGATTCTCTATTTGACCTGGTCATAATAATGTCCTATTTCTTAAGAACTGCTGGGTGGCTGAGGTGTTTTTCCATCTCTGGTGGCTATTTCTAAATTTAACTTTATTTGTATAGTGCTTTTGATAGATCACAAAGTATTGTTATCAAAATCCAGATGTGCATTTAGATCCCAGATGGACAAGCCAGTGACAAGGAAGCTTTGAGTGGACTTTGAGGAATCAGATTTAAAATGTAACCTACCTTTCTCTAGTGATATGGATAGTGTGCTTTGTAATTGTGTAGGTGTGTAGAAGAATGTATGCTAGGTAGTAGTAGTAGCAGTTGATGTTTGTAGAGGGGTCTGAAATTATCCTTTTTTTAAATTTGTATACCAATTGCTGATGTTTGCATATCAACTTCGTAATAAATAGTTTTCAGTGTTAAAAGCATAAACAACCTGTTCAGGCTCTGGTATGGAATTTAGTGATTCTAACAATCTCTCTCCCAAAAGCACAACTATACCCATGTTAATGTGTGTGAGTAATGAGTTAACATGGCTGTCTTTAAAATTACAAATGAATCTCACAATACTTCAAAGCTTCCAAACTAATCTGAGCAATTCCATGTCAGAATGTAGCATTAGTGCAATTGCATATAATGTAGCATTGCACTGAGTGTTGGAATTTAACACTGCACAACCATGCGAAGAGAACCTTTTTCATTTCCAACAGCTTCATGTTTCGTCACTGTTATGATGAACTGTTAGTGTGGTCGCAGGGTCAGCAGTGAGGTTCAGAAGTCCCTCTTCCAAGCCACTACCTCCAGCTCTTCTGGGGGGACACAGAGGTGTTCCCAGACCAGCAGAGACTTAGCCCCTCCAACATGTTCTTTGTCTTTCTGCTCCCTCTTCATTATGATGGACCGATACAGGCTCTGCTTTACAACAGAGGCTGCACCAATCCACCTATTAATTTCCTGTTCCATTCTTCCTTCACTCGTAAACAAGATCCAGAGATACTTAAACTCCACCACTTGGGGCAGGAGGGTGCATTCCGCCCTTTTCTGGCTTAGAGACATGGCCTCGGATTGAAGGTGCTGATTGTCATTCGCGCCGCTTCACACTCGGCTGCGAATCGCTCCAATGAAAGCTGGATTCCTGCATTGATGAAGCCAAAATGACACCACCTGCAAAAAGCAGAGATGAGATCCTATGGCCATCTAACCAGAACCCCTCTATGCCTTGGCTGCACCTAGAAATTTTGTGCATAAAAAATTATGAACAGAACTGGTAACAAAGGACAGCCTTGTTGGACTCCAACCCTCAGTATTCCTTCCACCTTCCAACGACATCCCCAGTCGAAGTGAGCAGCTCCCCACTTCCACTGTAAATGGTATTTTTGTGGAGAACTGCTTCTCCCTCCTGAGGCATAGGATGGTGGTCCAGAACCGTTTTGATGCCAACTGACTCCCTTTCCAGGCCTTCACATGAAATAGCTATTTTAATAATAGAGGTAACTGTACTTCAGTTTTACTTAAGAAAGTATACTTTTGCAGCATCTGATGGAATAATCTGGTGACTGGTATTTACTTAACATTCTTTTTAAATGTTTTTTTAAAAACAAGTAAACCCGTACATTTCTTCATCCAGTGTAATGTGGTATAAGACTCATATGATTCAACATTTTATGATATTTTATTTCCAACTTATTTGTTAACTTCAGCATTGCAGTGGCTGAGGGGACAAGGAATGATGACACTGCTGAAGGCGAGGACATACCGGATACAACAGAGGCCGATTTGGAAAATGGGTCAGATTTTTTTTGATTTGATGAAATAAAACCATACACGTTTGAGAACAATTACCCAAAACGATTTTGTGGCAAATGCTTCTTTGCCAAATCACATATAGAGGTCAGGTTTCTGGTTGAATAACTTTCAAAAGCGAAGTGTAAAGTCACCTTTGCAAGAACTCTGAGCACAGTACACTGACACGTTTTGTTTAATAGCAAATTAGAAATGGAAAATGAGGCTTGGTTGAGTCAGAGCAATGATGTGTCTTGTCCTCACAAAGCAAAGACTGTGTATATGTGACCAGCTCCAGCATAATACAGCTTTAGTAGGAAATTTGTCATACTGAGATTCATATACTTTTAAAAAAATTGCTAGAATATTGTGTATCGTTTTAGACTGAACTATTTTGAATTTGATTTCTGTAGAGATGTGTTGCAAGATGAGTTTTGTTCCTGCAGGCCCATTGAGACAGAAGAGGTGCTTGAAGTTGCTATTGAGATGTCCTTAGATGAATGGAAGGCCATTCAGGAGCAAAGCCGACCTAAGGCTGAGCTTAACATACGTAAGGCAGAAACAAAGTTGCCCCCAAAAGCTGTGGTGATACACAAGTCCAAGCGCATTAAGGTGATCAGAGTGTTATGTTGAATATTACAGACGTCTTCCATTTTGTACTGTTCACTTTTTTTGCAATGTGGTTTGTGTTAGGAACATAGCCTTGGTCTGAACGAGGAGAACCTAATCTGTCGGCGTCCTGCTAATGACATCACCTGTCAGGTGGATATCAACTTTGGGAGTTTGGGGAGGCCTACTCGAGGGAATCGAGGTGGGCGGGGGGGACGAGGCCGTGGGGCTCCTGCCACCCAAAGATCCCCTCAGAAAGATAGTGAAGAGGTATGTAAAACACCTTAATCAATGCTTATTTAGTTATTTTAATAACTTGTGTGCTCTTTGTTCATAAACACCAAGATTTATCAGGTTGCCTGCACTGTAGAATATGGCTGTAGTTCCAGATGCTCTTGTTTTTTTTTGTTCCCATAATAGTGGAATACATTTTGTTGCATTAATTCAATTAACTGGTTACAATGACCATACTGTACTTTCAACTTTCATCTTTTTTTGGATGAATAAGTCTTGGCCCAGCATACTCCATAATATAATATGTAATTATATTTAATATTATATAGTTTATACATGCATTTTTAACTCCCCCAATAATCAAAGGCGGGGGTCACTCTTAATGTCTGTCTGTTGGGATTTTAATAATTTACCTCTGAAAAGCATTAAAAAGGGCCTGTGATCTATTGGCTCTTGGAACCCTAGCCTCACCTCTGTCTTGGTGGCATCAGCACACATGTTCACATGGGAGGGACTGCCCACATGATTGTGAGCGACGCAAATACGTAATTTAACAATTTACCAAAAAAGTGCAAGTTGCTGATTTGAAATAAGAACAAGCTGTTGCACACATGCAAGTATTTATTCAAAGTGTTAATTAAATACTAAAATTACTAAAAATGGACCCACAATTTTCACTCCCTGGTGTAACAAGTGTAACCATATGTGTGTTTGTATGAGGTGTTCATTTGTTTATACTTGTTCTGATAAATGAAGGTTATTCCATACAAGAAACTGAAGATCTCTGGTAATGGTGTGTCCTTCACAAAACCATGCAAAATGGCTCTAACCAGGATAGAAACAGAGGCCTGCAGCACAGAGTACATCAGAGGTCTCTAGTTTTAGAAACAGATGCTTGACAGGTCCTCATTTGGCAATTCAATAAACAGTAACCACAAAACCCCAGTCTTGACTTGATCAGTGCAGAGGTAACTTCAGGAGCTTTAGTGAAAAAGCCACGAGGTCACCCTGATAAACACACTGCTTCACTTGATTTAAGCAGTGTGTGTATCAGGGGGTCCTCGTCTAGCAAGAATGAACGCAGAACGTTTATGTAGTTCATATACGTTAAATATTAGTTTGGTTATAACTACTAACCTCTTAAATGTATGTAACTTTAATAATACTGAGGTCACAACCAGTGGCAATCAGTCAATAGAAATAATTGCCTAGCTGAATGTTGCTTTGAAAAGGTTTTTTGTTTGTTTTAATAATTGGATACAAATCACTGCTGAGAATTAATCAATGTTGGTTGTATTATCAGCCAGAACATGTTTATGCTGCTGACCATAGTTATGGCTTACCTTTCTAAAACCATGCATTTAGGCTGAGATGGGCAGGTTTTTTTTTTTTTTGTTTTTTTTTTTTTTTTAATATATAAACCCTTCAGCCGGTTATGGCTGGATGTGTATTGTTGGCTTGGCGGCCGGTGTGACAAATTTGTTCCAGCCATCGTCAGCTCCTGCACCAGCCTGCTTTATGAAATTTTGCATAGGTACTCCCTATGACCTGAACCTGTGTGGGGTAGCCAATTTGCATATGTGACTTGACCTTGAACGTGTTAAGTTTGTCCGGGCCATTGCTCGTCTCATATGCATGATATCTTCCTGAAATTTTGCATAGGCACTCCGTATGACCTAAACCTGTACATAGGGGGCTAATAAGATGTTGAGTGTTCAAACTGTTTGTATGCGGGATGATTTTTTTTTCCTTTGTGTGCCTGAGGCATCCTGGCTGGGGCGATATGATGTTCTATAGAACAACTTTTATTTTTAATTATTTTTTTCTTTAAATGTGTATTTTTGAATTAAAAACCATTTACTTGATTTTCATGTTTTATACTCCTGAGTACGCCTGAGGTTCTTTGGTAGTTACGATACAAAGTCATTTTAATGCTTTATTTAATGCATATTCAGGATGTCCATGTAGGATCAACTTTAGCAGGGGTAAAGTGATGAACACAATCTAGAAGGGCTTTTGGATTGGTCAGGAGAAGCGAAGTGGTTAGGTTCAGTTGTATCCTCACTCGGATCACCTTACCCGTTTCCACAATGAGAAATAAGACTGACATTTTGTGCCATTTTGCCGTGTGTAGAAAGCGTGTTTTGCAGTATTAAAAACCTGTCATCACAATGCATCAAGCGAAAGAGAGCAAAAGTAGATCCTCTGAAATATGTTTTATTAATTTTGCCTCACAAATGCATTAAAAGTTACTAGCTATTAAAATATGATTTACCTTGGTTTTTAACTTTCATCACAAACGTGTATTCTTGTGTCAGTGACACCATTTTGACCATGTTAAACACATGATCAAACAAAGTAGTTCACCAAATATGGTATACATAATGTCAGTCTATATTCTACTGGATATGGGTGAGGCGCTCTGAATGTTGAACCTAGGAGTACTGGTTGTAGCCCAAGAAGGGGAGGGACAAAAAGAAAACCAAGTATTTTTTTTAACCAGTGGTTGTAAACCTTACTTCAAGTTGGAGTGAATTGTGTGCCCATAATTGATCCATTGTGGATTTTATTTCATGTGACAACACTCACATGTTTTAGTTCTCAAATAACTGCCTTCAGAGATGTTTGACAGTCCACATTTTCTCATGAAAGCAGCAATAATGGCTGCCTGGCTTACTAGCACTGAGCTGCGACCCATTGCTCTAATTGATTGACCTGTCGAATTGATTGAGAACATAGTGAATTGATCACTATTCAAATGATGTTGAATTGTCGTTAAGTTGATAAGTTTCATTTGCATAGAATTATATGTGTGCAAAACTGCTAAGAAGCCATGTTTATGAAGTATGTACTCAAGAGAATCCACTTTGGTACTTGGGGGTTGTCTGTATCCCCATCCTTGATTTGGATTTGCTACAGGTCTGATTTTTAGTGCTCTTAATTCAGGCAAGGGTAAGAGCATGTGCAGTTCATAAGGGAGGAAACTGATGGAGATATATATATATATATATATATATATATATATAATATATGTTTGTGTGTGTGTATATGTAATTTTTTTTTGTATTCCCATGTGTGTAGTGTAGCTTTTCAGACAAGTCCCTTCTGATGTACTTCAATTACAGAATCAAAACCAGATCATACAAAGCTTGTGAAAATTATTTAAATATCTGTATTTATTTACAAGTTTTCTGAATGACCTGTTCATGCCTCAGGCTCCAAACCCTGATGACTCCGAGGCATTCCCTGCACTGGCTTGATGTGACTGATGCAGTTGATCTGATTGGTTCTAAGGCAGCAGAGGACTATTGGGGCTTGAAGCACTTAAGGTGGTGGCTTATTAAAAATGCAAAAAAAAAAGTAAATTAAATATGGGTTTAATCAGTTGACTCTACGTGTTCAATCCATTTGTACTACATTACTTATCCATGTACCCTCACATTTATCTGATGCTTATCCTACTAGTCATCAAATGTGTGTGGCGGGGGGGGCTAATAAAGCAAGCAAAATGAATGCGGTGACTTATTGGTCTGGCACCAAGACATTTCTGATGCTCTCAGTGATGAATGGTTTGAGGTTTTGCTTTGCACTAGGTGAATATTTATTTATTTATTTTTCCCCAATATCTGTAGTCATTTTTAAATAGTTTTGTTGTAACTGATATCCTGCACCACTTGTTACATTGAGTTATTAAAATAATCATAAAAATAATTCACTAATCTAAGAAAATGTATTTGATCCAGACTGAAAAATGTGGCATTTGCTGGTGTACTACCTAATCCCAATAATTACTCCTGTAAATCCATATTGAATCTTAAGTCTTTAAGTTCCCTATATATATATCCCATAACGTAAGACATGACTTTTCAATTTTCTCCCGAAAGGTATGACAACTACATATGTATTATAAAGCATTCTTTGGACAGCAATGCATCAACAGCAGTGGATTCAAACACGTATATAATGCAAACTGCTGTTTTCAGTGGATTGACAAATTGAATGCAATATCTGCATAACATGCAATGTCATAAGAATAGTAATAGGTAACATAATGACCTGTTGACCTGCAAAAAAACCTGTTTTCAGAAAATAAGGAGCATATACATACAAATAAAAACAGCTTTGAGCTTTAGAAACCCAGTATAAATTGTAACAGTTTAAAGTACATACACAAACTGTTGCCACAAACACTCCCAGGAGCAAATGCTAATTAAAAAAAGAAAAATCACAAGTAGCAGTAAAGTAGCTTTAGTAAGCAACCCAACCATATCACAAAGTGAGTAAGGCAAATTGGAGCTATAGTGTGTTAAATGTTATTTCCAAGGTTTACCATATATACACCAATTTTACAGTTTGTACATTTTGTAATGGAAAAAAAAAATCATCAACCCTACATAAACCATTTTTCCTGAGGAATAAACATAAATACAGTTTATATAATGCAGTTTATCTAGTCCTGCCACTAAAAGAGTCTGTTTAAGTACTTTGTTAGAAAGTTTACCTCCATCCAGTTCCATGAAAATCTTTTGGATTATCTCAGAAGTGTAGCAGAGATCAGCAGAGTAGCTGAAGTTTAGAGCATAAATCAGTCCAAACAGCATAGCAACAGCTAATGCTACATTATCTAGCTTTTGCAACACCTTGATAAATTCAAGGACAATTCCAATGTCTTTTGGTTCATCGCTTGATGGATCTTCTTTAAGAACATAAATCCCGACAGTGGTGTCTTCAATGACATCTACATCCATGGCCTGTACAAAATGATACAAAAAAGTAGGTAAGAAAGGCCTATTAACAAAGCCCTTACCAAGAATTGGGTAGGCAGTAATTCTACTGATTTAGACACGGTGAGGTCAAATGACATAATGGTAGTGGCCACTGTACTGTCAGCTTTTTGCTGCCCAAACTACTGACACTTAAAGTCTTAACAGTTAACTAATAAGGCGCAAAATGTCTGAAATACATATATTCACCTCACTAGTTTTGTCAGAAATGAGTCACCATTGAGTCGATGACCAGGAGAAAAAATAAGTACTCATTATACGTACCACATATTCCTGCACAAGGTGTTTGGGCTCTTCACCCACGTAGATACAGACTCCCTTAATGATACATTCTCGTTAGCATCTACATCATCACACTGAAAGGAAATTTTCTTGATTAGCAACTTAACTAATTTCTTGTGCTTTATATTAAAGGCAACCAGTGGTGTGATGTATTCTCTGAAAATCTAAAACCATGGTACCAGCCTTGCTGCGAGCTCAAATTATGTAGGAAATTGACAGGAAAAATGCAGAAAGAAAGAGGTAGACAAATATATAAACATAAATAAGCAATACAGTAATGGCCATAATTGCATAACAAAAAAGTATACGAACAGTGCAAAGCAAGGCATGACAAAAAAATGCACTCATGGCCTGTCAAAATTCATAATGTTATTGGGTTTTTCATGATTGTGGGACCCCAGTATTACTTACATTAGCCATTGTTGCAATTATTCTTTTGAGCTTTTCCCCTAGCTGTCCTCCTCTCTTTTGGAACAGCCTCATCTGGTTGTTAGAGTAGAAGTCCAGCTGAGACAGGAACTTGGACTGTAACGGGACCGTGGTGATTCTCTTGAATTTAGCGTTGATCTGAAAACGAGTAATAAACACAAATAAATCAGGTCTGACACTAAGCATAAGGAAGAAAGCAATCATCACACATACAGCACAGTGGGATAATCTAGGAGGCAATCACTCTTGGCATATAAGGAGTTTGCAAACTTTATAAAAACTTCTCTGTTGTTCCGCTTCTTTACATCTAAGAGCAGAGCTTTCTATATGGCCTCCAGACTCTCCTCAGTTTCTGCTGATGGGTATGTTGGGCAAAGATTCACTTCTGCTCTCTTAGCCTTTTTGACACCAAAGGCTACACTGCGCCTGCCTACAGGTTTGTTTTTAAGAGAGTTCACTTTCACCTCTGGGCAGCCCAGCTTTCTCAGGTGTGTCCGGTAGTTAGATAGTCTATATTTTAAACTGGTCTTCCATCCACCACATCCACTGTTGGACCCCTTCTCTGTTAAACATGGATGTAGCTTGATAAGTCTTTGGGCTACCTGTTCCATGTCTTTATCACTAACAGACATTATACTGCACAATTTCCTGCACTAAACCATCAAGGCTGACTTCAACTTAGGATCTGGAAGAAGTATTATTCAAATTTGCCAAATTTGCCTTAATTCAGCATCATAGGAGAACTTCGGCACATGAAAAACAGCTGGCCACGAGGACCGTAAGCTTGTAGACTCACTTGATGACAACACATCTGTATCCACAGATCCACCTGATCAGGAGGAAGAGTCATTTACAGAGGAAGTCCTGAATGCTTGGGGCTCCAAGACTGGATTGAGAAGCCACTCATCATCATGCTGCATAGTGGTGGGCCTTGACATGTCAATGACTTTGAGGGTACCTTTGTCCTCTAGTTCTGAAGTTGAAGTAAGGTTAAGGAACTCATTTCCAAAAAAGGAATCCATAAATATGAAGTCTACAACTGCCCTGAAGTCCACACTATTTCTTCACTTCAACTTTAAGGTCCTCAACAGATGCAGGGAGTCCACTGGAAAGGGTCAGCCTTTGAGAGCTGCCATCAGTCAAGATGATCTTAAGCATCACAGGAGTCCCCATCTTCAAAGCCATTTACTCTGCACGGACACACACAAACACAAAAAAATCTGACACCAAGACATCCATAAATTTATATTTCAAATTCAGTGAAAAAAGCATACCTTTCAATTTATAGACTTTATAAGAAAAAAAGATTTTTTTTTGAAATTGTAAAGATATGTAATAAACAGCAGAATACAGAATGTCTGCATGTATAAGCGAGTCAATTAAAACATATCAGAGA
Source organism: Porochilus rendahli (assembly GCA_039654305.1). Classification (NCBI taxonomy): domain Eukaryota; kingdom Metazoa; phylum Chordata; class Actinopteri; order Siluriformes; family Plotosidae; genus Porochilus; species Porochilus rendahli. The sequence goes on from JBCNYG010000024.1 coordinate 14,829,991, forward strand.
TTAATTTTACAATAAAATATTTCATTCCAAAAACATTCAGCTTTTTTCATGCAGTCTTGTCAATAAAATACTACTTCTAATGCACAAGAACTGATAACTTTGATACAGAACTTTTGCAATTAAAAACCTCTTTAATTTAAAGTTTACACTATTTACTTTTAATGGCTTAATGTTTTAACAAAATTTGACACATTTTAAGACTTTAAGAATGTATAGCAAGCATTAAATGACAAATCATATAATTTATATCAAAGTAAGAAAGTGTTACTGCATTCCTGTCCCAATATAAAAACAAAAAAAGTTGACAAAAGCTAATTGCCATAATCACTGTCCCAGTTGATAGCGTACCTTTTATGACAATATGCCAAAGTCACCATGCGGGCTGATCCAATCTTGAAGTCAGTCAGTGGATAACTATCAAGGAGTTCACTGAATGCCACAACACTGACTATTCGTATGGGTGCTGGGCTGAGTTTGAAAGCCCTATAATGCTCTCTGTACCAACCACAGAGCTCTTTGACAATGAAAAATATATTGTCATGTGAAATGCAGATTTGGTCAATTTCACAAAATTCAGGTAATCCCCCTGTTACTCTGTGGGCTTGTATCATTCCCTTCCTATAGGTTATGCCCTGTGTTGTCACACACTGTGCAAGCTGAACTTCAGGTGTGTCAGAGAACTTCTGCCTAATGACATGTGCTCTCTTCTTTCAGTAAGTCTACTGCTAGAGTAGATACAGCTGAGACCTCGAGGTCTGACTTGCCCATACATGGAGAGCTCAGGTGGTAAGCAATCATCTGATGCTTAGAGGCTAATGAGAGGGGCACATTTTTAAAGCAGTTTGTGTGTCTGATAACCCGCTTAAAAAAAGCTATGCTTAGCCTCAAAGTGCATTGTCCACTGCCCAACAACTGGACCGAACAGGTTAATCATCTGGGGGTAATGCTCCAAATAATGGTGTTTTGGTAGCAGCTTGATATCAGGGAACAACTCTTTGTATCTATGCCTGTGCTCTATGATTTTACTTTCTAAAAAAGCCAGTGAATCATCACTATGCACAGGGGCAACAACAAGTTCTGTGATGTTCCTCAGATCCATGTTCAGGTATAAGTGATCCAATTAAAAAGGGTAAGAATCGGAGTAGGCTCCTGATCTCATGAGCACAATCCCCCACTGTTTTTCTATTTTTTGTAGGGAAACTTTTGTATGGCACTGTTCTGGTCAGCTAACGTGAAAAGCTTTCTGGATATAAGCACTGATTATCAATGAGCTAGCTTTACTGGTATTATACCCTCAAAAACATTATGAACCACATCAGGTGGATAGCCAAAGATTACTTGAAAATGAGACAGATTTCTTGTAAAGATGCAGTCCTTTTTCACTCCAAAACAACACCTGTCTCTTGTGCATGTTTTACATGAACCCAATGAAGCTCCTTGGTTCAGACTAAAAGCACCAGATGCAACCGAATGTAGCTGAATACTGCTGTTTCCTGTGCAAAATATGCAATAGTGTTCCACTGAAAAACTGCATAAATCCTGCAACGCTGTGGCTCCCAGGTTGCCAGCCACTACACTGAGCACCGTACCTTTAACTGACTCACTTAACAGTGGGATATAAACACCAAGATCCTCCAGAATTTTTAGATCTTGTAGAAGAGGTTCAAATATTTTATCATAACCATAGGTAACATCATTTTCTTGCACAAAACTGATATGTATATAGATGATAACGAGGAATGAGACCCTGAAGGCAAGTTAGTCAACACCCAATAAACAGCACAAAGCTTATGTACCTTTCGCGAAGTGCCAAGGGGGTTACAGGTTTCAAAGTCATCCACATAAAGATTTAGGATGATCCTTGGGTTTTCTCCTGTGAGGAAACTATTTTCCTTAAACAGGGAACCATCTCTTGATGACTTATATTCATATGACTGATGTGTGCTTTTCTGTCTTTGTTAACTTATAATAACTTTATTAATGATACCCCTTCTACTTAACAGTTGCTGTAAGGACTTCAGTATTGGGACATTAGAAACTGTTTTTAGCATAAATAATGGATTCAATTGGCTCTACAACATTGAAGTTCTCCTTGTAATACTGTTTACACAGATACACAGCACTTAGAGGGCCTCCTTTCTGTATGGACCTTTGCACTGGATTAGCAGAGGAAATTGCATCAACAGTTTCTTAAAGTATAAATTCAACAGGGATTTTTCTCTGACGATAAACGTCACTCACAGTGTCACAAGATAGTGGGCATGTGCAGAACAAATCAAATGATGGAGTTCCCCTAAAAAAAATATCAAGCGCTGTGCCTGGCACATGGACCAAATGCTCTAACTTCAGCAAAGCAGCTGCAAATCTTTGTTCTATGACCTGCAAGTCCTCGTTATGACTGTGACTATTTGAAGGAATGGCAGTATCTGACTTCTCTAGACACTCCTGTCTATTTGCCTCCAATTCATTCACAGATTATATCCTAGAAGTTATAACTACTCCAGGTTTAAAATCAACCAATGTGTGATGGCAGTGTTTTTGATTCTTGTGTGATTTAAATGTTAAATAAATCTTTGTCTTAAAGTCACAGCCTAAAAATATACAACTGACTGTCTCATTTCTTTTAAGATGTGCATTTATATGAGCAAAATAATCCCTTTCTGATGATAAATCACTTCAAGCACAAAGGTGACAACTAAATATTGCTTCTTCTTTGTGAGTGACTCCCGTGGAATGGATTTTACTTTGGTGAACAATAAGGGCATTCCATGTCTTAAATGTCCATGGGCATTGTAGGTATGTAAATGGAAAAGGAGAACTATGTCCTAAGTGTGGATGTTTTAACTTGTAGTGTTGTAAAAGCTTGGACCTACTTCACACAGTTTCTGTGCACCTCTTACATTTCACATCCCTTACCACCTAACCCTGTAACACACATCAAGGTCATCATTCGTCACACATTTGATGCTCCAATCTGCAATTCAGATACTAACAAAAAAGGCAAACTGTGCTACCAAAATTCAAAACACAAGATGGAAAACTGCTACTACTTCCAAATTAATTAACAGGTCTTTAAATACAAGGACTAACACTAAACAAGATAATATTATGTTCAGTGTTTTATTGTGCTGTTAAAGGATTGTTTAGAATGATTGAAGCAAGCTTATATTTTTCATAATAATTAACTGAGAAACAAGCAAAATATATACTTTCCACTTATAATCAAACTCTTCCAAAATACGCAATATGCAGATTTAGAGTTTCAAAAGTAACTCAAAAGAAAAATAAACACGACAGGACTTACCCATACAAAGCCTTTGGTTATGTATTAAGTGAAAATGTAATGATGGACCTGTAAAAAAAGAATAACAACATTTAGTATCAGTGAGGTGCACTGCCTCAGTTAACTGAAATATTACAAAAATATGCAAAAGACATCAACTCATCTTTTTTTTCTGTCATATGGTGCAGTGTTGGATATAGGAGCAAGTTGAGAATAATTTTAAATCCAGTTTAAGTTTAAATCCAGAGTTTAAATTTGAGAAAATTACTTCATTTATTTGACTGAAGATTAGCCAGCTTATATAAGGAGAGAGTTAATTAAATTGACATGATAAAAATAGAGTTTCCTGGATGATGCACATGCACGTGCGTGCAAACACATAACTTCAAACAACCCCAACAACTGCATAACTTACTACTTGAACAACACACAGTCCCGACAGATGCCCTGACAGAGGGCGAGGCACCGTGAAGTCCACGCTAGGGGCTGCTCAGCTCTCTGCCACCTGAGAGGAAGGTGCAGCGCTGTTGTCAGCAGTGGGACTGTCTAGCTTTAAGGCTGCAGTTGATGCTATTATGAACCTTATTTAGGATGCTTATAGAGGAGACAGTTGAGATTTGGAAGTTTCCCCATAAAGTTTCTCCTGGAATCTTTTGAGTACACTAAACAATTTGCCTGTGTCTAGTCTGATAAGGTTCTAAACGCTTTGGGATGTCATGTCTGAGATTGCCCTAACTAAAACAAGAAGTTATAAACTTCATAATTTATTTAGACATTTTATAATTTATTTCGCAGAGGTTCGCCGAGCACCCATTTCAAAAACCCAACCCTCACCCTCAACAATAATTCACCACCACGATCAATTTTATATTTTTCCTAGTAAATTAAGAGTTGATTTAAGTATTCTAATCAGTACCTCATTAAGTAACTTTAGCCATACCACACGGTCTTAGGCAATTATTAGGCAAGTGATTATTTTGATGATATCATCATTTTATCCATAACTTTCAACTCCAAGTTGTATAAACTTGAATGGTTATTGGATTTAATGCATATCAGGTGATGTGTATTTGTGTAATGAGGGAGGGTGTGGCCTAAGGAGATCAACACCCTACATCAAGGTGTGCATAATTATTAGGCAGATTCTTCTCCTCAGGAAAAATGGGCCAAAAAAGTGATTCAACTAACTCTGAAAAGTCAAAAATTGTAAAAAGTCTTTCAGAGGGATGCAGCACCCTTGAAATATCTAAGATCTAAGCAGCGTGATCACAGAACTGTCAAAAGTTTTGTTGCAAATAGTCAATAGGGTCACAAGAAATGTCTTGAGAAGAAAAGACGCAAAATTAACCACCAAAGATTTGAGAAGAATCAAACATGAGGCTACCAGGAACCCATTAGCCTCCAGTGCTGTCATATTCCACAACTGCAACCTACCTGGAGTGTCAAGAAGTATGAGGTGTTCAGTTCTCAGAGACATGGCGAAAGGGAAAAAAACCTGAAACCAGACCACCTCTGAACAAGACAAAAAGGTTGAAACGTCAAAGAATGGGCCAAGAAATATCTAAAGACAGATTTGTCAAAGGTTTTGTGGACTGATGAGAGTGACTCGACGAACCAGGTGGATGGGCCCGTGGTTGGATAAGTAACGGACACAGAGCTCCACTTCAACTCAGATGCCAGCAAGGTGGAGGTGGGGTAATGGTATGAGCAGGTATTATTATTATTATTTATTTTTTTAAACCTGTCCTGTCCAGCATCATAGCAAGCAGAATGGCAGTCTAGTTGCAGTGTTGTGCTGAACAAATTTGCTTTTTCAAGGGGAGGTTTTATGAGAAAAAAAGCTCCTCTTGATAATCGGATTTATTTATTTATTT
>JBCNYG010000024.1:14878054-14889961 GCA_039654305.1 Porochilus rendahli
GTGCGAATGGTTGTGTGACTGATGGCCCTGCGATGGCCTGGCGAGCTGTCCAGGGTGTACCCCGCCCTTGCCCAGAGACGGCTGAGATGGGTGCCAGCCTCCCCACGACCCTAATTAGGAATAAGTGGTTCAGAAAATGAATGAATGAATGAATATGTAAAACTGCTTTGTGACAATGTCAATTGTTAAAAGCGCTATACAAATAAAACTGAATTGAATTGAATCAACCGACTCCCCAAATGTATGGAGGAAGGTGCTCTGGTAAGATGACACTAAAATTGAACTTTTCAGCCTCCAAAGAAAACGCTATATCTGGCACAAACCCAACACATCCCATCAACCCAAGAACACCATCCGCACAGTGAAACATGGCATCATGCTGTGGGGAAGTTTTTCAGCAGCCGGGACTGGGAAACTGATCCAACTTGAGGAAAAGATGGTTGGTGCTAAATACAGGGTAAATACATTATTCTTGAGCAAAACCTGTTTCAGTCTGCCTGTGATTTGAGACTGGGACAGTGGTTAACCTTCCAGCAGGACAGTGACCTGAAGCATACTGCTAAAGCAACACTTGTGTGGTTTAAGGGGAAAGATTTAAATGTGTTGGAATGACCTAGTCAAAGCCCAGACCTCAATCCAATTAAGAATCTGTGGTCATACTTGTAGATTGCTGTTCACAAGCGGAAACCATCCATCATGAAGGAGCTGGAGCAGTTTTGCTTTGAGGAATAAGCAAGATGTTGTGACAAGTTCATAAATTACTGACTTCAGGAGGGTGAATAACTGATGTTTTCTGTTTTTTAATAATTTTTTTCCCCTTCTTCTTCTTTGCTTATGTCCTAAATCTGCGCGCCATAAGTGGTTGGTGTACACGTGGTTTGGGAGTACAATTCAAAACTGTACAACACAATGTATAAAATTATCACCCCCATATCATCTGGGGGACCTAGTGACTGTCTGTGTTGCCCAGTCTGTGTTGCCCAGTGACAGCCCCAAAACATCACTGCTCTAGAAAAGATCTGCATGGAGAAATGGGCCGAAATACTAGCACAGTGTGTGAAAACCTTGTGAAGACATACAGAAAATGTTTCACAGCTGTCATTGCCAACAAAGGATATATAACAAAGTATTGAGATGAACTTTTGTTATTGACCAAATACTTAGTTTTCACTAAATTTTTCATTTGCAAATAAATTCCTTAAAAATCAGACAATGTAATTTTCTGGATCCCCCCCCCCCCCCTCAATTTGTCTGTCATAGTTGTGGTATACGTAGGATGATTTTAAGTGGGAGAACTTGCACAATTGGTGGCTAACTAAATACTTTTTGGCCCCAGTGTGTATATATATGTATATAATTACCTCTCACATATGATCTTGTCAATCAGTGCTTATATATGTATATAAATAAAAGTAGAAGCCTTTTCCAGCTATCCCAGCTGCTGTCTGGTGCTCCAATCTTTACTGCTGAAAGCTAAATCAATCCCAGCGGCTTGAAAAGCAGATGACCTCATCTAGTGAAGTGCATTGCAACCTTCTAGCAACACTTCATAACTGTTGTTCACATTGATGACAGGGAAACTGAAGGAGCTTCCACCCTGGCTTGCTTGTCTGCTGCTTTCAAGACACAAAAATCACTGACTGCGTTTTAGAGAATAAGAGAAATAAAGTTCAACTGGCGTGTTTAAGTGGCAATAGAGGTCTCATTGAAGTTAGCTGACATAAGGCTGTCTTGTCAATCAGTGCTGTGATTGAGTGTGACTTTGAATGTACTTAAACCATAGATGCAAAAGAAAGGCTGACCAACATCCTGCCCACAGTAAATTCTTCAGAAAATAACTGGGAGTTAATACTTCATGAAGGACAGAAATAATAGAAATTAAATATGTAAAGGAAATTAAACGTTTCCCTGTGAATATATATTCATAAAAGATTGCTGGACAGTCATTTCTTTCATCAAACATTTTGACAGTATAATGGAAATGAAACTCTGGTATGAATCATAATGTAGTCATTTTAATAAACCTTTTACTCTGGAGTGTGACACATACCTCTAAGTCTAATCTGTAAGGAGAAGAAATCACTCTCGGTAACTCTCTGTCATTTGCCAAACCGCTTAATCCTCCATTAGAGTCATGGGGAGGCTGGAGCCAATCTCAGCTGACACTAGGTGAAGGTGGGGTTCACCCTGAACAGCACGCCAGACCACCACAGGCCAACACACACAACCATTCACACTCACGTTTTCACCTAGGGGCAATTTGGAACGACCTTGGGATCAGTAATCCAGCATCCTGGTACCACTGTGCCACCACTGCTCCTTTCCTATAACAATTGTTCCCAATAGTTATATTTCTGAAATGCTTCCAACATGATTTTACCTGCTCTACATCCTGATATGAGTTGTAAATGCTTAATTTTTTTTTTTATATCAGTGTGTGTCTGTGAATGTCTTAACATAGTCTGAACTGCAGAGCACGGCTACTCCCCTGCTGTGTTTCGTGCAGCCATGGCCAAAATCCCACTTCCACCCCTCAGGCAGCCTTGGCCACTGGTCAGGTTATAATAAGGCAAGCAATCTCTACTTCTTGCCTTTTTTACTATTCCATGAAGTCCCCTCTGTTTCGATAAGCCTCTTCGAGCACTCCAAGAGAAAAGGGAAGTGCACTTCAGCCTCAGAATATCAACGAGTGTTCCTGACCAGCAGCAGCTGGAGGGGATGTCTGAGGATGAATAATGAAATGATCAGCAGCTGAACATGTTTCTTTGCTGGATGTTACACACAGAAAATGTCACCAGGCAATGAAAAGTGCCAAGTTTAAATTTGCTCCACAAGTGCACATTGTCGTGCTCAGAGAGAGAGGACATCAGAATACAAAGGCACACTAAGTCCAACACAGTGTTAGAGTCCCAGAGCTAATATTCTGGACATGAGAAGAAGTTTGCTCCCTATGCTTGTAGTGATCCTTTGCTTTCCTGACCTTAAGGCCTGGCTTCTCTAATTAGACTAATTGGAATCATTTTAAAACCAGAAACCACAAATCCAGGATTGCTTCTTAAGTGCAAACTAGTGTTCATAATGTTTTTTTAATGATGTTTCAGTGTCTGCATTTAATGTTTTCCCCAATCCTGTAAAGTATGAGTGACTAATCCTGAGTAAAGCTTTCGTAATATTCAAAAATATTCACGTTGCCTGTCATTTGTCTAGAACAGCAGCTTAAAAAATCTTGGAGAAACGTAACTAACAGAAGCAAGATAATCCATTGAGTGAAATCTAAACTAGTAAACAAAAGAACAAAACTTTTGCACAATTAATCGTATGACATCACCGCATTAGATTAAACTAAGGGCTGGAATATATGTATTCCATAAGAATGTAACTGCGTGTGCACCATTATCGTCATGCATTCCCAGCGTTTCTATTTGTTTTTTAACGTGTCCACCAAGAAACTCTTCAGAAACTCACCCGACATGTGTGGGTTGCAGTTCCAGTAAAAAAATACGGTGCCAATATGAAAGGACAATAGGCTGGAGCCCATCCCAACTGACTGCAGGCATGGGCATACACCCTGAACAGCTTGCCAGACCAGTGCAGGGCCGGCTTTACTAAACGTTAGTGAAGTTTGTTAAGTTGCTACTATTGGAATTAGAAGTTAGTTAGAATAACTATATACACTATATGCACAAAGGGTTTTGTACACCTAATCATCACACCCATATGCTGGCCCTTTCAAAAGTGTTGCTTCAAAGTTAGAAGCATACACAGTATAAGATATAGGATGGCTTTGTGTTCTGTAACATTACAATTTCCATTCACTGAAACAAACAGGCCCAAACATTTGTTAATGCCACTGTGCACAAAGTGAGGTTCATGAAAATATGCATTGTCAAGGCTAGAGTAGAAGTAATGAGTAGCCTGGCCAGAACCCTGACCTTAAAATGTCAGAGACATTTACATGGTCTGTTTAAATGTATGCAGTGTGAAGTGTTATTCTAATTTGGTTCAGGTGTTGCCTAGGAGGGCTTTGTTTGTGTGGCGGCAGGACGACACGAGCTCGTTACGTCTATTGAGTGTTGATAGTTCAGGGCGATAGGTGATCAAGAACTTTTCTTTGAGACAGAGGTTACATTTTTTACCTGCGTTATTGTATATATATATATTGCATATATAAGTAAAATAGCCTTATGTTTGTTGATCTTGTTTACATTCAGTGGTGTGTGATGCCTGCTGCATGCTTTAGTACATCATATACACTTATCTAAATGGGTTTTTGGCTTTGGAAAAACAATAAAACAAGTTCCCTGTCGCCTGTCAGGATACCTTTCCTCCAAATTGCACATTCCCTAAATGCATCTAAGAACCCTTTTTGCTGTAGTAGTGAGGATTGATATGAAGATATGATTTCTTTATCAGTGTTGGTATGAGCGGTGTTGGGTCTTCAACAGAGCGTTTTTTTGAATAGCCAAAAAAGTTACACTTTAATGTCATCTTAACAGAAGATCTTCTTACATATGTTTCCCACATGTCTTTTGGGGAACTCTAAAAAGTTTGCTTATCTTTTTGGCCACAGTAAAGCCCAGCTTTGTGAAGTATATGGCTTAGAGTGGATCAATGGACAGATACACCAATCAATGCTCTGGAGCTTTAAAGCTTCTTCAGGGTTACAGTTGGTCTGTTTGTTGCTTCTATGATGAATGCCCTCCTTGTCCTTTCTCTGAGTGCTGCGGTGCCATATTCTTTCCTTTTTGTGATGATTGGTTTATGGTGATTTTGGTGGTCTTCACGGGAACAGACAAGCATTGCTTGTTTCTAATTCCTGGAAACTTCGTATCAGTGAATTCCAGCCTAAAAGTGGCCACAATAGGTAAGCGATATTGCTTACCAAACATTGAGCATTGCATTGAGGTGCAATGTGTTGGTGTGAAAGTGAATCTGTCTCAGACAGTCTTAGAGTGAGTTTTTTTTTAGCATGCACGCCACTTTAAAAAGCTCCCAGGAGTGTGCTGTGTTTAAGCGGTATAAGTAAAAAGATTATCTGCAGAAGGTTTATTGTGACCATGGGGACATGTATTTTGTTTTGTCCCGAGGGGTTTGTTCTTTTGCCATTTCATAAGAAACAAATGACTGCAAGTATACTTGTAAATCAAGGATGGGCATGGTTTTAGTTTTAGTTCCACTGGTAATACAGATAAAAAATAAAATATTGAATAACATTGTGGCCAGAAAAGAGATTTGGAGATTACAGAGGCATAAATGAGATAAACGGAGAAGCTAGCAGATTTCTTACTCAAAGTCAGGATACAGAAGAACATATAAGTTAAGTTGTATAAAAATTCCAAAACTTGCAATTTGTCGTAGTGCAAAAAAGTGCATGTGTGTTTATCTTTAACAGGGGGCACAGGACATTATGGGGCTTGCTATTATGTCATGTCTCTCTGATCTGCCATGAGCAAGAAACCTGTGTACCTCTCAGAGAAGATCAGAGAAGATTTTTTAAGAGGATTTAAGAAATGATTTATGAGAAAAATTACCGTAGGATAACTCTTACTATGTAGATTCTGTTACGTGATAGTTAAAGTTGCTACGGAGTATATGTGTGAATAAGATGGATTTGGCAACCATGATAATTTCAGAGATAAAATACACAGTGAAATGCAAAGAAATGGTTGGAGGAGTGACGTGTGATTAAAAACATAAAATGGCAGACATGCACATGAGCAGATGCTGATGATAAGATTAGTGTAACGGCAGATGACCGGAGTATGCACTTGTGTTTCAGCTTAAACTAAGTATAATGTATGTAATGTTTGTGAGACCATAAAAGATGATAAAATTGTGAAGATAACATTAAAATAAAATGTATAATAATAATTATTACATTTCTGTATATTATGCTAAAAGCACACATTTCAAAACCAAGTGCTTTTGGTGCTTCTCTTTAAAATTGTATACAGCAATAAGAGGAGCCGGAGAACAAAGAGCGTACTACTAGACTAAAAAGAGGGTGTATGAACTTTCCTGCATTTGACCTATCATGGCAGGACAATATATGAATGATATATTTTCCTTTCTTTTTACTTTTTGTAAAATCAGAAAAATTAAACTGTAATTGAGGAACTGTCATTGAATAGAAGGGAGTAGGAAATGTGAAATTACCATATGATTGCACGTTATAAATCTTAGACTAAATTGGCATAAGGGATCATGTGTTTAGTCCTGATGTACAGTGTGATGTACTAGTGTGACTCCCCAGCACAAAACCAGTTGGAACTAGTATGACCCAGGTAAGCAGCTAACTAGTTTATTCATTCATTCATTTTCTGAACCGCTTATTCCTAATTAGGGTCGCGGGGAGGCTTGCGCCCATCTCAGCCGACTCTGGGCGAGGAAAGAGTACACCCTGGCCATCGCAGGCTAACTAGTTTAGAAGTTAGTATAAGTATTACTTATTTATTTAATTAGTATTACTTACTGTTTTATGCATACAATTACAAATTAGCATCCCTATGGCAAATTTCTTCTGCCACCAAAGGAAACTGTTATTTTTTCTTCAGCAGTGTTCATCAGAGACAAGAACGTGCCATTTATGTGATTACTGTAATTGGTATTCTTAGAGTCTTTTCCATCTGTTTTTCATGTTCTCTCAAAACAGGTGACTAAGAGTAGCTCATTGTGTGGCCTAGTCTTTGCAAATGACTGGCATAAGAATATACTTGCTAGCAATGTTATATTTTGGAATTAAACAAAAACATTGTGTATTGAAAGATTTAGTATTTAACTGTCTGTTGTGTCCTATGTAGCAGATGTATTTTCAGGAGCCCTGCAATAATGAATCCAATTTTGTCATCTCTTGCTCCTGTCTGTCTGTCCGTCTGTCTCACTCTCTCTATCTCAATATGCCATTACACACATCCCCACTGTCTCTGGAGAACCTGTGTGATGAAGCAGGCAGACAGTGTCTCTATAGATACAGCACAGAAAATCAATTTCCCATTGACCCTCAGCTCTGCTGGTGCAGGTTGGACCAGTGATGGAGCCTAATACACAGCGAGCTCATAACCATTTACTCAGCCCCTCCACTAAGAAATACAAACTCTTTTTTCTGCTTGTTTTTATTCTGTGAAAAGAGCACACAACAAATAACCTTATTTTGTTCTGGAGAGGTGGAACTTCTCAATTTCCTAAATTGGCATACGTGTTCTTTAAGACTGCAGCTGTTTCTGCTAAAACCCAAGGTGTTATTCCTCCAATACTGGGGCACAATCTGACTTCATTCACTTTCTGTCAGCAAATGATGGTGTAATTGATCTCTCATGGGAAGGTTTTAAAGATCTTGGGTTGAGGCAGTAATATTGTATTCCCAGTTTGTTTCTATTCAGCTAGTTTTCGGCAAGAAGCCTTAGACAAACTGCTGAACAGACTTAACAAAATGAGATCATCCATTATGCATAGGACTGTCTACATTGCTGGCCATCTTTGATGGTGGATAGGTGACCACTTAGTGCAGAGAATAAAAGGAGTGTCTTTTGTTTGCTTGTTTGAATCCATTGTATTGTTTCAAGGTATACAGTTTTGAAAACAGTGTTCAGTGTCAATTCTGGTGGCTTTAATACTAATAGCCAGTTAGTTGCCTGATCTCTTCTGGTCCCTTCATAACATTCCTTACAAACTGCACTTATGGATGTAAGCTTAAACATGTACTTAGTGTCTATATAAAGTAAGCTTAATTTTAAAGTAAAAACCTTTACTTATAAAACAGCACTGTTCAGTTGATGGTCTCAGTGGTTTATAGTTATAAAGGTAACTATTTTTAATAGGCTAACAATTAATCTACATGCAAATATAAATCATATAAACCAGTTAACCTTTTATCATTACACATCTTCCACCAGCGATCACTGATGGAAGCTGCTGGTAAATATGCCACTTGGCCAAATGTAACAAGCATAAATGTATCGACTACGTAATTCAACGATAAAGGGTTCAGAATCAATATTTATCTAATACCATGACAAAAACATAAAAAATGTATACTCACCAGAGATGCTGATTATTTATAGACAAAATCCAAACTTGGCTCTTACCAACCAATCAAAGAATGGAAAAATTATGACATTATTGTGGGCCAGCTACCTGGCTCTGTAAGGCAAATTTGAAAGATGATGGGTTAAAGAAACAGCCCCATCACAAGCAGTGCAGCCAAGAGACACGCTACGAAATGAGGAGAATAGACTGTTGGGAATGAATTAATGCAATTTCAAATACTAGAATGAGTTGTAAATGTAGGCCAGTGCTTCGGATAGTGTTTGGGAAAGCAGAGAAGGCCTTCCTGGCCCTGATGGCCCACCACTAGATAATTTTATGTCACAGTGTACAAACAGGCAAATATTTGTTTTGTATTTCTAGCTTGCTATTTTGTGACCCATTACGGTTTACGGTAAACAGTGTGCTTTTGTACTAAAACAATAACAATTTTTATTGTTAAAAATTAACTGTCTAAACAATAAGTGAGAAGAGGAATACTAATTATTGCATAAGGTATTTTACTTAGTGTGTTTCAAGATCAGGGTTTGTGTTCTGTCAATTTGTGGTACCTATCTACATACGCTACTTAGTGTTTGGGTGTCATTGTTTATGGTCACTTTGGCGTTAACTTTACATTTTAAGTTTGATTTCAATAAGCTTTAGATCAATAACAGCAAATGAACAAAACATGAGCAAATGCCCGGAGAGCATTTAAACAGTAGTTTAAAGGTGAAAAATGGAGAAACAGAAGAAAAACGAGAGGATACCATACCGAGACAAACTCAGCAAAGATACCAGGGACAGGTACTCGCACTGACAAGGAACAGCTGCCTCCAACTCCTTCCCTGGACATCACAAACTGTCTGGTTTCTGATGAAAGTGCTAATAATTTGGAAAAGTTTAAAAATTATAAATCCCTAGAAGCTCATGGACACTACGCAAATGGCTTTTCCACACAGCTATCACAGCAAAGGTAAGAAAACAAGTAAACTTGACAGTGTATCAGCGTAGACACCATGGTTATATGATTCCATTTTCTTTCTAATGAACGTAAAACAGTCATGAATATCCAAGTATTATAACAGAGAAATCATCACGTATTCTGAAGGAAATTATTGAATAACAGTAATAAAAGTAATATGTGGAGCTTTTCTTTAGCATACTTAATACAATAATCCATCATTATATTATTATTAGTCATTATGAAATGGTTTGGCACTGTTTTAAATTGTTGTTTTCTATCTCATTGATCTTGTCTGCAGGTCTTGCCTTGCCAGCCACTGAGTGATGCACCTTGTTGGCTTGTCAGGGTGTTGAACACTTCACTACACTACATGTATCACCTTTAATACAAACTGCAGACCACCTTCAAAAAATAAAATAATTTGAAGTTCTTGAATACTTATATTGCTGAAATCTACCGAGTCTCAGCTTTCATAGGATATATAGTTTGCGTAAGTAGCGTAAGTAGTAGTTTCAGATTTGCTGGCAGCATTTTGTCCAGTTTCTGCATCTCTCCTCAGCAAGTGTTGTTCACTATTTTAACGTTGGCTAAGCACCAACACCAAGGACATAATATCAACTTCAGTAACTTTACAAGACAGCTATGCAACACAGTATTGTTATTTTTTTTTATAACAACATCTTACCATTGTGAAAATGACTCCCAAATAGAGAGATATTTTGGTGAAAGTGATGTCCTTGCGTCTCACTGCACGTCGCTCACAGACGTCTCTGTTATATCCTCTACCTGCTGCCCGTAGCTTCATTTCCAGTCAGGAAATCTGAAAAATCTAACACCACGATCAACTGTTCTACTGTTTGAGTTACATCTTTTAACGCAAACACCAATGTCCCACTTCTCACACAAAAGCAATCCTCGACTCTATTCTGCACTGTATTTTTTACCAGCCAAAATGGCGCTAACAATCTGCCTTGCTGCTTTGTGAGAGTGACATCAAGAGACCGAACCTCCAGTGCTTCTTTGCTGGGAAATTTCACTACCCAAACTAACAGATCAGCCATTTTGAAGCTGAAGCAGCAACAGCAATAGCAGCAACCAGCGCAAGCAACTACTCTGTATATATATGTACGTCTTACAGCATCTTCATGGTCGACAAATTTGTGACAGTGTTAACTGTGTGTGTTTACTTTTTAAACTCATGTATAAGCTTTTTTTGTCCATGAATGTGTTTTTACTGAAGTTATGCTCTGCTGTATACTATTTTCACTGCATAAAATGTATGTCCACAAAGGACACAGACAAGGAAAATGGATTTAAGCAAAAGAATTTCCAACCAGCAGGCAGATTTACACAAATTGCACTATTCACAACACCTTTATTTTAAGACATTTTAGCATTCATGCATACATACCCCGGTATCCTCAAAGAGACAAGACAGGACCCACAGGAAAATTTATTAGCTTTATTTTTGGATTCTTTAATTCCCCGACTTTGCTCAAAAGAACATAGTATTAATCTGTAAAATTTTGAAGGTGTAACAATGAGTCTAATTAAATATGCAATCAAAATAATGCTTTTCATCTCAACAAAGCTACATTTGTGAATTATAACCTTCAGTGTTAAACAACAGTAGTGACTGCTTTCCAATACAAATAGAAAATAAAAAATAAATTAAACATACTTATCCAGCCACATCACTTACAATCTTACAGCATGAATTAACTGAAAAATATACTTAAATCACTAACTTATGTTCTCACAAATTAATTTACATCAATTTAAATCACTCGACTTTTCATGTGAAATTCATGAATTCACTCACATCCAGTGGGTAGCCTAGCACTGAGTCTCACTCAGAAACAGTTCACACACAGTCCTGTATCTCCCCTCTGCCATGGGCAACAGTACACTAAATCACCATTCAGCAAAATAAACAATACATGATACCCTAAATGGTATTTATAATTTATATATGTATATAATTTATATATGGTATTTATAAATATAATCCATAATTAGAACTTTCAGTTATTATTTTGTATCACTTACGCTGATCCACCATTCAGTTCAGCTCTCTGCAGTTGGGGCTGCACACGCACACACGCGCACACACACACACACACACACACAGACACACACACACTTGCATCCACCACCAAAGTGCAAACCCTCAGTCTTCACACACCAGACTAATAGCTCACGTCACTCATCCGCTCACTTTTCTACTGAACAGCAGCGTGCTTAAAGTGACAGTCGCCTATATTACTGCTCCACTGAACACAGTAGGTACACTAAAAACACTATAACCCCTTCACAAGTTCACCTGGCTACATATACATAAAATAGAGTATATAATAACTATAATGAATATACATAAAGGATATATATTATATACATATTATAAGTATATAATATGTATTATAAAATATATTATATACACTATATTTTATATACCTATATATCTATGTGTATTGTGTAAAGTATGTAGCGTGACTCAAGCACGTTTTCAATCGTTCCATTATATATATACCTGTTAAGCACTCCTTTTAGAACTTTATATAATACATTCTATTATATGTTTCATTGCAGATGCTTTCTGGGTATAAATCCTGATGGGGCTCTAAAGTAGCTAAAACAAAGACGAAGAAAACTGTTACAATAAGCCCAAAAGTCCTTGCCCAAATCGGAAATTTGGCAGACTTCGAATGGGCGGAATAAGGAAAGCTGTTTGTTTTCACTTCTTCATGATGTATTTTAAAATGACATATCAAAAATTCATAAATCTCAATAATTAGCCTTTATTTAAAAAGTCAGACAGGTGGCACAGGAAATCAGTTAATATTGTAATATGAATATAATGTAATATAGTGTTTTGAAAGTGTGTGTATATACATAGTTTATGTATATATTTTGAGCTT
>JBCNYG010000024.1:15022165-15037735 GCA_039654305.1 Porochilus rendahli
TGATCATTATTTGTAGAATCAAAATTATTTTATTTATGAAGACTCATGGATGTAATCTAATGTAGTCCAGTATGTGGCCGATGTAGTGGCAGGGAAAATTTTTGTCTTTCAGTGTAGTAGTTACAGGGGATTTTGCTGAGTTGACCAGTAAAAGCTGATAATTGCCTCAATACTAGCCATTGAACGGGTCACCTTAGTCATCATCACAACAATTGCCCCCCCTGAGAAATTTGTCTGGAGCTGCCACTGTATTTCTCATAGCCAACTTGGCGCCTCACCATTACACAACTGTGTGTGTGTGTGTGTGTGTTGGTTTTGTTAAAGATCAGTGTTGCGGCACAGTAGGGAAATGACACAAATCATTGCAAAAAGTTGTATTTGCTTTATTTTGGCTAACTGGTACTATGACAGTGAATTTTAGTGTTCACATAGTCAGGAAGTGGGCATAGCAATTAAGTGAAAAGCAGAATATTGTGAAGTATGACAGTGATGATATTCCACATTATATTTAATTTCCTAAAACAGTAAATCAAAACCATTACATAATTAACAACAGCCATCAAAAGATGCCAAATCCCCACGGCAGCCCCATGTAACCGCCAAAAGGCACATCTAGACTATATTCTGCACCCTTACCCCAAATTAGAACTCTCTAGGTGCTATAGATTCAGAGATATACATGTTTTAATTTGTGATGTTGCTGTAATTTGTTAAAAATTAATTAGTGCCTATCTCACTAATTACGAGGCCATTTGCAAAAATATTTGAGTTCTAGCCATTTTTCATGGGTCCCAATCACTCCAGAAAGTTTCATGAGTTGTGGTGGGTGATTCTCTGTTGAGATGACATGGAATTACCCATACACAAAAAAGAAATACACCTCAAAATAAGACAAACTAAACAGGATTTGACAATGCAGCAATCCAAATCACACTCTGGCAAAAACTTTCTAAAAAGAAATCAAAGCACAATCCATGTCTTAGAAAATCTGTTGTTTGATAGTGCTATGTGTTAAGGGCACAGTACTACCAGTACTACCAGACATGGTTATAGCAGCACACACAGACAATCACATGGGCAGATCATCTAACATAGGCACAAACACACAAACCCTTACACATGATGCAGTCAAAAAGCTCCCATATACATTTGTACTCTCTAAAGAGATAAACATAAGCACTGGTACTGTTTTTCAATGGCTAAACAGATATTCATAAATGTAACAATCTCGCCAGTAACAGCCATAAGTAGCCTAAGTAGACAGCTTCTACCTTTAAGTTGGGCTAACCGTTAACATTTTACCATTGGCACACAATCTAAAGCAGCTAGCCATTTTGAATCCTTCTAATTTGCCTGTTTAAATTGTTGAATATTACAAAACTTTAACATCAATGTCAACTTAACTTAATCCACTTACTTTGTCTTAAAAGCTGTTTTGACGGATTAGTCCGTGAATTGATGCACTCACTCAAGTGAAATAAGGGCCCAGTGCGATATGCACTCAGAGTGAAGAGGCATTTTGAAGAGGCATGGAGCAATGGGCGGTGGCAGAAATGCTTCTGGGAGGAGAATTGGTCAAATTGAACAGTTGGAATTCTTCTGGAATTGATTTGCAGTTTCATAAGAGGAAGTGCATTCTTCAAAGCGTTTGATGTGACCAATTATTCTCCTTGAGGCGCTTCTGCCTCCTCCCATTGGTCCATGTCTCTTCCAGAAGAGACTTTGCAATTCAGAAGAGTGCAAAACCGGACCAAGGATAACCCTGTGGTAGGAACACTGGGTGCTTGTTAATGAAGTCTCCTCACAGACGGTAGCAGGTTAAAGAAGCTGTGAGATGGGTTGGTGGGGTCACCTACAATCCTGATGGCTTTGCGGGTGAGGCAGGTGTTGTAAATATCCATAAGTGAAGGGACAGAGGCACCAATGATCCTCTCAGTTGCTCTCACTATGCGCTGCAGAGTCTTGCGACAGGACATGGTGCAAGAGCCATACCACACGGTCATGCAGTTGGTCAGGATGCTCTTAATGGTGCCTCTGTAGAAGGTGTGTATGGTGGGGGCTGGGGCTCTTGCTCTTCTTAGTTTGCGGAGGAAGTACAGGCGCTGTTGGGCTTTTTGGCCAGCAAAGCGGTGTTGTTGCTCCAGGACAGGTATTCGGAGATGTGCAACCCTAGTAACTTGGTGCCAGGTGGCTCACCTCGCTCCTGTAGATTGTCTCATCATTGCTGTTGATGAGACCCACCACAGTTGTGTCATCCGCAAACCTAATGAACAGTTTTTTGTTGTGAGTTGGTGTGCATTCGTGGGTCATCAGAGTGAAGAGGAGGGGACTCAGCACACATCCTTGGGGGGCCACTGTGTTCAGCGTGATGGTGCTGGAGGTGTTGCTGCCGACCTGATCTGCCTGCGGTCTCCCCGTCAGGAAATCCAGCAGCCAGTTGCACAGAGAGATGTTGAGCCCCAGCTGGTCCAGTTTATGAATGAGCTGCTGGGGGATGATCGTATTAAATGCTGAACTGAAGTCAATGAACAGTATTCTTACATGGGAGTCTTTAGTCTCCAGGTGGGTGAGAGCTGAGTGGAAGGCAGTGGAGATGGCATCATCGGTCGAGCAATTGGACCAATATGCAAACTGAAAAGGGTCCAGAGCAGGGAGAGGGCAGACTTGATGTGCTGAATGACTAACTGCTCAAGCACTTCATGTGCTTCATAGGTGGAGGGAGTAAGTGCAACCGGGCAGTAGTCACTGAAGCAGAAAGGAGTTGACTTCTTTGGGACCATGATGATAGTAGTGGCTTTGAGGCATGTGGGGACAACAGCTTGACTCAGTGAGGTGTTGAAGATGTCCATGAAGACATTTGTGAGTTCCTTGGCACAGTCTCTAAGAACAAGCCCAGGAATGATGTCAGGACCCCGAGCTTTCCGTACATTTGTCTTTCTGAGAGATCTCCTCACACTGTCTGGGCATAGCGTTCGCCAGGAGGAGGTGGAATCTTCTATGCCGGGGTGCTGTTGTCTGCTGTTGTTATGCTCTGATTTGTTGGAAAATGTTTAGTCTGTGGCACTACTGTCAGTTTGAATTTATTATTTATTTGTGTACGGTGGCAGAGCTCCAGAGCCAGTTTCTGAATATCCCTATGTGAAACTCCCTAACATCCATAAACTAAATGAATCTGTCTCTCGAACAGTCAGTGTGATCTTCCTAGCATCTTCCTCTATTCACGCTTGAGACATCCACAAACAATACAAGATCACATTGACTGGTCTGTAAGTAGGTAGCGCATACTGCTACCGAATATGGATAATAATGAAATACCCTAAGCAATCATGAAAATGGTTTGAAAAATCTGCAAAATAAGTGGATTTTTTTTTTTACAATAACTTGGACATGAACCCCTTTCTTAAACAAACATTTTAACATGGATATATTGTGTTTATGGATATGTGAACTTGGTCATTATAGATTATGCTTTGAGGGATATATTTTTCAGGTAATCCATTTTCAATTTATTTTGGCTCACTACTTTGCGACACAATTTGAATTATGGTGGAGAAGGTCATATTTGTTTAAAAATATTCACTGAATGCTATGCTTAGGTAAAGCCAAGTATTGTTCAATATTTTTTGATTAGCTGCCCTTATAAAAGAGTTTAGTGGTTTTTGCAATAAATAGATATCAGTGAGTGTGAAACACAAACATATTTGACTTTAGATGGAGTTTTATTTCTGACAGCTACCATTTGTAGTTAGTATTTGTGAAATTATTTTGCAAAGATCTATTTAATCAATAAACTTATTCTGATATGGCAGGGAGGATACTAGTGGCCTTTGTTTGATAGAAAATTATTTATTTTATTCAGCAAACAAACATTTTTTAATTTGGAATGTATTGTTAGGTAATCTAATCTAGTGAGCAAGAGTAATAAACAAATGTCATGTGACACCAGTGATAGTACTTTTTTTATCTTTAATGCCTACATCACTGAACATTGAAAGCTTTGTGTTTTATTTAGTGTCCTGCATTATTTTCTGCTGAACTTGTGTAGATTTTAAATTCAATAGCATTGATAATGTATGCCCTTTGTGCCATGTCATTTGATCCACTCACTATACTGTCACTCTGGATCTCTACTGTTTGTTAGAAGCTAATGCAATGCAACTACTCAGCATCACATGCAAATGACTGGCTCAGGCCTAATCAGCAGAGGGATTTGTAGGTTCATAGTAGTGTCCCGAGAGAATTTGCCAACTACCATGCTGACCTTTCCTCTGCTGGAGTATGCCAGGTCTCAAATGCCACTCATTGCAGCGCTACTGCCACAAGTCCCATCTTGCACCACATAGTGTGAATGTCAGGCCCCACTTCTTCACATACAAAAGCAATTACATTGGTACTTCCTACTTGTTTCCCTCAGCATGGGTAGATTGAGCTGAGCCCTCATTCTTGGAGGAATGGGAATACATGGTACATAGCTCTGGCCCTTCCCGCTCAGTCTTCTTTAGAGCTACTCTGAAAAGCCAATTGTTCTCCTGCCAGCTTCTGACTGAGATAATTATCATGTACAACACAATGTTGGCCCCACATGAGCAGCCTGGGATTTTTTTTTTAATGTGCAACCTCTTTTGTTAATAGTGTGAGAACTTTGGTCATACCGTGGTATCACCGTATCTGTTTGTTTGTATGCCTTGATCTAACCTCAGCAAAGCTCTCTTTTCTCCAACGTGATAGCAGCAATATTAGATGACTGGAGTCTTTGCCTGCACCATGGTAGGTGTACAGTAGATGTAAGTTCATAAACACAACAGACTGGTATTCTGAGTCATGTGCTGCCAGTTACAGTGAGTGCAATTACTAAACCATTGTGTGTGTTGTGGGTTTTCTTGGGCAATATTTGCTTGGAAGATTGAGGGTGTTCTTGCATATGTGCTAACACAGCTGAGTAGACATGATCAAAGACAAAAGCTGTTTTTACATGGCCAATGGGAACAAGCTGCAACTTACACCCAGAACAAGTTACACCCGCTTTAGTATGTGTTTACACAGTCATTCTCAAATTGGTGGCAAGTCGGAAGCCAGAGGGACAGCATGTAAGCACACATATGCAACTCAATAATCAGAAATAAATTCCTGTTTTCCTCCGAATTGATACTGATTATGTTCAGATGACAAGTTGCACCTGGAACAATATATACCTCAAAGAGTTGAGCAAGTTGCTCTAGGCACATATAACAGCAAATAAAAAGAGTTCAGGCAAACATATTGTACCTTTGCAGGTAAATCCTGAAACAGCACCTCAGGTTAGCAAAGTACACAACACTATCTATTGATTCCATGTGCTGAGAAAGAGGCAGTCTCTGAGAGTAAAAATATTTAGCTCTTTAAAGTTCCATTCGCTTGTGCTAAAAGCTACATGCACATTGTTGTCTGTGCATTATGGACAGGGAGCTATGAACTCATCAGGGCATGACTTTACCCCCTCTGGCATACTTTGTCAGTCCTGCCATAACCAGGAAGCAGCTCGATTGAGTCCTTGTTATCCGAGATCTGCGAACCACTGGCAAAAAGATCAATATTTCATAAGGATATGCTTTTAATCTTGATCGCCTGGTAGCACTCTGATGAGGGGCCAGCATGTCTTTTTCAGGGATTGCATGTCTCTCCTCCTGTCAGCTATCGTTCTGATGGTGGCAGGCAGTGGCTTGATAATAATGATAGAGTACACGACTGAACTCTGCAGACATAAAAAGCAGCTTCAGACAGTAAGTTGTTAGCACTCCTGTAGTGTAGAGCTAGACTTTCGGCAACCCACTGTGCACAAAGACCTCTTTGCCTCTTTTTTATGGGACATCTAGATTTCGGTTACAGTAAAATATTTGAATATATTTCTAGAAGATGTAGCAAAGACATCTTGTTCATGACTGTGGTTGTGCACAAGATGTCAAACTATATATATAGCCCAAAAGGATAGCTAAGACACACCAGGACTTGGTAAAATCAGTTAATAAGTCTTAAATATTAAAATTTTGCCAGCATTTCTTTCTTTCGAAAAGGACCATACATGACAAATGATGTGGGAAGAAGTGGGATTAGATTTAAATGATTTGTATTGGAAAAGTGGAAGGTTAAACCAGGTGAGCATGTGAAATAATATGAAATGTGCAGGGTAATAGGGCAGTGGTGGCCTAGTGGTTAAGGCGACAGGTTACTGATTCGAAAGTCAGCGGTTCAATCCCCACTGTCACCACTGTTGGGCCCTTAAGCAAGGCCCTTAACCCTCAATTGCTCAGTTGTATAAAAATGATAATTGTAAGTTGCTCTGGATAAGAGCATCTGCCAAATGATGTCAATGTAAACCAAGTTCCTTGCCTGTAAAGACATTTTTTCAGTTAAATAAATTCCCTCTCACTCAAGCATAGCTACAGGAATTCAGACCAAGTACAGCCATCAATGATGACGTTTTCCATTGTCTTTTACTCATGGATTTCTTGAGTCATATTCTTCTGTCCCCTCTTCATGGCACCTATTTGAGTGTAAAAACGAATAGCAAAAATGGGACAACTGTAACGGAATGGATGAATCACTGACCACTTTGGAACTGAGGTGCACATTTGGTTACCACAAGGTTGCGGCAGTGCTTTATCCCTGCACATTAATCCTTGACTCGGAGAGGAGGGAGCAGGCGGGAGAGGAGCCTGGTGTCTGTCATTTGCCATTACAGATGCTATTTCATGATGTTGTCATCTGTAGAGCACATTTATTATCCTTTGCCACATTAGGTTAGTTTCTACAAAATAAAAGAATGCAAAACCAAGTGGCTAGAGGTCTTGATCAATTCTGCTGAAGTACTCCATTTGACTAATGGACAGGGTGTCGTTAACTGCTCTTGCTGAGTCAAGTGTCACAAGCGCATATTGGATTTTATCTGAGATGGAAGAGCAGGATGACTCCATGTGT
Organism: Porochilus rendahli; assembly: GCA_039654305.1. Taxonomy (NCBI): domain Eukaryota; kingdom Metazoa; phylum Chordata; class Actinopteri; order Siluriformes; family Plotosidae; genus Porochilus; species Porochilus rendahli. The sequence goes on from JBCNYG010000024.1 coordinate 15,029,120, forward strand.
GTCTTTCTTCACTCTGCCCTTCCTGCTAATAATAGCTATCTGTAGACAAGAATCAGATGTATTAGAATAGAGAAAATGTGGGTTGTTCTTCAAAAAATACAATTAGTAAATGCAGTAACTATAATGCAGTTATAGGAAATTACAGTAACTCTTGTTCATCACACCACCTTGTTCACTGCTTTCATATAACCATGTGCTTTATTCTATATTTATAGACAGCTTTGTATAAAATTTATTCTAGACAGCTTTGTATAAAAAGTTTGCTTCTTTAATTTTTAACATGTTGTCAACCAATAAAGCAACTTTATCTCACCTAGAATATTGTTTTTAAATATTCATGCACACACAAATAAATTTACACAAATAGATTACATTTATGTTTCGCTGCAATGCAGTCTTAAGAAAATTATTTCCTTTATATTCATCAATTGTTACATCATATGTATATAAACCTTTTACAGAAGGGAAATACTGTAATGGCCACATCCACGTTTTGCTAGTTCAGTAAAATAACAGCTGTTTAAATGCTCGGCCACCCAAACAGCTGTGGCTGAATAATCAAATGGAAAGCAATGAAGCCTCTGAAGTCCATCCTCTTTCCTCCGTCAGTCTTTTTTTTTTGTTTTCGATCTTTCTTTTTTTCCCCCCTTTTCTGTCTCCCTAATCTCTATCATTATATAATTTATGAATGCCTTTGGCTCAGGTAGGAGACTGAGCCACTACTAACATACTTTGTTTATATAATTGGTTGGGAATGCTGAGGGACCAGAACAGATCATCTTTAGGAGCCTGCAGAAGACTTTGTGTCTGATGTCTGAGCTATCAAATTCTGAAATCTATCATATGCCAGCACGACATGTACGAGCATGTTTCATGCAACTGAGATTCACCAAAATACAAATGCTCATGGCAGCCATCTGTGGCACATTATATCCATTCACTAAAAACATGTGGGAGGAATGTTATAAATATGCTGTTCATCAGTGCACACTAACAAGGTTTGTTGCATTAGCACACCCACCTTCACCATGTATGTAGGTGTGTGTGGGGAAAGAGATCATCAAGAGAACATGGATGTTTAAGCAGATGTAGACCTGCCGGAGGCTCATCCGCTCCCCTCCTCTATACCTGCCAGATGGAGGGATATTGATGGCCAGCCACCGTGCGCTGGCAAGTGGCACACTCATTAGCAGAGCACCGGGGGTAGAGGCGGAGAGAGATAGAAACTGAGACACAAAACAAATCTCTTATGGCTCATTCATCAAGCAGATCCACTGCTTGCCCTCCCTGAACTGAGTTTGAGAAAGTGCAAGGGAGTGAATGAGAATTAAGTGTGGTTTACAGCATGAGATAGAGGCTACAGTTTAGAGCTGATGAACTGCTCAGCCCTCCCTCACCTCTGGGTTTAGGGACACAACTGAGGACTAGGCAGTGCAGTGATGGAGAGTGTCAGTAATTTCTGCTCTGTGTTTTGATAGTAGATTAAGGAGCTTTGAAAGGTGGTGAGAAGCACATTAGTGACATTAAAGTCTTTGTCCTTCTGGATAGCTTTGCACCATCTGTGAGTTTGTTTGTTGTTTGTGTTTTTGTGAGCAGGGTTGCCACCTGTGTGTGGATTTTCATGAAATTTCTAACAGACGTTGGAGTTACACTTAATTAGATTTTGAACATGATCTGATTCAAATTCTGGATAAATCAATTTTTTGAGGATCCTTTAACATTGTGAGATAGGACAATTCTCTGGAAGTGAGGTATTATAGCAGGCCCAGCAAGTAGTGCTGCGTACTTTGTGTGTTGTTAAAACTTCTAAAGCCTGTGGACTTCTCAGGTGGTCTGGTAGGGTGTTCCACACTCTTCGGGCAGCAGCTAAAAAGGGCCGATCACCCACGCTACAAAGCTTGGTTCTGGGAACTTGAAGGGTGTTTGTTGTTGTAGAACGAAGGGTACATGAGAAGGTATGTTCCTGTAGGTAAGGAGGGGCATGTCATGAAAGCACTGGTAGGTGAGGAGCAAAACCTTGTATTCTATTCTGAGTGGGATGGGGAGCCAGTGAAGAGTCTTCAGAATAGGGGTGATATGATCTTGCCTGCGCACACTCATCAGGATCCTGGTGGCGCTGTTCTGGATGTATCGCAGTCTCTGAATGTTCTTGCCAGGGATCCCAAAGAGGAGTGCATTACAGTAATCCAGCCTGGAGGAGCCTGGAGGAGAGTTTGGCGATGTTCCTGAGGTGAAAGAATGAGGTCTTAGAGATGTGGGTGTCAAAAGTAAGGTAAGGGTCCATTTTAACAATCAAAATTAGAGGCAGATGTAGAAAGTGGGATATTTTGGCCAGAGAATGTGATGCTTTTGCTTGAAGGGATGATTTAGCTTCATTCATGCCTCTAACTCCTCCAGGCAGGTAGTCAGTGTGGATGTTGGCAGGGGAGCAGAGGAGATGGGGGTTATTTTGAGATATAGCTGTATGTCATAATCATAACAGTGGAAGGATATCCATGTCTGCTGATGATATTGCAGAAGGGGAACATGTAAATGGTGAAAAGGGTGGGGCCTAGCACAGAGCCATGAGGAACATGACAGGGCGCCATGCCTTTTGTCTTAGCAGAAGGTTGCTCTTGCTAAATAAGTGTCACTTTTGACCTTCAGAATCCTAATGTAATTGCAATTTCATTGTTTTGTGTAGAACTGTGTATAGTTCTGTGTGAACATTAATAATAAATACATGAACGCATCTTCAATTAAGAAAAGCCTTAAGTCAACTGAAATTTTAAAGGTAATTCTGTCATCATCACAGAGCTGGTTACAATCAATAAATACAATCAAGGATTTGAGTGACCCTGAGGTTTGTTCCATGTTTTGCCAATACAGGCCAAATTTAGAATATTTTACTGATGTTTACTCATTTCATCATTATGTTTTAAGGAAACCAGAAACCAAGAAAATCATTAAATGGAAATATCTAGTCACCAGATTACATGATGATATGCCTGTAAATTATTGTCCTGTCAGTTTGCAGTGCCTTTATCTATTGTTCTCACACTGTTTAATCAGTCCCATCTGGCTGTGAGGTGAGCTGTAGACTGAATTAGCTAGAGGCAAGGCTTTGGGTTCTTGGTGTCCTTTCTGAGATCCGATCAGGAATGAAAGAGCGGTGCATGAGGGTGTTTGGGGTAAGGGAAGGGGGAAGCGCAGAGAGATGAGAGTTTGATCCCACCACTAAACAGCCCTTGGAATTTCTGACCAACCAGAGGTGTCTGTCTGAAGAGGCCTACTGTCAACGCAAAAGGGTCTTCTCCCAGGCCCAGGGTGTTTCACAGATTAAATTCCCACATTCCAAAGATAGAGTGGGAGGTGGTCATCCTCTACCATGCAGTAGCACCAGAGCTGATGGTGTGTAGGAAAAGGAGGAGGTCTGGTTGCTGACCCAGATAAGGATATCTCAGTCTCATGTGCCATGGACAGTATCCATTAGTGTAACATCTGAAGGTGGGCTTTGAGGCTGACAATTTGACAGTATCTCCATATGGGGTGGATGTCTGGTTCCACCAAAAAGAGCTACGCCTCGCTGGGTGGAAGTGGTGAATTACGTGTGTTGGAAAAATTTCCAACATTGTGATCCATGACAAGAAAATGAATGCCTTTCTGTTAATACTTCCACTTTGGCATATTTCCACTCTCTCGATTATGACAAGGCGAACCTTTGCAAGACTGACTAATGTGCCATTTTGACACATTATGGGGAATTCCTAGTTGCTATTTCAGATGTATGCTTTGAAACCTCACCCCGGCAACAGAGTCTACACTTCTCAACATTGGCCTGTCACCACACAGCAAACTTACTCTGTTATTTAGATACGTGCATCAAAACACACCAAAGCTAGGGTTGGTTTTAAAAAAAAAATATCTGCAATATTCACAGCTGAATTGGCAAAAAGAAAAAAATATTGTGTAAAATAGTCTCTCTCTCTCTTTCTCTCTCTCTCTCTCTCTCCCCCTCTCTGTTGTATTCTGTCTTTTGGAGGCTGCCAACCCCACTGATAAAACACTGATAAAAAAATGTGCTTCTTATTAACTATTTCCACATTCTCTTAATACACACTGTCCTTATTAAACTCATCCCTCAGATCTGATTTACAACTGTAATTATGACAAACTTTGTGTTAGGACTGGTTTATACTTATGGATATCAGGACCTAAGACTTTGTGAGAGGTGAGTTTAGAACTCATCAGATGAGAACGGTTTGAATCTGAAAACTTTTCCGGCTCTCACAGAGAGGAAAAGAGCTTGGTGCATATCATATTTCAAATCCTCTTAGATGCGGAAGACGATATTGCTGTGAAATGGAGATGATCATGTTTACTCCAAACAGCAGCACACATAAACGGCCTCAGGGTGGCAGGGAATTCCTTGAGGAGAAAAAGACATGAGATGATGAAAGCCAGCTATTGACTTTTAATTGGCTTAAGATTTCCTGGTGTAATCTGCACAATATCATACTATAGCTCTTCTTTTCAAATTAAGGCAAGAAGACTAAGAGTTATTCAAGTGCAGCCATTGGAACTTTTTCACCCACAGAGAACTGGAGAAACATTTTAAGAAATGTCCAGTGCATGATCATAAAGGGGAGTTTATTGTTACTAACCTAATATAATAAGTAATAGTAAAAAAAATAAGTCTTTCTTTTAGAAAACATTTCACCAACCAGACTAAAATACTTTTTTGGCCACAGTACACTACTGTGCAACAATTAGTCTTAAAAAGGATTTATTATGGAGATTTTAGGAGAAAATAATAAGCAATTAATGAATGGGGTAACATATGATATGGATAATTTTTTGATTAAAGGGGAATACCCTCCAAGATCTGTAAAGTTATCTATATCATATGTTACCTTAATCGTAATTAGTGTCGCAGGAGACTGGTGCCCATCTCAGCCAACTCTTGCCGAGGGCGACAGTTCACCAGACCATCACAGGGATCTCCATCCGGAGGAGAGCGCATCATATCTGGTGTAAGTCAGCCACAAGTGCCATATGCTATTAACCAGTAATTCCGATTCATTCTAGACACGTTCTATGAAAATATGGAACAAAATATGAAATTATTTGATGCTACAGATGTATATAAATTTTTTTTAATTTCAAGAATTCAACTTTTTTTCCCACCAGACATGACTTTATTAGCTTGTTGTAAGGAGCATGCTTTTAGTCTTGAGAGCAGGCAGCCATTTTCTCACTAGCTTTGTCTGGGAGGAGGAGAGAATGAACATAGATATTTTTATTTGCTGTCTATGAGGAGGAACTTTTGCACGTCAATCATGCAATGATTGTTTATCTTATCTAATGTCAGTGATGGATAAATTAGCTCATAGATGCATACAACTGAATCAGTACTGCCAAGTGAGAACTGGCTGGTGGAAGCCAACAGTACCTGGGGACATGGAGTACAACTTTAGCGATGGGTGTATGGGTGAATATTGTGACACCATATTCTGGGTTGATTTTTGTAGAGAGGAAAAACAACATTTTGGCTCTCATGCCACCATCCTCTCATTCTTTGCTAAACATGTGCAGCTGCTTACATCCCCTTTTGTAAAGCAGTCTGGAATCCACTAAGCCCCTCTCTCTTTCTTCTGTATTTGCACTTGGATTTGTAGAGAGAATAACCAAATCTTTGGATGCATTGTGTGCTGTTTGTGTGTGACAAGCTCACTCTAAAAACACATTAAATGCCTCTGCATGACCTGTCGATGGAAGGAAATCTTGGCAACCATTGCAGTTTCCAATGCAGCAGTGTGAAAGACCTGCTGTTAACACTGCAACGCTGTGAAAGACTCATTAGGGACTACTGTTCTGTTCTGCTGAGGCAACAGCTTTCTCGCTGAAAGATCCAGAGCAAAGGGATGAGAGATTGAAGGACACAATGACGTTGCATTGAAATACAAGTTGCAGCCACCTGCATATGTATTGGAACTTGAACACCGAATTTACTGTACCCTGGAAAAAATGGCTCCCTTAATAGAACCCTGATGCACATCTGCTCAGTATTTATAAAGGCGTGATCAATCTTTGCTTGAAAAAACACCTACAACAACAACAAATAAAAGACTTCAGTGTTTTACAGCATGCACACATATCTCTCGTCATCCGTCTCCATTTTGTGGAAGGGTTTGACAGTCATGGGCCTTAGCAGGAAGTCTTGAATAAAGAGAAACAGAAGGAGGCCAGCAGCCCACATCCAGATGGTGCTAAATACTGATTAAACCTTGGATTTTCGAACCCCACAGTATTTTTCCAATTAGCCGTTGTGTAGAAAACAAGCTGAAGTGTCTGGGGATTGGAGAGGCACCCCTCGAGGCTTTGTCACCTGACACTTCCCCCGCGCTAACAACCTCGTAAGAGGCTCTTCAGATGACTTGAAAACATTTGAGTGGCTGAATTTCAGAGTGACAAGTGTGAAGGGACAAGAGCCAGCAGGCACAGATGAATGTTCTGCATGGCAGCACTGAATGTGGGACCAGCTTTTTTTCTGGGTATGTTACTTATTGTTGCGTTTGTTTATGTGGGTTTGTATTCCATGATTTTTTTGTGCAGATACTGATCCCTCAGAGCCTTTAACTATAGTCATGTGGTCAGTTCAAGTTTCCCACCATTGAAAAACACCACCAAATGGTTTCCTGAGCTGCATTGTTCAAGTTATTTTCCTGTGATTTATGAGTCCCAGTATATGCTCTTGTCAGGCTCACAGTAAGGATTTTACATCTTGCTTTGAGCATGCGTGGGATCTTTTTGTGCTGAATCAATACCCACCTACTTCTCTTTACCACTGAAAGAGAATTAGAGAAAGTACAAAATGATCAGTGGACTGACTGACCGGCCTCAAACTCAGAATTGTGCTTTTCAAAGGTTATTATACATAGCAAGTCTGTCAAAATATTTTTATGAAGATAAACATACTTAAAATACGCGCAAATGAAAACAACTCGTCATTAAACCTCTGTAGGAACAAGCATTCATTTTGGATGTAGTGCCTGAACTTTTTTCTCCTTATTTGCATCTGTGGTGCAGGGGCTTTCTCACTAAGCGAAAAATCACAATACTTTCACTAATGGCTTTGCTTCTTTCACTACATTAGACATTGTTTAAAAAGTATTTACTGGTTCCTGAAGTGTTTAGAGAGCTCGAGCACTGCATCCGAAATCACTCACTACTCACTACTCACTGTATTTTGTATTGTTGTCGGAAATTATAGTGAGAATTTATTATTCATTATATAACTGAGTGAGGTGGCACGGTGGCACAGTGGTTAGCATGTTTGCCTTAGCAATTGAGTCCTAGGTTTGATTCCCTTGGCTCAGGCATTTCTGTGTGGAGTTTGCATGTTCTCCCTGTTCCTGGGATGGGTGCCAGCCTCCCCGTGACCCTAATTAGGATCAAGTTGCTTAGAAAATTAATGAATTAATGAATAATTGACTCAATGTACCCCATAATGCATTGTGAAAAGTATTGTACAACCGATGTTCACTACCCAAGCATTATATCCATTCATGTGCCGAGGAAAGTAAAATTTCATGTGCTGTGGAAAGAAGTGTCCAGAAGCGTTTTAACATTTTACCATTGTTCTGTTTATAGTGCTCTGCATTTAATTATCTATGTAGTGAGTAGAGGGTAGTGAATGAGTGAGTAATTTCGAACACAGCCCATGTCTCTTATGTACAATTAAAAACACTTAGCTTTCTATTCATGACTGCATTTTAGCGTAACTCTTTGTTATATTATATCCTTTTTATGCATAGTATTATCACACACAAAAAAAGCTTTAACATGAATGTGTTATATTTTATAAGCTGCTTAACAGAAAAGCCTTAAATAAACAAACAAAAAGCTAGTACTTAAACCTTCTGGATCTTTAGAACAAAGACGGGTATTTTAAAATTATAGATCCAGCAGAATTCTTAGGGTTTTTTTTAATATAACACCCATCATTTGCTAGCAAATTTGTACATTAATAATTATCAGGTATCACTGTAGTATCTTGTATTTCAATTTTCTCTTTTTATTGTCACCTTCCTCTAACCATCAAAATAACTTGAAATGATATTCAAATATGGGCACATGTATCTTACAACAAAGAGAAAAAAGAACAAATTTTGCAACATGCTGTACGACTAAGCACCTTTGAATTTTTTGTTTTATTTATTTTTTGACTGAGAAAGGAAATTCAACCTGAAGCAAACACATGCGGTTATCCGCACTGACTCTAAACTCGGAGCCAGAGCAGAGGGTGGACGAGTGATCTCTCTTTCTTTGTAAGCCTGGAAGCCATTCTGCTGCGAAATGAATAAGCAGAGATTATTTGTGTTAGGTCAAGGTTTGTCAGTCCTGCGTAGGCTGGGACTCTTTCAGCAGCAGAAACCTCAAGCTTGCTGGATTGCTTCATTTTCCAACTTAACAGTTTATTGATTTTACAATACACTTATAAGCTCTCTCCAAACACTTATGAGCTGGTGAAGTGGTTGCTTCAGTAAAGTGATATGATTATCTATCTATCTATCTATCTATCTATCTATCTATCTATCTATCTATCTATCTATCTATCTATCTATCTGTCTGTCT
>JBCNYG010000024.1:15062704-15074829 GCA_039654305.1 Porochilus rendahli
CGGTAGGGTGTGGGAATCCCCCCCCCCCCCCCCCCCCCCAAAAAAAAAAAAAAAACACACACAATTTTCTCGTATAATTTTAATTGTATCCAATGCCCACCCATCAAGTATTGCCTTCCCTATCTACCACCATCCAGGGAGGGGCGTAAGCATGCACATTTAACACCTAATCTATTGAGTGGGCAGCTAAATAATTTCTGATTGCTATGCTAGCCATTCCATTAAAGACTAATTATAGCAGGATGGTAATTTGCTCATTACAAATATGAGCATTGCAGACATGGGACATAGGGGTGTGAGGGAAACCCACATGCTCCAGACGGAAATGATTATGTATTTTAGTGAAAGAAGGACAAGTATTATGTAGTAGTATGGTGAAAGAACCATTGCTGATTTTCGTCAAGAGTAGCTGCATAGCCGTCAGCGTGTTTCTGCCCTGCGATGGCCGGGTGAGCTGTCCAGGGTGTACTCCGCCCTCGCCCAGAGCCGGCTGAGATGGGCTCCAGCCTCCCCGCGACCCTAATTAGGAATAAGCGGTTCAGAAAATGAATGAATGCCCATAAAATTGATAAAATGAAAGTTATCAGCTATCAGTTATAAACATAAAGAAATTAATCTAGATAGTTAAATGAGATTAACTTTTAACAAGTGATCACTTCATACTGCCCTGTATGCCCTGTATTCTAAAGTTTTCAGGGGAAAATGAAAGTTAGACACATGGTTATAAAATAAGATCCAACAACTCACTTGGTTATAATCTGCTGTCCATGCTACCTCCACTATGAGTCCATTAGCAAGCAAAAGAAACACAATCAACCAGAAAAGCATGATCAGGCTTATCAAACGTGTAGTAAACTGTTAATATTATCCAACATTCAACTTCCAAACATACATGATTATGTGTGACAAAATATTCTAGGTGTGTAGACAAAACAACTTGCAGAAACAAGCCCACCTATGTTAGTTACTGTCTAGACGTGACTATTTTATTACAGTGATTCCTAAAAGCATATTTATAGATATCAATAATTGAAATAAATCCAGTACAATGGGGCTTATGAGTTTCAGTTTTTGAAATATTACCTTTCCACATTAATACTGGTCTACAGATGTACATTACTATCTATCTATCTAACTATCTGCAATACAATCTTACAATCAGTTAAAACATAAATAACCTGTATGGAGAATGTTGTAAAAATCATGCTATGGACAACTTTAGATTGGTTTCAATGTGAACTATATACCTAATAGCGGGTAGACAGCAATTGGAGACATGACTTCAGAAAAATCTGTGGCATTGATTGAATGGTCATTTGTATCATCAGTACAGATCTTTGTCTGACAGGTGTGGCATTTATCACCTGTCATCTGCAGCTGTCTATGTTATTAGCACCCAATAGGTCTTTAAGTAGTAGGTGTTGATATATGTAGTAGCCAATCAAGCAGGTGGAAAGATCATGTTCAGCCAGTAGAGGTCACAAAGGTCAGAGGCACTGAAAGTGACCCACACTTGGATGCATAAAAGCATTTTGTTTGTGTTACTTGTGACCAAGACAAGGTGTTTGCCCTCTTGCCAGTCTACTTAAATCACATACAAGTACACCAACACAATTTTTTTTTATATCCAATTGAATTATTGATTAATTCATTCATTAGACGAACCACTTCACAGGTCACAGGGAGGCTGGAGCCCATCTCAGTACACTCTGGGTGAAGCCGGGGTACACTTTGAACAGCTCGAAGATCCATTGCATACAATCATTCACACTCACACTGAGGGGCAATTTGGAACAGTCAGTTCCCCTAATGTGCAAGTCTTTGGACTGTGAGCAAGAACCAGAATACTCAGAGGAAACAACATGCAAACTTCACACAGAAATGGCTTCACTGTGCCAGGGACTTGAACCCAGAACCTTATTGCTGTGAGGAGGATGTGTAAACCACTACACCAGTGTCAGTAAACTTACACTGTGTTATCCTAAATGAATCATTAGCGATCTGTTATTTTGCAGGTAGTTCTACGTAATGTGTCTTTGAATGGAGGCTTTAATTTGAAATGTTTCTCATTACATAGTCACCTTTACTTCTCGTGTGATCTGTGAGAGAAAGAGCATATCTCTCTTTCCTTCCACAAGTTCCTCTACCCTCATTTGCATTAACTCCTGACAGCAGGAGATTATATTACCTGTTTCACAAAGACAGGGTGGGCAGTGAAGAATCCTGTCTCTATGCTTCTTTTTTCAACACTAATAGGCTTTCTTTTATGGGAAAGGCAAATTGAGAAACATGGCCTATGGCTGACAGGGAAGTGGATACAGCATAGTCAGTATAGTGCTGTCTTTGTATATGGTTATGAAATAAAATAAAAGCTGATTCCATTTCCCTCTGAGGCCTGTGTGCGCCCACAGGCATTTATATGAGAACTGGATCATGTGCAGAGCTTGTGACATCAGCAGTTCTGCATCGGCAGGTAATGGCTCAGAGGAGGTATCGAGTTCTCAGGTATCAAAGTGCAGTTCCAAGTGGTTTGTATTCTGTCATCATATATGATACATCAGAGCATATTAACAAGCCATAAAAGAGCTTCTCGTTGAGGACAGTTAAGTTCTTCTATTATTTTACTGTTTAGAAGGTGCTGATAACACTTTCACAGCATATATTTAAACCTGAATAATTATTGAATAAAAAAAAAAGAATAAATAATCAGGTTTAGAAAAAGTAATAAACTTTTGCATAGCTTGTCATTAAGGTTTAATTATGTGGTACTGACCTGCAACATAATGTGCATTTATACTGTATCTAATTTAGAGTACTATTATGGTGCTTAAGACCTCATTCATTCAGACATTCTTTCATACTTTGATTTTTTCATCTTCAGTAAGCACATTGGGCCTCATTCATCAACCGTTCCTATGAAGAATTCTTCATTCTTCCCTCTCTTATGCACTATTCTCACATTTACCAATATTTTCCTATTTGGGACATGAAATGGCACTCTTACACACATCTTGGTGCCAAGATGATGTTGGAAATTGCTAATATTTCCCTTCTTTTTATTATTTTTTTATTTTTATCATATGAAACTTAATGACATACCAAGAAAACTTTAATAATTTTTTAACAGGAAATTCTTTAAAAAAATCTCAAGAAGATATTGTTGGAAGAGGTCCTTTTACACAACAACTATAACTACAAATGATGAAGGCTAAAGCGTGTTCCTTTCAAGACACACAAGGCCAGCCATGTCTTCTTGAACTGCTGCTTGTTCTGCATACACGGGGAGGCAACACACTGGGTATGTGTGACTGGGTATACCAACTGTCCCACTCAGACAAAATGGACAGTTTTTTTTTTTTTTTAATCATAGACTCGCATTATAGACTTGCATAGACTAGCCCTAGCATTTTTGCCATGCCACTATTCACCAAAAATGTCTGTCAACATCAGTGAAAATTTACCATGCACAAGATCCAACCAGCCTTGTGATGGCCTGGCGAGCTGTCCAGGGTGTACGCTGCCGTCGCCCAGAGTTGCCGACCTCCCTGCGACCCTAATTAGGATTAAGAGATTCAGAAAATGAACGATGAACGATAAACAAAAATCCAATCAGGGCCCAGCTTGTCGGTCTGTAGAAGCAAGCATGTTGTATTCATGCAGAAAATGAAGAATAAAATAGCATTAAAGAACGCAATTCATATGTTCCCCTGCAGGATAATGACTTCACCTAGAATGAGTTTTCAGTATGTGAAAAATTAAAGATGACTATTTAGTCAGGATTTGTTTTCCAGGCATGTTAAGTGAAGCTTGTGGAGAACATAGCCAATGATTATGATTATCATGCAATCTCAGTTTAAATTTAAAAGAGTTGCATGTGCTCTTGATCTGCACATGGGCAGCATACCAAAAATTATATGCTTAATGTGTTTGGTGACTCATGATTTTTGTGTGTTTTGTTGTCTTTTTTTCTACATCTCTTTGACTCATGATTATTAGTTTGGTTAAAATTTAACATCCTGAGTATGGCTCCTTTTTTTCTGCATACTGTGGCTCTGGATAATAATTGTTTGGAGAGTCACTCAAGCAATCCAATTTGGGAGTGAACCAGGTCCACCCATCACTACCTCTATCCAGCAGGAGCTTCTGTAGCTGTGGTCTCATGTTTTGAATTGACTGGATTTTGACTTTAACCAGTCAGAATTCAAACTTAAACCCAGAAATAGAGGCCCCAAAGGAGGTATCTGAGAAAGAAGCAACCCTGGGAGGTTCGAAGTTGAATGAGTTGATGAGCATGAGGGTCTTTACAGACAGAGCACCCTGCTGTATTTTATGGAATTCTGGCTGAACTACAAATTTGTGTCATGTGCATATGAAGGGATTTCCCCTACACAGGATGGATAGAAACACGATAAAAACAAAAATGGGAGGTGGTGTTTGCCTATATGTGAATATCAATAGTGTCATCCTTTTCATGTCATAGTAAAGAAAAATATACTAAAAATAAGAAAGTATTTTGTGACCCGGACATCAAACGTCTTGTGGTGACTTGCCGACCATATTATTAGACCAGGAAGTTCACTCATATGATTGTCCATGTAATGTACATTCTTCCATGAGGAAATAGAAAGCTGGATACAGAGACAATGTCAGCACACTGCTCCAGATGGAGTATTTATTATTAACAGTGACTTAATCAATGTGCTCTTCATGCTTCCCTCCCTTCTTATAAACAAATAGTGTCATGTCTGACGAGGGGACATAAAACTGTTGATTTGTTTTATACAAACATTAAGGAGAGCTTTGTTGCAAAACCTCTTCCTCCTCTTGGACAATCAGATCATAATCTGATATGTCTTCTGTTCAAATATTCACCTATGGTTTTGAAGAGCCAGATCACGTATGTAAACATATGGTTGGAGGACACTTATGAAACTTTAAAGGGAATGCTTTAATTGTACTGACTTCACTGTATTTTTAGATGACAATAATATCAGCAGCATCACTAAAAATGTCTCCTGCTACATACAGTCTGTCATTATCTGCAAATAAATAAAATGGACCCAAATAATAAACAGTGAGGTAATAAGGGAGAGTAAAGATTCTATTGATAGTGGGAAAAGCTGCATTCATCTCAAGGGAGTTAAAAACAATCATCAAAAAGGTAAACGTATATAAGACCCATAGCCTTGATATCTCACATAATTAAATGCTTTGAAAAGCTGGTCCTGTGTCACCTGATATCTGTGGCTTGGATTTTAGATTTTTAAAATGATCTTTAAACCAATCTTTTGTCTTGTCCTCTTTATATCAGTCATGGTAGTAAGCAGTCTGACACCAATTAACTAACACTTGAGCTCCTGAGGACACTGTCTTATCTCCATTTTTATTCACTCTTTATACTACCAACCACAAACACAGTCAGGCATCCTGTCTACTTAGGAAGTTCTTGGATGACACTGCTCTTGAGGGTCTGTTTACTCAAGGGTCTGTTTCCTAACATACAGAAGAGAGGATGAATCATTTGTCAGCTGGTGTGTCACAGACTTTTAAAAAAGAACTTACCATTGATTCTTGAAGGAAGAAGGAGGTTCTAAGATACTATGACAGCATAATTGTTTATCATTAGATAAGTCTTCACTAATATTTCTATTCTTTTTTAATATTTATTCTATATTTCATCACCTGTGGCAGCAGGGACAAAAGCTTGCTCTGGTCATCGGCACCTCTACCTTGGACATTTGGTACATCAGCTATGCAAATAATATTTTGTAGTGGCACCCAACATTTATCCTTCTTTGACACTGGATGCCAAGATAGGACATTAATCCCTGATCGCCTCATAAAATTGACCAGTACGTCATGATGCTCATCTGAGCAATCATTAATGCTGCCTGCATACCATTTCGAATCCTAAATGCAAACGATGTACCTGCATGTACCATGCTGTCTTAGTATCTTTAGGCATGATTTGATAATTTACCAGTCTGTCAGCAAAGTTTACACGTTATCTTAGCTTTTTTTGTCCTAAAGAGATCTTTATATGTGTTTACCTTGTATTTTCAGGTATATGATTTGCTGTGAGATATTCTGACTGTTATTTATGATCATTTTAAAAATAGAACCAGTCTGATACTCCACATGAAACTTGCTACAGATGTTCTTTATGTGTATAAGAATCAGTGGTAAAATTTTCAAAGCTGTCATCAATTGTCAACATGTAATTTTTGCAGTGTGAATATTGCCCATTTTGGGGGAAAAATTATATAATATATATTATTTTGATGGCTCATTGTTGATAAAATTTTATGGAGGTAATGGTTTTTCACTGTATATTCATGCATGTACATATATACATTGATTAAAACAAAAAAGATTCCAGCACTCAGTCTTGAGTCTGTCCTGTAGCAGGGCTCTGAAGTTATTGCACATTTAAAAAAAAATAGCTTTTAGACACTTTTTAGAGCTTCATAACCAAGCAAGGAAAATTAAATCAAATACAAGGTACTTAAGTTAAATCAAATTGAAGGTATATAAGGCCTGTGTTGACAATAGAATGCTGTACATGCTGCCTTTATATTGGGCGAAAACACATATTGCAAAAAAAGAGAAAACAAAAAATACTGTAAAATATAAATTGTCATATATCTCCAGCAATTGTACAGAATGACCTAAAATTTTGCACATGTGCATTGCTCAGATTGAACTATATCCATAATTTTATTTTATTTTTTAACTTTTTCTCAAATTTAGCATGGAATGACCCATTACCTGTATATATTTTATTGTTCTGTTCTTTAAACACTCAGGTTTATGTTGTTTTCCATGGGAGACAATAGAAAAGAGCATGTGATTAGTTATGTGTTTTTATATAAAAAGACAAAAAACAATGGAAACCCTTTTTCCCAAAGGATATAGTGGAGTCTTGACCAGTTTGTCAATTTACAATGCATATTTACTACTTGAGGTTATTCTATTATGGAAGGTGTCATAAATGGTAATAGAACAAAAATCATAACATAACCTTTCCAGATGATAACATTACTAAGATGATGGCTGGGACTAATACCCCATAGATACTTCTGTAGTATCTGCCTTATCCTGACTCTTCATGTAACACTAATCCTGAACAAAACTGGCTCAGCTTACTAATTCAGGGAGAGAGAAAAAACACAATTGCCTCACAGTGAATGAGCATATGAGTAAAATTTTGGGAAATGGTACAGCCTGCTGTAGAGGTGTTTAAAAATGTAATCTTTCTTTTTTTAGATGGCCAAAGAAGCATTTTATTATTTATTACTACCATGCATTAGTATAAGTCTGATACCTCAGACATTTGTTTTTATTTTCTTACGAGTGGGATTGGTGGCACAATCGCATAGTGGTTAGCACTTCTGTCTCACAGCAAGAATGTCTGGGGTTCAAGCTCCATTACCTTTTTCTGTAAACTTTACATTTTATCCCTGTGCTTGTGTATGTTTCCTCTGGGCACTCCATTTTCCACCAACAGTCCAAAGACATGAACTGTAGGCTAATGGGGTATTCCAAATTACCCCTAGGTGTGAATGTGAGTGTGAATGGTTGTGTGTTGACCCTGCTATGGTCTGTTGAGCTGTTCGGTTTGTTCCCTGCCTTTGATCAGAGTCAGTTGGGATGGACTTTAGCCTTCCCGCGACCCTAATAAAGAATAAAGTGGTTCAGAAAATTAAATGACAAGAGTGGAATTTGGTTTTAATTGAGATTCATGAGCCCAAGCTAAACCTTGCACCCTGCATACAAGGGACCTTTCTTGCTAAATTCAAGTAGGCAATTGTCCAGATACACAACAGACTTCCAGGCACTTAATTAAATTAAACAATTTTATTGTCCAGGTTAGTTATTCAGATTGTTTTGTCCTCTGTATTATCACTATGACAAAAAAAATTTGCACACCTGTTTTTCTTTTTTTGTTCACGTGCTATTTTCATCAATTTATGACCACTGAGTTAGAGAGGTCCATAAAGCCCCATTTTAGTATGGGATTTATGGAGATAAATATTTTACAGTAAACAGAAGTTCTCTAATTTCACATGTGTCATGGATTCAGTGAGTCTTTGTGGTAAACAGCTTAATTGTTTCCACAGCCTCTACAGTCGCTGAGAATGGGAGAAAGACCTGTCTGAGGCTGAAAGTTTTCGTCAGACCAGCAAGTAAGTTTTACAAGCTTTTGGTAGGGTTCATTTAGCAGTTTCATCTGTGCATATTTTATCAAGTCCAGAATAGGAGTGATGCCTGTCCTAATAAAAGCTCTTGAAATTTTTTTCCCCTCTCCCAGACAATTGTGTGAAAACCGTCAGTGTTCATGATCGGGTCTTTGATGTCAATGACAGTAACTCAATAGAGCCAAGAGGTTTGTATATTCAGCTACTTTTCCTTAGGATTTTTTCATATATATTCCGAAATTGTTATTTTAAAAAGGTTCCATGTCCTTTTAGATGATACAAGCCATGAATCTGCCGAGCCATCCCGAGGGGATGTCAATTCTGCTGGACGTGTGCGTATGGCTGGCCTCTCGTTAGCCTCAGCCCTGATCATCCTCATCTCTCACATATCATTATAGCGACTTATGTGTGTGGGGTGCAGTAACAGACCCCGATCTTAACACAGAGAAGGACTCTTAAAAGAACAAAAAAAGGTAAACATCAGAGGTCCTTATTGTCTCCACTGAGATACAGAGCCTGCTCCTCTCATGCGAAAACACCAGAACTCAGTCGATGAGAGCGGGATCATCTCATCTTGGATGCATTACAGGATGAATTTAGGTGGATATTGGTACACTCTCTGGTTACATTTGTAGTTGTATGCCAAATTTCTTTCATCAGGCAATGACTTATCTTGAAACAGAAGGTGGAAAAGACATACATACACATTTTTGACATTGTTTGTCAATGGAGGACTTCCATGAACAAGAACCAGGTGTTTGCTTTCTCAAGACATTTTGGACAACTGTATACAGGACTGATGAAGTACTGATTTCAGAGTGTATCTTCTATCCAAAAAAAAAAAAAAAAGGGAGGACATCATTTTTAATGGGGCGAGTCTTTACTTGAGGACGTTATTGTTGTTTTTAAGGAGTTTTCTTATATAAAAAGAAAGAAGCACTCATCTGTTTTGTACATTGTGTACAGTTTAAAAAGCAGAATACAAAGTGGATTCTGTATTCTTGAAGTGACAAAGTGCAGAAGTGTAGTAGAAAAAGTGGTATTTTGTTATAGAGTTTGGAGCGTCACTGATCAATTGTTTAAGTGATTTAAATATACTTACATGTTTGACAAAATGCATTTTCCCCATATTTATTACTTATTATTTTACATGCTGCCACTGCAGCCAATAGTGAGGGTTCACCCTGCATTCATTATAGCAATCAACCACAGGCATAGCCTGACAAGGTTTTTTTTTATTTATTATTTTTTTAAGGAATGTATGATAACATAGGAAAATATTCAGTGGTGGGGTGGAGTATTGTGGTCTGACACAAAGGACCGGCTGTTACTACCCCAAAGTTGATAATTTTCCTATAACAGAAATGTTTTTCAATCGTCTGAACCCCAATGATTTGCCAGCGACATTATATTACAGAACACCACTGTGTAATTTTTATCCATTTATGATAAGTAATTGAATGGGGTGAAGTATGTTATGGAGAATTACTTAGAGTAAGGAAGTTTTATCTGCCAAGCCCAGAAAATAAGCTCTGAGCTCGAAATAATTCTCCATATCCCGCCACCGCTAATGCCATTTCTGATTCACTCCAGACTAATTTCACCAAAAAAAAGTATTTGATGGTGAGGATCTTTTTTATTTTTAAGAATTAGATACCACTAATCTTGAGAGCGAGCAGCCATTTTTCTCATTAGCATTTTCTGCGGGTACTGGGAGAAGAGGAACATGGATATAAATAGATAAATAGGCTACACCCTACTGCCAGCACCATCGCGTAGCTGAACTTTACGCTGCCATCTTGGTCATTGCTACTCGCTCTCAGATATGGCTTACAAGAGTGTAAATGGTGAGAGAATATGATGATTTTTGACAGCTCAGGGCTGAAGTGCTTCTTTTTTTCAAGTGGTATTAATTAACTAACAATGATGATGGACCGAAAGAGCTGTCTGACATGGGCCTAATATCTATCTATCTCTGAGGAGGAACAGTTTCATGTCAGTCATGCAATAATCAAGTTAGCTAATGCCAAGCATGGATAAATCTGCTTTTTTATAAATTCCAAGAATTTGCTGGTGGCTTTTCACTAATCAGAATCAAGAAAATAATTTGAATAAATATGAATAACATTCATTGTTATTTAACTGATACATAGTTTTTGCAATCACTTAAAGTAGAGTTACAGCAGCTATAAACTGTTGTTCCCTCACCAGACTATCTTTTTTTTAAGTCAATAAAGGGTTTTTTTGTTTGTTTGTTTTTTTTTGTTTGTTTTTTTTTGTTTTTTGTTTTTTTTGTGGGGGGGGGGGGGCTTTGGGGTCGGGGTTGTTTTTTTATTGCAGCTTTTCATGTTAATGGAAAACCACCAATCATAAACATGTATGTCCTGAAGACTTTCCTGTGTCAGAAATCTTCATAGTCACAGCACTGTGCTCCAAAACCAAACAAGTCCTTGTGAATAATCTGTTACTGAAAAAATTTAATATTATTATATGAAAGAAGTGCAATATAATATTAATATAAGCATGTTATTTGCAGCTGCACTACTGTGAGAGCTGCTGTAAGGATGATCTACAGAAGTATATACACCTTACCAATTTCAAACAAGAATTCAACTTTGCTATGGTTTAAACTTTATTATATACTACACAGGAACATAAAAATCAAGCTTAACAAGCTTTTAGTAGCTTATTTTTTACATATTTTAGCCATGGCAGAGGGACGTAAGCTGAGTAAAAGTGCTCTTATGAAACACACTCTTTTTAAACTCAATCCTACTTTAAGTATATATAAAATGCAAAAACACAAGAAAAGCAAATTAAAACAAGATTTTATGGTTTATTTTTCTATGATGCTACCTTGTCAAAGTGACCATGATAACCCATGAGTGTCTGTTGTTTTGATTCAAGCTGTATTCACACAGGATACTAAGAAATTACTAAAAGAGATGAAGTACGATATGGAGAAATATTTGGTCAAAGGGTTGTTATCTTCCAATGCTGAAGGCAATGTCCAAGACTGAATAATTTTTTATCGTACAAAAGCCAAATTCTACAATTGTTTTGTGTTTCATTCAGAAAATAAATTTTAAGTAGATAGTCATGTCACAATGTTGCACATGCCATTTGTACAATAATAATTCAACTTGGCAATGATGCAATAATTCAGTAATCCCATGGCAATTATGCAATACCAATAATTATTCGATGGCTTTCCACTAGTCAGATATGAGAAAATCTCTTGAATGGATAATAATGTCTGTTGTTTTCAAGACAGCAGACAGATCATGCTCATGCTGTGTAGTATGTACTAATGTGCATTGTCCTGAGATAGATAACCAGATAATCAGATGGTGCCATTCCCATATGTTATATACTAACAAAAGATAGATAAGAAATTGGACAGCCATGCTGGATTATCAGTCCACAGAATTTACTGAAAGCATCCACTTGCCTTATACTCAAAGACACAATATTTTCACCAGTTTAGTGCATCATTCTGGGGCCTTTGTCATTTTTTTAGTTTTGTCTCAAAGTGTAGCTATGTATATTCAGCACACTTGGAATTGCTTAGTGTCTGAATTGTGCGATAATGCACTATGCCATACAGGAAAGGATGTGGTGTGTGATTTCCATTACAAGATATGATTTTTTCATATATATAAATAGAATTGAGAGAATTTCATTTTTTAGATCACTGGAATCAATTGTTTTGTTTTGTTAACTTGATTAGTAAATAAAAAGTTTTCCTGTGACTATTTGCTTGCTAGTGTGAACAGAAACTAATGAGGTACACAATAACCTGAGTTTGTAACCATAATTTGAGTTCAGGCATAGCTTTTAGGATAGGTTCACCAACAACAATTATGGGCATATGATGAATATTAGCTAACATTAGATAAGAGCTCAAGTACTTTGAAGTTTTATATA
>JBCNYG010000024.1:15253403-15266381 GCA_039654305.1 Porochilus rendahli
GACTGTGGGAGGAAACCGGAGTACCCGGAGGAAACCCACGCAAGCACAGGGAGAACATGCAAACTCCACACAGGAACACCCGAGCTGGGACTCGAACCCAGGACCTTCATGCTGTGAGGCGGACGTGCTAACCACTACGCCACCGTGCCGCCTTTATATATATATGGGGGGTTGTATGACATTGAAATTAAATATTTAAAGAAATTGAAAATAAATACTTGCAAATAATAAAATGGGAAGAAAAATCCAAGAAAAAGGTAAAGAGCTGACAGGGTTTTAAATAGGTTTATAGTAAAATAAATTTACCAATAGTTATTGTGTCTTTTGTGATTTGCTGATGGAACAAAAATAATTACGCATTTGATGATCATAGACATTGCATAGACATTTTCAATATGCCAATAACCTGTAACATATGCTGTCACTTGTGAAGAGCTTTACGGTGCAGACGTCTCATTGTTGGTGGATACATTTAGAATGAGATTCAAAAGCAGTATAAATACTTCAATCTGTCTCTATTAATAAATAAGATGATCAATACATTGCTGTAACAGAAGATATGAATATGGGATTGAATTCGAATGGGTAATTCGAACATTACCTTCATATTTGGTAGTCTGCGTAGTGGTCCCACATCTATTACTATGTGACCTTGTAAAATAGATGAAGAGGAAGATGGAAAACTCCTTTTGTATGCAATTTTTTGTCTGCTCCTCTGTTAAACCTGAAAATGGCAGATAAAAGGATTGAACCTACAAGATAAAGCATGTAGTGATATATAACATCTCAGCCATTCCATTGCGTTAGATACCCTGAGTCTTAAGCTCGTCGTGATCATATTGGAAAAGCAGATCATACTGCCCTCCCAGTGTACCAGAACTAAAGTAGTGGGTCCCAAAAAGCTGAAAGATCTGCCTGTACAGTGCATAGTTGTAGTCCAGAGGCAGGCTGTTGAGGAAGGTCAGGAAGGGTTGCGATAGGTACAGGTCAGAGGATTTTGTTCTGAAAGTGGCCGTGGCTATATCCTGGTGTAGTCTGAAATACTCAGAGGCCTGTAACACAGGACAGAAATAACTCATTCATTCATTTTATGAATCGCTTATTCCTAATTAGGGTTGCGGGAAGACTGGTGCCTATCTCAGCCGAGTCTGGGTGAAGGCAGAGTACAACCTGGACAGCTTACCTGGGCAGAAACATGCTGACAGCCGCTCAGTGGCCTACCATTAATAAAAGTCAGCTGTGGTGAGAGGCATGTAAAAAAAACATTGCTGACTTTTATTAAGAGTAGGCCACTGGGGGACCGCAGCAGTGACAGCGTATACCCTTTTATCACTAAATTATACCAACTCAGAGATAGTGTGGCTTGAACCCTCGACCTTCAGCAAGCCAGCACAATACCACCAGGCCACCACTGCCAAAACAGGAAATACTATATAATTACACATTTTTCACAGAAACATCATTTATAATTCAGAATATGTTTGCACATAAAACAACTTTCAAAAAGTATGTTCTGTTATGTTTCTGAATGATAAAATCGTGAATCTTTATTTACCTTCATATTTCATTAAGAATATTGAGGTCAACTACTATTTCTCCATCTCATATTCAGTTTTTATTCTTTTTTCAGTCCTGTGTTTCATTTGTCTTTAAGCAAATATTTTACTCTCATCAGGTATTAAATAGATTGTGATTTTTCATCTGTCACTGTAACATATTGCCTGACTTTCCTGACCTTTTTTTGAAGTGCACTGATTTCTTCCTTGAACGACTTGGACTGTTGAGAATTTCTGAGAATTTTCAGCAAGATGGGGATATCCACGGAAAAGCCCACTGGAGCAATATGTCCAGAATGTGACAGGGAACTTTTCAAAGAGACCTGCTGGGTTTGCACTGGTGGGTTCTCCTTAATGTCTTCAAGTGTTTCCACCTAATGAGTCACAGTAATATGAGGGAAAAGTCACGATACATTTCTGCTAAAATAAAAAGTGAAAATTCCCTTACACTGATTTCATAGCTCTCGATGTTGGCCGGGATTCTGTAGATTTTTCTATTTACTTTGCTGCGGTTTAAGACACATTCATCTCCCATGATGGAGTTGTCTAGGACAGCAGCCCTCTTCTGCTCTGCAATAGCATCAAACCTGCAACCCCACACAGAACGAATCAGCTTGCACATGGCTTTATTCAGTAAATCAGTGAGTTCTCAGTAGTCAGCTCATCTCATCATTCTCATCTGCTTCTCACTTCTATGATGTTTACATCTTAAGATCCACTGTCTAAATGATTCTTACCCATTGCCGATTTCACTCACTCCAGGAAGGACGTAAAACACTCTTTCTGTAGCACACACTCGTTTGATCTGGCCACAGTTCTTCTCATCAGAGTTGTCCAGGCAATCATTCTGGCCATTACACTCAAGAATAGCTTTTATACATCGGCCTGTAAAATGTATTTTTTTATTATTTTTTTTTTCTAACAGCAGTCAAGCAGACGATCAATACACACTTTCCTAACACTTGTCCTTAAGATCCCCTTGTCCTGCACGTTTTACTCCAATCCCATCCTAACACACATTTGAGCTTTGTTGATTAGTGGAATCCAGTGTGGTGGGAAATGGGGAAACACTTACCTGGTACTTCAAGACCCAGGGATGAAAATGACCATAGAATCACTGCAGATGTATGAGCATAATACTATATGTGATTCATAACCGATTTACAGCTGTATATAAATCTCACAGCAAGAAAGTCCTGAGTTTGATCAATTGCACTAAGGGTTGAGGGTTGACCCTTTGCCTGTAGTGTGACTGTTTTTGCCAGACAGTGTGGAAACTTCTAATTTCCCAGGATTTTCATACACAACAGCTTCTATTCATTCATTTGCCAACCATTTGATCCTGGGAGGCTGGAGCCTATCTCAGCCTATTCTAAGCAAAAACCAGGAACACCCTGAAAAGCTCACAAGCCCATCTCAGGGACAACAAACACACACACACACACATACACACACACACACACACACACACACACACACACACACGTAACAATGCAGATTCACACCAATGGGCAATTTGGAACTGCCAGTTAACTTAATGTACACGTCTTTGGACTATGGGAGGAAACCGGAGCACCTGGAGAAAACCCAAGCAAGCACCAGCAGAACATGCAAACTGCAAACAGAAATGCCCTTGCCTAGCATGGGACTCACAAACCCAGGAATTGAGTCCAGGACCATCTTGCTGTCATGTGGACGTGCAAACCACATTGCCACAAAATTCCATAGAGTTTAAAAAAAACTATGCGAAAACCAAAAAAAAAAAAATTAAAAAAAAAAAAAAATTAATTAATTAAAAATGACAATATTTAAAAAATAAAATCCAATGAGAAAAAGCTCTGTGGTGCAGAAATATCCTGGCAATAACACAGGTCTGAGGGAATGACTAAATTCAACCCGAGACAAAGTTCAATGCTGAGCGTAAAGTATAATCCATTACACACTGAACTTTGATGGCCAAAATCAACGGAACATCACATTGGGTTCATTTCCTCTCTATCAGAAAAATGAATCTGAGACTGAAGTGGGCACATGGTCATCATTTTGGAATAAATTGGCCAGTAAGTGTGCATTAACAGGTAAGTACCATTATCACAGGTGAATTTGTCCTTGCAGGTGCCTTTTTCAATTACACATTCTTTAGAAGGATGACAAGGTCTTTCCTCCATCAGAGGTTCACTGCAGTCCTGGCCGCCAAACTGAGCTGGCCTCAGAACAGACTTGGTTCTGAACTGTTAAACAACATGAATACATGAAGAAATTAGAATAATATGAGTAAAGGAAAAGAGAAAAAGAGCTTAAAATATCGTTTTACACTCACCATTTTTTTGGCACAGGGTGAACACTCTGACCAGGGTCCAAAATCGGTAAGTTGGCAGTTTATGGGACATGCATCCACATTACATGTCCGGCTCTCATGCGTCTGGCACAGCAGGCCACAATTGTTTTTGTTCCAATGGTCATCATACCGGACATTTCTGCAAAATATTCTGTGTTTTGTTCAAGAAGCCTGGTATAATCGAGGGAAACATGATATATTGAATAAACAATACCTGGTACGTTCCTGAGTCCCCCGGTCACAAGTCTTGGTGCAATAAGACCATGAGCTCCATGCATAATGGTCACAGTAACAACCAGAAATGGAAGTCACGGAGGCGAAAATTAAAAAGACAGTGAAGAGAAACCTGATGTGACCCATGAGTATACAAATTCTAAGAAAGAGAAAGTTTTGAGTTAAATAGACTTTTTCTAAATTATCTTAGTATGTCAAGACTCGACACGAGAAAAGGGTATAGCACGATGCTGCTGTCTATATCTGATTAGTATTCAAAATATCCATATCTGTATCTTTATGTACATTTCTTTTTAAATAAACGTAAACCATACCGCTATGCATCATGTGTGAATTTATGGCTCTAACACTTTTTCAACCTCAGATACATTACTAGATTCATGTGATAATTCATCCTAAGGGACTTGTATTCAACTGTGATTTAATTACCAGTGCAAATAATCATACGCATGTAGGTTAAGAGCATGGTATTGTCTATAACACCTAAAATAAAAATATTTGGTAGGTAAAACTCTTAAATGAAAAATATGAGTTGTATTTCTCTTAACAATAATAAAATAAATGTCACTTTTTAAGGAGACAAATTTCACACAAAATCATATTTTACTGTTGTGTGTATTATGCTATTAGGAGCTATATTTTATACATTCAAATTGATCTCAGCTCACCTTTTCTGTTTAAGGTATAACAAGACAACAGAGGACGTTTTTGTCTTTTTCATTATTAAAAGTGATTGGCTAAATGATCTACATGCAAAGTATAGTAGGCATTCAGCCAGTTGCATTGCAAGAAGTAGTTTTATGATTATTTCATTAGTCGCATTTGGATAGATTTGTTTTATCAACCATTTGGCTGTGACATCACAGGCAAAAAAAAAATAAAATAAAAAAAATAATAATAACAATAAACAAAAAAAACAAAACAAAAAAGCATGCTGAACACACCTACTACAATGCTCCCATCACTGATCGATCACATCAATATGAATTTTTAAAATTCCACATTTAAGATTCTAGATTTACACTCCCTGTTATAATAACTGCCATTAGAGTAAATCTAAGACAAGTGTGCATTGTAAACTAACTGAAGAAGTACAAAATATGCCGAGTAGAAGTACAGCCATACGCACAGAAAAAAACAGCAATACAATTTGGAATAGAAGTACGCATTGGAAAAGTTCACAAGTATAAACTGAAGTCAAGGTGAAGTACTGGTGATGGTAAAGTATGTACTGGTGAAGTAAATAAGTATGAAATAGATGAAGTATGATGGGGAAAGATGTATGCAGCAGAGATATATTTAAAAATGTTAACAAAGTGAAAATAACTTACTTAACAGAGACTCACCATATGCTGCAGATCCCAAATGAGTATGTCTAGATTACCTTTGTGGTTAAAGGTTTGTGCTAGTCCACCAAAGATAAACAGCCAAATAATGTTTATTTAGAGTTTATCATATCCAACTTGTTCAAATGCATTTGATCGCAGAAGCCTGGACTGAAAGAAATGACTGTGAGAAGCCAAAATTCAAAATGAATTATTACCCTGTTTGTGTCCTTCTTTTTAAACTCCCTCCCCCTCATCCTCCATGCCATCATCCATCAGGCTAGCCCTCCAACTTCCCGTAAATCCAGCAGCTGGAAGATCTCCTCCCTGTTCTACACTCACAACCTCTGATCTCTGACCTTCTTGGACATCAATTTAGAAAAGGAGTGAAGGGAAAGCAAAGAGTGATTAGAACAGCCCACTATGAAGTACATCATGTACAGATTGTCACTTATGAACGAAACATGTCTGTTTTTTGAAGCCCCCTTTTAAAATGAAATTCCACTTAGTTGATATAGTGATAATCTCCACTCTCCTGGGAAGACTTTCCGCTAGATTGAGTGTGCCTAGAGGGATTTGTGTTCATTCAGCAATAAAAACACTGAGGTCAGGCACTGATGCTGCTTTGAGGAGGCCTGGTGTCTCTTTCACAGTTTATCACAAAAGGAATCAATGGGGTTAAGGTTCAGATTTGTGCAGGCCATGAATTCTTCCAAACCAACCTTATTTTTATTGTCCCTGTTTTGTGCACAGGGGAAATGCCATGCAAGAACGGGTTTGGGCTTTTTAGCTTGACTGAAAGGAAACCCTAATTCCTAAGAGTCCTTTCTAGGACCAGAGATGATCACGTCACCCCTATCTTATCTACACTGTACTGGCTCCCAATAAAATTTTGCATTAAATATAAAATACTACCTATGGTCTTGCAGGACATTATCTTAGGGAATTTCTTCTCATTTATGATCCACCACGCCCACTTAGGTCAAAAGGTGCAAGCTACTGACACCTTGAATAATGAAGACTGCAGAAGGGGCGGAGCTTTCTCTTATAAAGCCCCCCAGTTATGGAACAGCCTTCCAGTTAATGGTTAGAACCCAGACACAGACTCTGCTTTAAACACTACTCAGAAAACTTACTTGTTTAGTCAAGAATTTTGTTAATAGCCTTTTATTAGGTAGAGGAGCAGATCTGGGGGTCTCAGGCAGGCAGGTCTGGTAAACTGTGATGTTTGGATGCTGTCACTCCCTCATACTCTAACATACTCACTCAAGTCCACCAGTGGGGGAGTTGCTGATTGCTTATATCACAGGGTGCTCTCATGTCAGTCTTGCCTGTGGTTCTCTCCTTTTAGTTATGCTGTCAAAGTCAGTCATGTCGGAGTCCCATCCATGCACTCAGCACTGATAAACTCGCTTCTTTAACCATTACTGATGAGCATACCTAACAACGTCTCCCTAATTATTCCACTTATAATTCCAATGCTGGTCATATAAATTATTTTACTAAAATGATTTATTACTGCAATTACCATTACAGCCATAATATAACCAACCACAGTGGCACCTCGCAAGACAAATTAATTTTTTTTCTGGGACGCAGCTCAAGGAGCAAAACGCTCATATAACAAGGTGAACTTTCCCATGGGAAATAATGGCATTAATGCGTTCCAGCCACTCAAAATGCTCCGTGACCCTAATAAGGAATAAGCGGTTCAGAAAATGAATGAATAAATGAATGAATAAATGAATGAAACACATGCTTTATGACTCGCCCAGCATTCCACAGCCACTGAGATGATGATGATGCAAAGCTGCCTGATCACGTGAACGAGTGACTCTTTATTTTGTTTATTTGTGCGCGGGCATCCTCGTGTTATGAGACATTCCTCATCTTTCATGAGCATTAAGCAAGTTCCTCATATAAAGGGACACTTGTCTTGCAAGTTGCCACTGTATATTAAAATGATAGTGAAGTTTATGCTACATGGTTTGTATTTTTATCTGGTGTTATTCAAATGAGGATGAGTTTCCCTTCTGAGTTGGGTTCCTCTCAAGGTTTCTTCCTCATGTTGACCGGGGAAGTTTTTTCCTTGCCATTTTCAGCAAAGGCTTGCTTATTTGGGATTTATAGGGTTAATAGAAAATATTTTGAAATAACAAATTTAAATTCTTTACCAAATTTGCTTTTACTCTTTAAAGCTGCTTTGTGACAATGTCAGTTGTAAAAAGCAGTATACAAGTAAAATTTAACTAAATTGGTCTGCTGATCATAACACCACCCTACAGGCCTGTATGGTAGGCACTACCTACCTCTCTTCTTACTCTGATGCACTCATCGCTCTGGGACAGGGTAAATACGGACTTTTTAAAATACATGACCGTTTTCCATTGTTCCAGAATCCATACTTTATGCTCCCTAGCAAACTGAAGTTATTTCTTCCGATTAGCCTCACTTACAAGTGGTTTTCTTGCAAGGAACAGCTGTTTCGTGTCAATCCCGAGTTCTTTTCATTGCATAAAAATGCTCTTGCTTTTACTCTTAAACATAGCTGTGAGTTCTACTATTGTTTTCTTTAAGATCAGATTTTACAGAACCTTTTAGTTTCTGATCTCGATGACAATCATTCACAAAAAAAACAAAAAAAACAACAGTAAATAAATAAATAATCCTTGGAGATTACTGTATGGTTCAACCATATAATACCTGGTTTTAATAATGTTTAGGACCATTTTTAACCCAATTTTAGTAGTTTCCGTAACTACTAAACTACTTCCTTTTTTGTTTGCTTGATACAGGTCAATTATTTGACTTTTCTGAAACAGGTATGTCTTTTCCCATGACATGCCTTTCAACATGGCTGTTTAAGAAGTGACAGGATAATCAGTTAGGGTAAACTTGCTGCAAGCTAAATCATACTAATCACTGCAGTAATTATCCAACATAAAGCTCTTACATATATGCTTACTTACATCCTGATGGTGACTTTCTTTGGCCAGGCAGTATACTTGTGAATAAAAAAAAACAATTCAAAAGTAGAATTCCTCACAACATTCTTAAAGTAAGTGTGATACAAATAATGTATGAAATTAAAAGTAATATACATAGCAGCTTATAATAAAAAAAAACTTTATTATCATTATAAAATGGCCTTTACATGATGGATGTTGAACTTGACTTAATATACTGGACACTAGAAGCATGCTGCAGACTCTCATAAAACACACACAAATCACATAAATGAATGTGTAAAACATCCAGAGAACAGGACATGAATTATTTTGATTTTTTGTATACATTACACTGCTTTATGTTCATAAATCTATTCTGTCTTCATGTTAAGAATGAAGAATGGCTTTACTGCAGAGCACTTTGGTGCCCTAAAAATGAATCATAATTGTATACTCGTTATCATTTATGGAAGACTAAATAAGAAGCCTTTGCACAGTGACTGAACTAAATTGAAGAAAATCATGGAGCCTGTGATGAATAGAATTGCATATGTTCACTCTTGCTGAGAACAAACTTCCTGACTGCAGACTGGAAAAAAAGATGAGCATAAAAAACAAGGGGAAAAAGTTTAATGTTTACAATGTACCATCTCTATCTTTTTCTTTTTGAGACTTGTGTATCACAAAAGACAGAAAATGAAATGACAATCGACAATAAAGAAATAAATAATGATTAAAATAAAGCTTTTGATAAACGTTTCTCTACTGAGTTTAGAGGCTGGGCAGGGTGTGGGGCGGAGCAGGGTGAGATGGTAACAGCATGGTGCTAGCAGGGAGGGGAAGGCATGGTACGACAGGATCGGGATGGAACGGGGTGATGTTGGATAGGCTGTGGCAGGGTCAACTAGAGTAGGGCAGGTGAGGCAGAGTGAAATGGTGCATTTCTGTTTGTACTTTCTAAGAATAATGAAGTATTTGATGATGGTGCTGACAGAGTTAGATTACTGCTGCACATTTACAGTGAAAGAAATAAACAGGTGGATTTCAAAGTCGCCATTAGGGCGAAGACTGTGGTTCATCCTGACACAAGGCAGCATAGTCCAGAGAAACGCCTCTTCCTCTGCCTCACCAGTGGGTAGGGGGTCAGGTTCAGCAAACTGCTGTCATCTATATGTAAGAACATCCATGAGAATTTATACGACCATTACATTACACAAATGGCTTCAGTGGTTTACCTGTTATTATTTGATACACAAACAGATTTTTAGCACAAACCTTGGTTCTTCAGTGGCAAAGGCATGGTCTCCCTGAGTTTGCTTAGCAGATTTCTCATCTCACGCATGTCACTATAAGGTACATTATAGTAAAAATAAAAAAAAAAATGTGGCGATTTAGTGGAGCTGATATTTACCCTGTAACCAGCAAAGTTTTGAAAAATGGAGAAACAGAAAAAAAAAGCAAGCAAAATGTGGTGCATTACAAATTGAACTAGATTCTTCTTACAGTGTGAGCAACAAAATTCATATAATATGATCATTTAATAACATTATAATATATGAATATAACAATTTAATAAATTCTTGTCTTGTTTAATAATTGAGACACTTAAATATGGTATTGAAATTCAATACATACTTGATATCAGTGATATTAAAATATTCTTAATGCCTCAAATACTGACCTATCGTATTTTTAACAGCTTTTAGGTATTAGGTATTGTTGCCTTCTATTCCACTTTGCTCGTTATTGAAAACTAAATAATAAACAAACATGTTTCATCGACTATGTAAATCACTATTTAGGGACTTATTTACACACACACACACACACACACACACACACACACAGCAATCCCATTAGTGATCAGAAATAATTATATTAAATATAGTAAAGAAATCAGAAATAGGCCCTGCTATGGCCTGGCGAGCTGTCCAGGGTGTACCCCACTCTCGCCCGGAGTCGGCTGAGATGGGCGCCAGCCTCCCCGCGACCCTAATTAGGAATAAGCGGTTCGGAAAATGAATGAACAATTTATTAAAAAATTAAAAATAAATAAAAATAATAAATAAATAAAAAATTAAAAAAAATTTAAATGAATTTAAAGTAATAGAACTAATGTTTAATATAAAAGAAAGGGTGCCATATAAATAAAGGACAAGTCTGTCTGCACATCTGTCTGCTATTAACAAATATATTGGAGTGGGGATTCAATTATTATTATTAACACTAATAATGATGATATTCAACTAGCCCTTTTTAGAATTGACATAGTCGCAAAGCAGCTTTACATTCATTCATTTTCTGAACTGCTTGATCCTAATTAGGGTCATGGGAAAGCTGGCGCACATCTCAGCCGACTCTGGGCGAGGGCAGAGTACACCCTGGACAGCAGCCAGGCCATGGCAGGGCAGAAACATGCTGGCGGCTATGCATCCTACTCTTGACGAAAATCAGCAATGGTTCTTTTACATGCCTCTCACCACAGACAGTGAGAGACATGGACGGCCTTTGATAACCCAGTTAGCGGCACTGGGGCGACAACAGTGACACCCCGTTGATAGTGGAGCTTGAACTCCCGACCTTGGGATCAGTAATCTAAGGAACATTTTTCTACAACCCCTACATATCCTCAATGAGCAAGCCCGCAGCGACCGTGGCAAGGAAACATTTCCTCAGTTAACACGAGGAAGAAACCTTGAGAGGATCTAGGCTCAAAAGGGAAACCCATCCTCATTTGGGTGACAGCATAAAAATACAAACCATATAAGAGAAACCTTCTTACAGTCCATGTAGTCCGGTTTGTTATACCACAACTGAAAGTCCTAAATAATTGTAGCAAAACAGTTTATTGTAATTGATATTGTAAATATCAATAATTAAAAAAAATAATAAATAAATAATAACAATATTTTAATTGGGTGGCACAGTGGTGACTGTGGTTGGCACATCTTCCTCACAACAACATGATCCTTGGTTGATTCTGAGTCCAGGGCTCAGCAAAGGTTGTTTCTGTGTGGATTTTGCATGTTCTTAGGGTGTACCCTGCGTTCACCCAGAGTTGGTTGGGATGGGCTCCAGCCTCACCACGACCCTGATAATGTAATATAAAAAATATATATTTATTAAATATTTTATTGTCACAAAAGCTAGTCAACCAATAATTGGTCATTTTGTACTTCCAGGGCTTGACCTTTTATTTTGCTGGGTAAATTTGTGTGGTCACTATATGCAAACTGTGCTGTGGCAGAAACTGTAGACTCTATGACTAAAAATCTGTCATACGCAAACATTTCTAAGTCTGGCGGAAAAGTGTAGTTCAGTTTGGTTTTAAGCTCCAACAGCTACTTTACTAAAAGATTAATAAATAAGGCTCATTATTGTTCCCACATACACAAGGCAACTTGTTATATAATAGACCACATTTTAGGCCAAAATAAATAACGAAGTCTGTCAGAAAAATAGAAACGTCTCTGGCAGTTTCTCCAGGGTGTTTTCACCAGCTAACTCTCATAAAACTACATACAATACTACTGATGCATATTTAAAGACAAATTGTTGTCATGCCGTACCTTTATTTGTATTTAATTTTGTATTTTTTACTGCTCATTTATTGCCTTATTTATCCTTGCTTTTTTTTCAGTATTGTATTATTTAAGTGATCAATAAGTCCAGGATTTTATAAAGAAATCATTGGCCTTAAGCCCGCAAGGCTTAAGCAGATTCCCCACCATGTTTTCCCCAAATAGTGTTGCTAAATAGATTTACTAAGTATAATAACAACTTTTATATTGACAAAGTATGAATTGATGTATTCTTAATTTATACTAATCAGCCATAACAATCAAAATGAATATCATTAATTATTATATAGCAACAACAGTACACACAATCTGACTGGCTGTTAGCAAAAATAAATTGTCTAGTCCAATGCATATACAGCCGCTAACTTAGCTGTTAGCTATCTTCTCTGTGCACTGTGATCTTTAGCAGGTTCTTGGAAAGCATTCAGCATTTTCTTGAGAATACACTGCTCAAAGAAATAAAGGGAACACTAAAATGACACATCCTAGATCTGAAAGAATGAAATATTCATATTAAATATTTGTTCTTTACATAGTTGAATGTGCTGACAACATAATCACACAAAAATTATCAATG
This sequence comes from Porochilus rendahli, assembly GCA_039654305.1. Lineage (NCBI taxonomy): Eukaryota > Metazoa > Chordata > Actinopteri > Siluriformes > Plotosidae > Porochilus > Porochilus rendahli. The sequence goes on from JBCNYG010000024.1 coordinate 15,265,963, forward strand.
GAAATCAAATTTATTTACCCATTAGAGGTCTGGATTGGAGTCACACTCAAAATTAAAGTGGAAAAACACACTACAGGCTGACCCAACTTTGATGTAATGTCCTTAAAACGATTCAAAATGTAGCTCAGTAGTGTGTGTTGCCTCCACGTGCCTGTATGACCTCCCTACAACGCCTGGGCTGCTCCTGATGAGGTGGCGGATGGACTCCTGAGGGATCTCCCCCCAGACCTGGACTAAAGCACCCGCCAACTCCTGGACAGTCTGTAGTGCAATGTGGCATTGGTGGATGGAGCGAGACATGTCCCAGATGCGCTCAATTGGATTCAGGTCTGGGGATGGGTCGCCAGTCCATAGCATCAATGCCTTCGTCTTGCAGGAACTGCTGACACACTCCAGCCACATGAGGTCTAGCATTGTCT
>JBCNYG010000024.1:15490933-15503220 GCA_039654305.1 Porochilus rendahli
GAGGGTTTTAGAAGATAGAAGAAGCTATATATGTAGATGGGGGTTGTATAGAAAAATGTACACACACACACACACACACACACACATACACACACACACACACACACACACACACACACACACACAAAGAGGCAGCAAAGACTTCAGGCAGGTTTTGGGTGACACCTCAAAGACAACCGTGGTGCTGAACACCTTCTTAATGGGATGTTACTGTACCTCGTCAACTTTTAATGTTAACCATTTGCCATCAGAATTCCTTCCAGTATACATACAGATCTTCTTAGTATTTAGCTTCAAAGTGGGAGCTTTCGTGCATACAGTATATGACATACTCTTACTGCCATTTTAAAATTGGCACATGATCCTCGGTCCGTTTTTTGCAGTCTCATATCAGTAGTGCAATGGTGTGTTGATCCAAAACTTAAAGCAACTGAATTATTTGGATTTAGTGAGATAAATAAAAAGATCTATTTAGGAATGTAAAGAAAGAGGGTAAAGCAGACTTGCACAGGGGTGGTTTTCATGGTGGTTCAGCATGATTTGAAACCCCACCAAAAATGATGGCAGTGTGGCAAAACAATTGTGAGCAGTAGGTGAAAGCCCAGTATGAATAAGGTTATAATGCGCTTGAGAATGAGGTTCAGAAAGGTTGTGAAAGGTGACAACACAGCAGCTACAAGGTAGATCAATGGTGATACATGGTTTTAGGAACCAGTGTATGTTAATTCAGGTCTGGTAATCTCTGGTGTTTAATAGTTTATGCATCCATCCATTGTCTTTGTTTGCTTCTTTGTCAGATTTTGAACAAAATCCTGACCACACTCGAGCAAGGATTCTCACCAATCTCACCAAAGGGGTCACTACCCTACCTGAGTTCCAGAGAAATTTGTTTTTAGAATGTCTACATCAAAGGTAGCAATTGTTTGGAGATAGAATTCTTGTACCTTTGAATTGTGTGCCAGTAGACATGCCATTACTGTGGAACACTAATACGAAAATATATATGGACTTTCATATGAGACATTAACTTTAACCTTCAACTTTACTGTGCTGCTAAAAAAAATTATACTTGTAACTTGAAGTTTTTGTGTCCTCTGCCACAAGATTAGAAAAAAAGGGAAAAAAATACTTAAGACTTTTCTCTGCTGGTGATATAAACTCTCTTGCTGCAGTTATCTAGGACTTACAGCTGTGGTAGAACCAACCGGACTACATGTTGGATTGAAATGAAATTTTCTTATGTGGTTTGTATTTTATGGTTTCACCCAAATGAGGATGGGTTTCCCTTTTGAGCCTGGTTCCCCTCAAGGTTTCTTCCTCGTGTAGGAAGCCGTCGCTGCAGGCTTCTCATTAGGGATGTGTAGGGGGTTGTAGAACATTTTAGATTTCTCCCCAATTTAATTTACTATGTAAAGCTGCTTTGTGACAATGTCAATTGTAAAAAGCGCTATACACATAAAACCGAACTGAACTGAAGCTCTGGCTCTGGCAATACAGAGACCGAACTGCACATAGAAACTGTTCCGGTATACCATATTACTGGAATATAGTATACCATATTGCCACTGTAGTTAGGTTCTCCTGGGAATGTTTGGCAGAGTCTCCTGTCAGAAGGGCCTTCAACTCCCACCCCCGCCAGAGCTACAACCACAGAGCTACAACCATAGAGTCCGAATAGGCCATGTTCAGTGTCTTCATTATTGAGGCAGAAGGACGGAGCTGTGACCAGGTCATCGATGCCTCTTATGGCGGCAACCCCCGAACCAGATGGTGGATACCAACGGTGAGGGGGGCCTTCAAGCTGAAGAAGGAGGCCTATCGGGGCCTTTTGGCCTGTGGGACTCCCAAGGCAGTGGATGGGTACCAGCAGGCCAAACCGGCTGCGGCCCAGGCTGTCACCAATGCAAAACCACGAGTAAGGAAGGAGTTCGGTGAGGGCCTGGAAAGGTTCTGGACCACCATCTGACACCTCAGGAGGGGGAGGCAGTACTCCACAGACACTGTTTACAGTTGAAGTGGGGAGTTGCTCACCTCAAATGGGGATGTTGTTGGGAGGTGGAAGGAATACTTTGAAGACCTCCTCAATCCCACCAACATGCCCTCTGTGAACGAGGAAAAGCCTGGGAGTTTGGAAAGGGGTCTGCCCATTACTGGGGCAAAGGTCGACGAGGTAGTTAAATAGCTCCTCGGTGGCTGGGCAGTGGGGGTGGACGACATCCGCCCTGAATACATCAGGGCTATGGATGTTGTAGGACTTTCTTGATTGACATGTCTCTGCAACATCGCATGATCATCGGGGGCCATACCGCTGAATTGGCAAACCGGGGTGGGGAGTTCTCCTTGTTTAAAAAGTGTGTTCTAACTATCGTGGAATCACACTCCTCAGACTGGAGAGGATCCGTCCAATAGTTGAACCTCGGGTTCAAGAGGAACAAGGTGGTTTTCGTCCAGGCCACAGTACTTTGAAATATAGAGCAGTAATCTCTAATTTCATTAGATTGTACAATACAACATCCAGAATACTACACAAGCATAGTCATAACCACTATATGCAACAAGAGTTAGGTGCTCATTTATTAATTCTGCAAAAGTGCTTTTATCTAGGACATGGTGAAGATGTATCTGCAATCCTTAAAACACTGAACATGAGCCTGGTGTCACACTCGGGGCATTCTCATAACATCTTGAGCTTAATGTATTTATTGACTTAAGACTGTGACCCTCACCAGGGTAATGGACTTAGCTTAGCAGCTAAAGTAGCAGTAATTATTACGCCTTACAAGATGCTTATGATATTACAATCTGGGTACAATCAGACCTTCAAGAACTGACTGCTCTCACCCACAGTAAGCTGGGATTGGCTCTAGCTTCCCCTGCAACCCTGACAAAGAAGCAGTATAGATAATGGATGGATCGATGGACAAACTAGCTGTTGACCTTGCTGCATAATATATCCCATTCCTTGACTGGTGCCACTGCAATCAGTGGTATTCACTTCACCTGTCACTAATTTTAATGTTATAGCTACATAGAGTGCACAATAAATTTGGCAACAGCTGTAGTGAACGACATGGTTCAGTTTTACAGGAAGCAGGAAGTCCAATATGATAGAGAATACAAGAAAAGAAGCACACTGATATGCTTTCTTAGAAAAAAATTAATCTCCAGAGTCACCTCATGAAAGGTCCCCAGAGCTGTACTCTGTTTTTGAAGCACAGTATGAGCATTTTCAGTCTTTTAGAGCAATCAGCCACAAAGGGGTCAAAAATAAAGGCTTATAATTTGCTAGTTTTTTAAGTAATAATTTTCTTAAATGTTCAAGGTTTTTAAAACTTTAAACATTTTGGCTGTAAGGTTATTTTCTTGGAAGTTATGGCCTATTATATGCATAATATGTTTATTATATGCATAATATGAAAATATGCATGTCCAAAACAATAACATTTCTTCAAAGATTTTCAGTGTGGGCTTGTATCCAAATCAGCAGCCTGTAATATTCTAAATGTATAGTATACAAAATATTTAGCTAATGGATATTTTCTTCTGAGCTTTTATTAGTAGAACTATCTTTTGTGTTAATTTATTGATGGCACAAACCTATATTTGGAGTGAGCACTTTTGAACGTACACATATTTACGCTTGTGCAATATTTTAGAATCTGGTTCAAATATGTTTTGCTCTAAAGTTACATACCTAGATGTACATTATAAAAAGTACAGTATGCATCTGTTAAAATAAAGATACATTTCTTATCACAAGAGACATTTTGGACGAATACTTTCTCACAGATCTGCCCTATGCAGAAAAAATCGGGGATATTGCCATTAATGCACGATTTAGTTAAACAACATGCATATCGAATTTTGAACGGAAAAATTTATGACAGACATCCTCCTTTGAAAATAATTTCAGTTGGAATCCTGAGAATTGTTCAAGTGGGAAACTCAAATTTGTCCAAACTTTTACTTCAGTGTGTATTTTAAAGACAAGCTGATACTTCTTGCTTATTATTTTTTATCTGAAGGTACTCGATACTATTGTGTATTTATTCATACATGAAATTGTGGAATAAGTTTCATTTTATGAATCCCTAGGGCTCTAGAAGACTGAGAAAAGGCTCTTGCATTCTTGAGATCTTTGCCGTGCGCTAGAGCCTATGGTTTAATATGGAATATTTTATTACAAAATTTAAATTCTCATCATATCATATGCAACAATAAGCACACACCCCAGTGTCTATCCAAAGTGTATTCTACTTTTGTTTGTATACCTCTAGTCAAACAATGATGTACAGTGTATCTGGATTGTAGTTACCTCTATGTATTGTCTGCCCGACTGTGCAGTACCACCACGCTTCACTGAAAATGAGTAAATGTCTCTAGGGTATGAATGCTATCCTACAACACACTTGTTGAACACTGATCAGTAAAACATAACACAAAATTCATCCAGTAAATCTTTCAGACATGTACAGTACAAATAAAAAAAAAATCAGTGTTTATTTGTGAAATACATAAAAACCTAATATCAATAAAATTAATATCCACATAAGTAATTGTATTTGTTTAAAAATCTAATAAAATACCTTACAACAGACCAAAAGTGTAAGATTGTCTCTGAGACAATGAACAGCGTTCAGTGAGTTTCATGAGCAGGAGTGTCAGTTTCCTGTTCAGTTGCGAGGCTCATGGTAGAAAGAGGTCCCTCAAGCTGGGCAGAAGGTGAGTCCTCTTTGGCCAGCAGGTTGTTTTTGCGTAAATGGCAGGCTTGCTGATATGGGGGTTGAATTGGAGGCTGTGTAGGTGGCAGATATTCATACTCCTTATTAGAGTCCAGCTATATATAAACACAGAGAGAGGTTGGGAATTATATGATAACTTAAATAATCTGATACATTCAACATATAAACAACAATTACATACAGCCTAATAATCAACAAATAATCCAACAGATCCATCTGAATAAGAAGAACCATTTATGTAAATGTCTCTACACCTTAATAGAAATAATTGGGAGGGTTAATTTTATTTTAAGTATATGGTAAATAGAAGAATAATAGCAGTAGAGTTTTTTGTCCTATTAACTTCACAACTGAAAGTGTGTGTGCAAGTGTGTGTTTGTGTTGTGATGCACTCCTGGTTCAATTAAAACTGTTTATATTACATACTTTAATATATTAAAAACAACTGTGAGGTGTGACGAGTACCAGACTAATAGAGGAGCTCCATTCTTACACAAATATCGTAAAAAGCTCAGTTGTACTGTCCATGCTCACATGCCCACACTGGCAACCCAATAAATGAAGAAAAGAGCAGGAAAAACATATTGTGCACTTGCACTTAGCAGATTACTCGCTTTTAGGCAGTGCCTAAATATTTATATTATTTTGAGGTAGATTCAACTCAAAGAACTGACCTGTAAAAAGTTCCAGAATAATGTAGAAATCTTTTACTTTGTTTAACACTGAGCGATCCTGAGTGGTCAAACACATTTTACAGTTAGTAATTTCTAAACTAACTGCTGCTGCCAATGACAGACAAGCGTAGTGGATATAGTTCTGATCATGGACGTTAATCCGCAAAAGGGTCTGGTCTTTTTTTTTTCATTTATTCATTCATTCATCCCAAACTGCTTAATCCAATTTATTGAGGCTTAGTGAGGTATATTCTCCGTGTGCTTACGTGGGTTTCCCCGCGTACTTAGGTTGCCAATATTAATGGTTGTGTGGGCGATGGCCCTGCTTAGAGACAGCTAAGGTAGGCTCCAGCTTACCTCCAACCCTAGTGGGATTAAGCAGTTTGGCAAATGAGTGAGTGAGTGAACTTGAACATGATACTATGTATCAAAATAATAAAATAGCATACATTAACCTGGATTCAAACTCACTATTTGGATGATAGTGATGCACCTTACTACTGTGCCCCTCAGGAGCCTGTAGTAGATTATTATCTACAGCTACAACTACAGAATATAACATTTATCTCCCATTTATGGTCCTTCAACTTTCTGTGCCTACTGTGATCTGATGGAAATTATTATTGTTATTATTATTGAATTCATTCAGACTGAAAAAATATTTGAATTTATACAGAGCCATGAACTCTGAGTGTTTCAAAATCATTAGTGTACTCTGGATTTAATAAAGTGAAATTCTCTAATGTATTAAACTTAAATTTATTTAGTGCATGTATAAACCTGCTATTAACATAATTAAAAATAATGGTGTGCTGTGGAAAATACACAGATATTTCTGTACCCACCTGAAGTGGGTAGGTCCTGTCCGAGTCAAATGCACTGAGGTCTCCACATGCCAAAAAAGGAACGATTATCCTGTTCGGTCCCTCAAGCTGGTTAAAATCAACATCTGACAAATAAAGAGGAATTCTTAAGTTTCAGATTTGATACTTTAAACATCACTGACAATTTAATTATCAACTGACTGGATTAGCTCTACATGCACCAGAACATAAAAGGCAAAACTAAAACACAGACACACACACACACACATCTTTTTTTTTTTATTACATATTGTGATAATTAGAGGCAGTTCAGGTGAGCTCTGCGTGCTCTAAGCCGTGTGTAACTAAAAACCTTGTTTCAAACTCAAAGTTTAGTACGACAAAGTAAGTAACCCACACTCTGTAAAGGTGTGTGTTTTTACTCATTCAAAGTTTTATTGTATATACACTTCACCCTCGATTTCCCATACCCCTATTTCCCAGATTTCCTCTACAAAATCCCGCGCCGACATTATTTGGTATTGCAGGAAAAATGCTCGGCCCTCAAAAAAAGTCCTGGAATCGATGATGGAAGTCCGGGTCGGTCATGATTTTCCAACTTCACTCCTGTCCGACCCGAACTGAAGTGGCATCAGTGACTAGAGAGCGAAGTGAAAGTAAAAGTAACAACAGTGAACATGAGCTGGTCACACATTTAAAATGAATGTGATAAAAGAATTTGCTGATACACTCAAGTTTGTGGAAACACAATATTGTGTACTGAGTGTCGGATAAATGCTTTAAAAGTCCAGGACTGCTGCTGAATAAGGGTGATTGTATATATAATAATAATATAATATAATAATGACTGAATATGGTAAATGTCCGGGAAAGGGTAGGGACATTAGCGAAGGCTGGACTTTGAGGTTCCCGGACAGCCTATCCCCAGTAACAGTCCGGGAAATCAAGGGTGAAGTGCATTGCGTAACAGTAAATTACAAGACATTTATAGGCTTTTATTTTTTCTTCTTCACATTTTAAAGCATGACAATAACAATGCTATCTGTGAATGCCTGTTGTTTTGATTCCAGCATTTTCCAATGGGGATAGCTAAAGATTATGTGTTGAAGGCGAGGCAGATATCATTTAATAATCCTCCATCATCATTACTAGCTTGTGATTATTAGCATAAATAGCATGTGAATAAGCAGACCGGGTGTAGACCAGAGAATACAGTAAAAGATTCATCACTAGTACCATGAAATGTTGGTTTAGAAACTGTAAGCTGTAAAGCAGCATTTTACCATACGTGTGATCCAGGAGTGGGTTGGACATGTTGGGGATGTAACCTTCAGGAGGCGAATAATTCTGACACACCGCAAATGCCTCTTCAGGAAGAAAACACACAAAAGAATCAATGTCACACAGGATAGTTCAAATTAAGTTTCTTTGGTTATACACTACATTCTGACCCTTAATGCTGACAAAATATCACAGGAAATATAATGAAAATATGTTTAGTGTCATTTGGTCAGCAAAATAATAGTAAAAAAAGAAAAGAAATGAAAAAGCAGCAAATAAATTCTCAGTAGGCCTTATATTGGTAATGGGTTATGAGGTTAGCTAAGCTTAAGGTTCCTTACTTTAGCAGGTAGCAAGGTTGCTTGTTGCCTTAGCTTTCTCTGTCACTCTTGGATCTTGATTGGATTTAACATCAGATTAGACTGGCTTCCTAACTCATGTTCACTTAATAGTTTAGCTTTGCTAAATGTACAGTGCCTTGCAAAAGTATTCACCCCCCCCCTTTTTTTTTACCTGTTTTGAAACATTACAACCTGAAATTAAAATTTTTTAATCTGAACTTTATATGATGGATCTGCACAAAATAGTCTAAGTTCCCTAACCGCCATATTGTTTTCCATCAGATCCTGTTCCTACCCCCATGACCTGCTGGATTCGGTCACTCACCAATGCTTGAGTTACGACTGCTGCGAGGTTTGGCACAGGTCACTGTACTGAAGAAAATTTTGAGCTGAGAATAAAGCAGTGTCACATCCTTCCCTCTAAAGATCTGCACACAAATAAAAATAGTTTTTTAAACAGATGTTTGGCCACACACATACACACTCACTCGCATGACTGATTTAAAGCTACATCATGTAACATTTAGTTTTTTTTGTGTTGACACTGAGGTCACTGTATGTAAACTGATATCCTAGGTGTAAATTAACTAATCAGAGTGCAGCATTGCTAATATCTATAGGAGAAAAAACAGGACTGCAGCAAAGTGAATTGAGGTGGCATTGTAAGTTTCACGAAGACAATCTAAACGCTAATCAGAAAACAGACAAATTGGTCAACTTGTGTTTGTAAAATTATTCAGAAATGCGTTAGGGCTTTCATCTGCATGTGACAAGAACATAAGTGAGGATTAATACAGATCAAGGTAAGGGGTACACAGCTGTTACCAAAAATTAATAAAGTCATTCTGTACTACATGGGTATCGGATTGGTCTCGGCAGGTACTGAAAGGTCAAGTATTGGTATCGGGAAGAGGGGAAAAAATGGTATCAGAACATCTCTAATTTTCATTACTTACAAATGATTTAATGTGGGAAGGTCATAAGCCTGCCCAACTGCTTAGCGTTTCTGACACTGTAGTTGTAAAGGCTGAGACACCAGCGATTATCACCTGCCATGTAAAAACCACACTGTGCACTAATTTCAGCTCAGGGCTATGAGAGGATCGCAGTCATTTAGAAACATCTAGATTTTCATGTAAAATTACCTTTGCCACAAAATTCCCTCCAGGTTTGAGAACGTGGGTTGTGATATTCAGAGCCTACCAAAGAAAAGTGTACTCATGTTAGTGAAGTCATGTAATGTGAATAACAATAACTAACATCAACCTGAATCATGAATGGGATCATCAGCAGAGGACTGTGTGATATGACACGACACTGTATATAAGATGTTTTTATGCTAACCATCCAATGCAAATGATTTTACCATTACCATCAACCTTTTTAAAATCAATACAGCAGTTTAATGCTTATTATTTAATATTTTTATTTCATATACTTTATATATTTATTTGTATGGATTTTACAATAAATGACAGTGTGAAATAGAATAATTTACTTACCTTCTATATTCTTTTTAATTTATAAAAAAAGGTTTGTTTCTTTATTTGACTGCTTTGAAAATGTGTTATATCAGTATATATATCATTATCGGGATATGAAGTAACTGCTTTTAAAAAAACAAAAAAAAAATAAAACATTTATACACAAGTGAAACTCTTTGGATTAAAATGGTCTAAAATGCACCCTGCTATGTGTGCAATGTTGAGGTGGGTTACTGATACATACGGCAAGGAGGAGCTGTGCCTGTATGTACTCGTCAACATCGTGCAGTCCTGTAACTGAAAATAAAAACAACCTCTTTTAAAATGCATGGTTTGCAATCAGCAGATACAAAATAACAATCAAAATGTTCTGTGCCTGTTTCTATCGCAAAAGAATGAAGCACACAAGTCACGCATGTATAATATTGAAAACTATAATATATAATATTGAAATATTTTAGCATGCCTATGGTGATGAAGCAGTGAGCTGGGAGAGGTGTTTTGAAATTGTGTCAAGAAAAATAGAGTGTTGCCATCCAGAGACATCCTGCACTTGACACAGAATTTGATATTTGTTCTTCGGTCCATAATAAAACCACCAATTGCACATATACCAGTGTTACAAAAACACACATGACTCAGGTCACGCAGAAAAGTGTCTCACGAGTTACAGTCCTGCTGTTCACTCATGACCGAGATGAACTCTTATTCTTTGCTATATGAGCAGTAGCAGAACCCTCGACTGCACTGTGTACTGTTCATTGTAAAGCAATTCACAAAGGAATAAAAGCTGTCATACAGAACAAAAATTATTCCAGTAATCTAATTTATTTTGCTGTCTACAAAATAGTCTTATATCATTTTTCTTGTTAGGAAATCTGAAAATTGTATACATTTCTATATGGTATACATATGAATCATATAAATATAAAATTAAACATGTAAGTAATTAGTATATATATACACACACACACAGGAGCAGTGTGGTTTGATTGATTCATATCTGATCTCATGGTACATTGAGGGGACAATTCAATTTACTAACATCTACTGAGCCTGGGTGCATAATAGTTTTATTATATACTACATGGGAACAGACACAACATCTAAATGTGATTAGTATGTTTTCTTGTTTTATTTTTTTTTATCTTGACGGACACAGGTGAACTTAAACTTTGCTTTAACACTTTTAGGAGTTTAATTATATACAACAATAATACAATGAAAAGCAAACTAAACAAAATTCCTATAGTTTACATTTAAATGTTTCAACTATGCTGCTTGCTCTGTGAAAGTAATGACATCTGTTCCCGTCTGTTCAGCCTTAAAACCAGTGAACCACAAATTCTATTAAACTTCTTTGGTGGCCCCTTCACAAATTGCATATTCAACTATAAGTGAACTATGATCAACTTTAAAGTATTAATCTTCACACTGTGAATCTTATCTAAGTAAACATATACGACTACACTCTAAGTTTTATGTTAGCTCAATGCGCACAAACGCCGAATTCATCTGCTGCTGTAATGCTTAAAACATATGGAAATTAATAAAATAAATGGTGTGCTTTGTTACTTATGTTCTGGTGTACTCTATACTAAAACAATCATTCGCCTTAGCAGACATCACCAAACCGAAAGGTCTTCTTGATGAACTACTCATCCAGGTTCAGTGAATAATTAAACACAAAAAGTATGCAGCACACCACCGAACTGTGTCAGAAAATGCACTAAAATCAGCTGAATTGATCCACAAGGAATGTTAGATGAAGAGAATAATACAAAATTAATTAGTATAAATACCATCAGGTGCACCATCACACACCACCAAGTCTGCAGCCTGTCCCTCAAAGTGCCTAGCAATCTCCTGAGCTGTGGAAATCTACAGGAACAACCAACATTGTATTATAATACAAGCACAACATAGCAATTATATTTAACCAAAATCATGAAAATGGTACATAAACATCACCTTTAATAAAGACATCATAAACAAGGATCAACATCAGCCTAGTGGTCATTACTTTTTGTATTCTAATCACCAAATAATTACCAACACACTCACTTTACAGTATGTTTTAAAGTTTTCCTTTACCGAGTACCCTTATACTGTACTGTTACAAATTACGCGAGAATACATTAATATAATTAATAAATAATACACAAAAAAATGACATGTAAACATGTACTAGCAGCCAGCCAAAATTTTTAAATGGTAGTACAGCCTTCTTAAAATGCTTAACTATTTCATATTGGAGCCAAATAATGACACAGGCATTATTCCTGCAAATATTTCAAATGTATTTTAAAATATTGGGGTCGAAGTATTTCCTCAGCCGTCAAATGAGCAAAACATTATTTTGTCATTAAGTCAATCAATATGTCTTTCTCAGGGCATTTATTACCAATTTCTAACTATACGTGCATAGCTGTGTAAATTGTAGCCATTTAAAAATGCTAATTTCTTATGGACCACCATTTTTGGATGGGCTGAGTGGCTTGAATTAACAATTTAGATCTTCAGAAGTGCTTCGAAGCCTACTTGTGATGGGAAAAGAACTCAATGTACTATATACATTTGCACTAGATACAGGATTTTACAGGATGTTACAGGAAATGTCCATTTTATGATATATGTGGGTTATTTCTGGACAACAAACATTTTAAAATGGTGAACATTTAAAAAAAATGCTCACAGACTCCACCAAGTTAACTTTTTTATGTAAAACAAATAAAACTTCGCCTCTTGCAGTATTTTTGGCATCCTAATTCAAATGAAAATGCATTTTAAAGCCATGTTTAGGAGTTTCTACACTTAATTTAAATGTGTACGTCGGTCCCACATGATCAGAATGTGGCCAACTCACATGATTTTTGGTGTAATAAGAATCATTCATTGAGAAAATCACATCAGTTGGCCACATTCTGATCATGTGGGACCG
>JBCNYG010000024.1:15547748-15559819 GCA_039654305.1 Porochilus rendahli
GCGATGGCCTGGTGAGCTGTTCAGGGTGTACCCCGCCCTCGCCCAGAGTCGGCTGAGATGGGCTCCAGCCTCCCCGCAACCCTAATTAGGAATACGTGGTTCAGAAAATGAATGAATGAATGAATGAATGAATGAAATTAATTTTCCAGACAATTTAATGCTCTCACAGATACACTGCAAAAACAGATCTTATTCAACCAATATGCTCGCTCACTCATTTTCTGAACTGCTTAATCCTATTAGGGTCATGGGGATGCTCGAGTCCATCTCAGCTGACTATGGGTGAAAGTGAGGTACACTCTGAAAAGCTCTCCAATCCATTACATGCCTAACACACAACCATACACACACACGCACACACACTCACACCCAGAGTCAATTCGGGACAGCCTAATGTGCATGTCTCTGGACTGTGGGAGAAAACCGGAGAACCTGGAGGAACCCAAAACAAGCATGGAGTGATCCATGCAAACTCCACACAGAAGTGCCCTTGCCACATTCAGGAAATTCTTGCTGTGAGGCAGACATGCTAACTACTACACCACCAGGTCTGTGATGCTGGTCGCTTAAGTGACTGTCTGTCATTCTAATTCACGCATTGTCTACTCAGAATAATGATTTATAATAACACAATAGCAGACCAGTCGGATCACACCATTCCCATGCAGTGTATGTTTAAAAAAAAACCTTGCCCTATATGGATAATAATGGAACTCCCAGTTTTTTGTGACCATTTGTAGCATGCAGCATCATTGAGGTCATGCTTTAAAATGTTAAACTAAACAGTTCATATCTTGGGTTTGTTTTAGTTGTTTTTCTTGTATTTTTGCATAGTAAGTGTCAAAACACTAGTACAGAGTGCAGTTTCTCATCTGATCTGTCTCTGTAATGGTTAAAATGTAAAAATTATGCATAAAAATCTTATTTTGGTTTCCGCTGCCTGTTTTGTGTGCATACTGAAACTGTGAATGAGTTTAAAAAGACACTGCTCACTAAACCTGCCTCTGTGATCAAAAATATAATCACAACACTTTTGTTTTAGCTCCCATTTTTCATGAGCTGAGCTTAAAGATATAAATGCTTTTGCTATGTACAAACAAGGCCCATTTCTCTCAAATATTGTTCACAAATCTGTCTAGATCTGTGTTAGTGAGCACTTCTCCTTTACTGAGATAATCAAGCCACCTCACAGGTGTGGCATTATTAGATGGCATGAACGTTGCACAGGTGTGCCTTAAGCTGTCCACAATAAAAGCCTCTAAAATGTGCATTTTTATCACACAGCACAGTGCCACAGATGGCTCAAGTTTTGACGGAGAGTGCAATTGGCATGCGGGCTGCAGGAATGTTTACCTGAGCTGTTGCCCGTGAATTAAAATTCTAACTCATTTCTCTACCATAAGCCGTCTCCCAAAGCATTTCAGAACACCCAGTACATCCAAGCGGCTTCACAACCACAGACTACGTGTAACTACACCCGCCCAGGACCTTCACATCTAGCGTCTTCACCTCCAAGATCATCTGAGACCAGCCACCCGGACAGCTGCTGCAACAATCGCTTGGCATAAAACAAAGAATTTCTGCACAAACTGTCAGAAACTATCTCAGGGAAGCTCATCTGCATCCTCGTCATCCTCATTGGGGTCTCGACCTGACTGCACTAACCGAATTGAGTGGGCAAACTGCTCACATTCGATGCCATCTGGCACGTTGAGAAGGTGCTCATTTCACGGGAGGAGATGTGTTGCACTGTGTGAGACAAATCGTGGTTACACCATACTGACTGGTTTTTTGTCCCACCGATAAAGTAAAATTACACATTTTAGAGTGGCCAGCCTAAGGCACACCTGTGCAAAATTCAAACTGTCTAATAAGCATCTTGATATGCCACACTTGTGAGGTGGATTGAGATTGGATCTTGGTAAAGGAGAAGCGCTCACTAACACAGATTTTGACAGATTTGAGAACATTATTTAAGGAAAATAGGCCTTTTGTGAACTTTTGTGAAAAGTTTTACATCTTTCAGTTCAGCCAATGAAAAATGGGAGCAAAAAAAATTTTTTTTTTTTTGTTGAGTGTATGCAAACATACAAAAATTATGTAACAATATTTATATTGCTTGGTTTTTTGTGTTCCTGTGTAGTATATACTACAACAATTTATTCACTTCAGCCTCAGTGTATGTAAGTCATTGTCTCAGGGACTATTCAAAAACATTTGACCTCTCCTGTGGTAAATAATCAGTAATTATACAAGTGTGAAAGCTGAAAATGCTGAAAAGCTGAGTAAGCTGAAAATGATTATTCTGTTGCACAGGTGTGAGCTAGTGGAGAATTAGAAGTCAGGGCAGTGGTCTGTTATTTCTAGGAAAAAAAGCAGGATTTACTGATTATACATGTTATTTACAGTTGCTGAAAAGTTCAAAGGTAAATAGTAGTTAGCTATCATAACCACTGCGTTCTAGACTTGCGAGATCATCATGTGATCTCTTGACAGTCATATCACCTGTAATATGCAGTTTCATTTACAAAAAACATTTGAAATCTCTGTTCCTGTTTCATGGCTTTATCTGTTAGGGTCACATTGACAGGCATAGCTAATATCTATCAGAAAAAAATGGCTGTTTTCTCTGCTCTGAAATCAGACAGCAGGTCTAAAGCCATAGTCACACATGAATCAAAGAGCAACCATGCAAAGTCAATGATGAGAGGCGAAATTTTTTCAATCGACACGAAAACGGTGGGTGCCAAGTTCAACTGAGCTGAAATTTTTTATGTGCCACAAATCAAGTAATTCTAAATAAGAGCTTCTGGACTGAACTGTGCACAGAAATCTTAAGAAGGATAATAACTTGAAATGCTATGCTTGGGTTCACGTTTTTGAAATGGTCTGCATTTCCTGTGAGTGTATATTAATGTATGTCTTACTCCTCCCAGTTCATGGTGCATAAGAGTTTATGTTCTATACTTGGCATTCAATAATAATAATAAAAATAATAATAATAATGATGATGATAAATATATATGATGATAATATTAGCTATTAATTCAAAAATATTAGATGATGATTAAAGCTCTCACAGCCCTGCTATAGGGAACCAGCTCACAGTTTCACACAAAGTGTTTTAAGTGGCAAATATGCAAAGAAAATAAAACCAATTAATCAGGTTCAGGAGAATTTAACTGGATCAGTACAATGCTCACAGACAATTCTAAACATATTCAGATCTTTTTTTTTCCCCCTTAGCAAATCCTGGCACCTTATACAGACTTCCACTACCGACACAATCCAGACACAGCAGAGGCTCAGCTCAAGTAAGAGCACTATCACAATTACAACATGTAACCAATTGTACTTATTTAATGACCTGAATGTTGGTTTAAACTTCTTTGCACACTAGAGAGGACAGAGAAGCTCGTTTCCTGGCTAGTAAGATGTCCATCATTGCTTCCTTCCGCTCATGGTCAGGTAAGCTCATGAAGACATATGTGTTTCGCATCCTCTGTGCGTTCTAATATCAAATGATATGTCGATGTGCTTTGACCTAATGCGACCTCCTGTTCCTGCTTATTTTTTTTCCTCTCTCTCTGTTTGCATCCAGGCATCATTAACCTCTGCAAGTCAGGCAGCTCCGGCATCCAGTCCCTCATCGGCCTTCTCTGTATACCCAATATTGAAGTGAGGGTATGTAGTACTGCGTGTTCACAAATGACTCACAAATGACCTCACTGTAGTATAGTTACAACCTTGCACTTTTTAAATTTGAGTATAGCGATATGCAACGTCACTTAAAATGAATTACACCAGAGGAGCTGTCTGATTTAGATGAGAACAGCAGAGGGTGTGGTTTGAGCTAGACATGATGCAGCAGGACAATGATCCAAAACACACCCGCAAGTCCACCTCTGAATTTTGTCTTGTAACAGTTGTATCAATGTGGTATGAATGTACTACAAATTAACTTTCTGGCCAGACCTGTGTTCCCCACAACAGACATACAACACGTTTTATATATCAAAGAAACTGTGCAAATCCACATCAACCAAACCTTCGTCAGTGCCGTCTGATAGCTGTGCAAAATTCGTGTGGGGAAAAAAAAATTAGGTTGTTAGTTAAAGGGACTTAAGTCACAGGAAATTGTAATGTGACAGCAAACAAAGACATTCTATACAATAGCCCTCAACTGTATGGGATGTCAAATGAATGGCAAAAGGATTTTGTGCTTATGAAATGATGTTTGTGAAAAGGTTTTTCACAAACCTATAGTGTACCTTAGGTATGGGCAGTATTATTGTCCAATATTTAATGATAAAAAATGGAGTCTTTTGTGTAATGCTAAGCTTATTGTTTTTTTTTTGGTTTTTTTTTTTTGATGTTTTGCTATACTGGGTTAATACTGCAAGGGAAATTATTGCCTCTGCATTTAATCCATCCATGGTGAGCGCCAGGCTCGGAGCAGTGAGCTGCCACACATTACAGTGCCTGGAGAGCAGTTGGGGTTAGGTGCCTTGCTCAAGGGCACTTCAGCCATGAAGGTGGAGGAAGGGAAGGTGCAGCTCTCCCCGCCTCACGGCCACACAATTTTCCCTGCTGGTTCAGGAGTCAACCAGTGACTTTTCGGCCCTAAAGCCGCTTCTCCAACCATTGGAGAAGCCATTCCATTACCATCCAACTCCAAGGCCACGGCTGCCCCCTAATACACTTGAGCCAGTCAGGAGTCGAACCTGGAATCTTCTGTTCTGTTACCTGTTGCACCACCAGTCGCCCTGGTGATTGAATGAATGACACGTGTGCTGCAGTAGAGATATAAGCAGAGGGCTGTAGTACTGTACGGATGGTAATAATGTCTTATTTAAACTGATCACTTTAAACTGCGCTTCGTTTCTCAACAGAAAGCCCTACTTGACGTGCTGTATGACATTTTCCGACTCCCCATTCCTGTAGTTACACAAGACTTCATTGAAGCGCTTCTTAGTGTTGGTGAGTGGTGACCTCATGAAAGATGGTTTGGCTTACTAGAGTAGAATAAATCTATCTGGATTGGAAGACTTAATAGAATGTAGTAACTTGTACATTCCTCTGTAGATCCCAGTAGATTTCAGGACAGTTGGAGGCTGTCAGATGGCTTTGTGGCCTCAGAAGCCAAAATTATCCTTCCTCATCGGGCACGTTCCAGGTAAGAGCTCTGGGAAGAGACGAGGTGATGGACTCAAACGTTGCATTGTCAGAGCAAGGTTTTGTGACTCTCGGACAGATTGTCTTATGACTTGTACCTGTTCCACTGAACACACACAGTCTCCTATCTTCATCCTGTCTTCATTTTCCATCCACTCATGTCTTAAATTCCTCTTAAAACAGTAGTTTTAGGTGCTTTAAAATTAAAAAGCACTTACACTTTTTAAAGTGAAAAGTGCTGTGAAATTATATTCAGTAAACTACTCTGTGAAAGTGTTTTCTCCCTTAAGAAGTGACTTCAGAATGAAATGAGTCTACTACCACCCAAAGACTATCTACACACATCTAAATACTTTACAGTGTAGATGTGTTTGTGATTTTGGGATTACAGAATCTCTGTAATCTTTATCCCTCAACTGCTCAGCTGTATGAATGTAATAACCGTATATCCCTATGGATAAGGGCATCTGCTAAATATAAATGTAAATTGTACTTTTGGTTTAACATTTGCATTTGACACAGTGGATCATTTTATCCTTCTGACATGTTTGAAAAATGCATTGCATTTAGGTTGTTCCAACCATTCCTGTCACATAGGAGTTTCTTTGTTCATTTGGTTGGGTATTCCTCTGAGATGGCCCCTCTTGCTAGTGGTGTCCTTAATGTATCTTTTTTTTTTTATATGTGCCCTTAATCCTAAAAATCAAGGGTTTACTGTAGCCACGGTTTGATTTCCTAAATGATAGTTGCGGATGAACTTAAATTTCCTCAACTTGAATGAAAACTCATATATATGATAACTTATCCCACACTGCTGGTTAGAGTTGCTCCTGGCCCTCTAGCCTCCAATATTCACTCATCTGTAAAGAGCCTTTTTATTATTGTATTTTAAATTTGATTTCTTGTTATAAAGTCCAGCTAACTTAAAGGGATATCTCCTTCCTGATACTTTGGAGAAGGTTATTAATGCCTTTATAACATAGCCAGCTTGACTATTCTTTTTCATTGTGTGTCCTTAGATCAGGTAGCCCATCGGCCATCAAAAGCAGGTGTGATCAGGCCTTTGCAGTAGCTGTTCCCAACTTATGGAGCAAATTAATGCTCTTCATTTAAGTCTAACACTGCCTCGATCAAATCATTCTCCATATCGTACATTAGTAATTACCTATTATCCACCCCACAAACTCAGGGTAATGGGTAACCAAATTCAGATTTGATTTCTTGAATAGCGGTGTCTGAGAATCAAATCAAATGCAGTAAAAATGTAAAAAAAAAAAAAAAATCCTACAAATCTAATTTTGGTGATTTAGTGTTTAGCTTTTATGTTGCTGTGTAGTTCATATTCTAATAGCCATTCACCCTAGGCTTGATTGATATCACTGAATGGTCTAATATTTCACCATTTAGCAATATCTACCATTTTTATAACGTGTGTTACTTGCGAATATCAACAGTTAACTGACAAAGATGGTTGAATGTGAAAAAATAAAAGGTAATTAAATTATCTGTTGTGTTTCGTTAGGCCTGACCTTATGGATAACTACCTTGCACTTGTACTATCTGCCTTCATCAGTAGTGGAATTTTAGAGGTATTATTTTAATTCATTTTCCTTGACAAGTCAGTCAGAACTCTAATGTAGTTCAAAATTGTATGGCCAGTAAAGATGCCTACTCATGGCTTGCATGCTAATTTCCCCAGGGGTTGGTGGAAGTTGTCACGAGCAGTGATGACAACGTGCCAGTATGTGCTACCATCCTCCTCGGAGAGCTCTTGCACATGGTATCTTTACATTTTTTTTCTTTAAACAGTTAATTTTGACTTTCTCCTGCAATTCTTTTTGAGTTATTGTGTTGGGTGTCTGTTTCCTTCAGGCCAATACCATCCTCCCTCACTCCCACAGCCATCACCTGCACTGCCTACCCACTCTGATGAACATGGCGGCCTCGTTTGACATCCCTCAGGAAAAGCGGCTGTAAGTCTTTTTGTAGTACAGAGCAGCAGAGCTGTTCATACGGCTTAAGCCAGGGTCAGACCATCTATATAGGACCTCCATGGAAACGTGCACAAACAGTTATACGTCCATGTAAATAAACAAACAATAACTCTTTATAATGCAGTGTTCAGTATTGCCCTGTTTTACCATCTGTTTCATTACAGGTTTTACTTTATTTTATACTATTTATTTTTTACCATAAGACAGCCATTCTTACTTTCTTATTTAGAAAAGTAAGTAAATAAATAGAGATGCTTTGAGAAACTGTCTAGAAATTGTAATCAGTCAATTTTCAATGTTACCGTCCCTGACCGGTGATCGTCTGGGCAGTCTCACATATGTGACCAATCTGGCAAAATGAGTCGGAAGTCGCAGGTAGTGATTTCTAGATAGAGGCCAATTTATGTGCAACAGTGTAATTTTATATATTTTTTCTTGGTAAATTTCAGTAGGAAACATACTATATGTTCACCTGCCAAAGCCATAACAAGGTAACTGAATGCTAAAATACACAAAAGCCGCGTTTTGCAGAAGACAACCACCGCTTACCTTGAGAAAAATTGCACTCATTTTTGTCGGCGCTTCGTCGGGGAAACCCTCATGATGCACATATAAAAATAAACCTCGGACATCCCTCTTTCTATTTTTTGGCATCTTTGATTCACGTCAATTTTCAGCCAATCGCATACAAAAGAAAGTTGTACGCAAACCCCGTGCTGTTGCTCTGACACAAATCGCACAGTGCACTCGTGTTGTTACCTTCATAGTCAGCTTTGCAGAATCGAATGCTTTGGTCCTACCCGGACGTGTTCCTGGTTTTAAACGCTTTGACATTAAGTCGATTCCGTCACATTACACGAAAGCAAAGGTGTTCTGGATGTATGAGAGGCCATAAAGGAAGCAGGTGAGCATTTTAATGTGCTTCTCAAAATCTCTTTTCAGGAAACCCCACCATGTGCCAAAGTTGCGATACAGTCAGGGTTGAGAAAGGGGATTCTAGTGGAACAATTCA
This sequence comes from Porochilus rendahli, assembly GCA_039654305.1. Lineage (NCBI taxonomy): Eukaryota > Metazoa > Chordata > Actinopteri > Siluriformes > Plotosidae > Porochilus > Porochilus rendahli. Next base: position 15,555,930 of record JBCNYG010000024.1, read on the forward strand.
AAACAGGAAATCTATTTAAATATATGAATATTAAACATATGTTTAGATTAATGCCAATGATGTAACAAAGGCCTCTGTCGAGTTTGGAGTCAATAGCAGGGATGTAACCCATTAGTTGCTCAGGACTTTTGAAGGCGGTTCCATGAGAATTGAGCGTAAACTTGACATGCGTTTTTCTCCATTTTATGTGGAATTTAACAAATTTCATTTTGCTATAACTTGGTAAATTTACAAGATATTACCAACAAATTTGTTTTATTTTAAAGCTTAGAGTCTCCTCTTTTAAATGGTATGGCTAACTCAATTTCGAATTTTTGGTCACTGTGACTCATTTTGCTAGATTTAGTCACATATTTCCAGGATAAATTACACTCCTAACCTCAAGTAAAACTAACTCACTTCTCAAACTACGAGTCTGAATTTGCCCTGATGTGTGAGTAAAGCAACATCAGCTTACCTCTCTGGCTTAGCATCTCAACATCTGGAAAAGGAAACCACCCACAGTCAGTGTTTCATCAGTCCCAGTTAGTATTCGTTAACTCATTAGCCTAGCTCGTTCTCGAGAGAATATGGGGACAGAAAATCAAGAGGGTTTGACCTGCTTGTGTGATGCGTCTGTATAACGCTACAGTTAAAATGGGACGTCACACACACCCTACTAATGACAACCCAAAATTGACTCATTGATGTTTTTAGTTAAATTGCAACTCTAATATACTGGCAATTAAATATTGTCATGAAACGTCATGTTTACAGAGTGCTTGGAAATGATTTACTGTGTTACAGATTTTGTTTTAAATTGGAGTACATAACAAAATGAAAATATGTTAGAATTTTTTTTAAACTTTTTTTTTTAACAAACAAATAAATAAATTCCTGCATCAATGGCTTACCTTGGTCTACATGGCTGTCCATCATAACATCATTAGTATCGTTTCTATTACCATCTGTGGGGCAAAAAAACAAAAACAAATGAGTGTCCGGGCCAGTTGATGGTCAGTACAATAATCACTGAAGACACTGAATACACCCAGACATCCTTCTGTTTTTAAAACTCTAAAGATTTTGGAGCACATTTAGTGATTAAATGTTTTTGCACCGATTAATAAAATTCAGTCTGAAATGACCCGGATGATAAAATAAAAGAGGTCCGATTTAAGGATTTGTGTATTAAACGTTACATCTCATTGGCTGACCTGCTTTATCCTGCTACCCGGGTCATGGTGAGGCCGGTGCCTACCTCAGCCGTCACCAGGCGAAAGCAGAGTACACCCTAAACAGCTAACCAGACTCTTGTGCGGCAACACACACACAACCATTCAGACTCGCATCCACGCCTACAGGCAATTTGGAACAGGCAGTTAGCCTAAGGTGCATGTTTTTGGACTGTGGGAGAAAACCGGAGTACCCGGAGGAAGGCCACACAAACACGGGATGAACATGCAAACTCCAAACAGAAGCGGCCGAGCATGGGAATCGAACCGAGAAACCTTCTTGCTGTGAGGCTGACCACTACGCCACCGTGCCACCCGTAGGAGACACACATTTCTTTATTGATCCACGCAGGGATTATTGCAAGCCTGACACAAATGTACAGTGATAAATTCCTAATTAAAATCGGTGTGCTTGGTAATCCGTTTATTCTTTGCAGTTCCTGGTGATCTGTAATGAACCCATCGGTTCTTTTTGTTTGCCTTCTGTAGAGGTTCAGTTTGATCTTCACTGAGCATACATCAATTCATCTAAGGTCCAGGTTTTGTCAAGACCATTTACTTTCCTTTTTTTTTTTGGCTGCGAGAAGCTCTTACAGTTATGACATTAAGTCAATACGACCTGCCGGCCACACTGTGATGCATTTGGCTGTGTACGCCTCTGTACGCTTCAGAATTCATCCTGCCAGAGCCATCAAGAGTCATATTATCAATAAAGTCTAGTAAAGATGTTCTACTGGCAGCCACACACCCAGGCCATGACACCACCTCTTGACGAGGTGGTACACTTTACCTCCACTGGCAAGTGGGCCACCTTAGAGACATTTCCCTGGGGGACGCCATTAAATAAGCACACGTGGTTAACTTTCACGGTTACACAACCACACAGCAATAAAACGACAAAATAAACCTAACCACCTGTCGAACATTATGAGGGACATCAGCGGCAATCGGGTAAATGACAGTGTTGAGAGTGAGCACGAGAGTGGCTTCTCTAACAAAAATAAAAAACAGATTTAAATGAAATTCAACTGCTCGTCTATTCAATACTCACTTTTATTATTAATAGTTTTTTTTTCTAAAACGGTCAACATCACTTTATTGGGAACATCTGTTCACATGCACATTCATGCAATTATCCAGTCAGCCAATCATGTGACAGAAGCACAATGTATGTAATGTAATTATAGCATGCAGACCCAAATCAAGAATTTCAGGTGTCAAAAAAAAAAGGGACAAAAAAGTAATCTCAGTGGTTATCAGTATCAGATAAGCTACACTTGGTGTTTTATTAGGTACACACCCCTTCTTGGATTTTCACCCACAACAGTCAATGAAGAGATAATAGGAGAATAGTCCGACTGGTTTGCGTAAGTAATTACTTTTTACAGCCACGGTGAACAGAAAAGCATCTCAGTCACACTGAAACTTGAGGCCGGTGGGCTTCAACAGATCAAGACTATGTCGGGTTCCACTCCCTTCAGGTAAAAGCAGGAGTCACGAGGAGGCTGCAGTGGACACGAGCTCACCAAAACTGGACAGCTATAGAATGGTCAGTCTTTAGAGTCATGATGTCATCGGGAAGGGGCATTCATATTGGACGGAACACCTGTACGTCACAATCACAACGCACCTTGGACTCAATCTCTCAAACAAACACTGCTTTACACTTAGATCTAATTTTTTGAGGAAATGGAGGAAACCCAAGAACCTAGAGGAAACCCACGCAGTCCTACTTTCACTCATGCACTCATGTTCATGCAAATAAGCTCCATTAAATCTGTCCATAAAAATGAACCCCAGAATGCCAAAACGACTATTAAGTGATTTTTAAACTAGTTGGAACCTTCCTTTCTTAAGGCTTACCAATGTTTTTGGACAGATCTCTAATATATTGTAATTTATTATGATTTATTCAGATTGTTCAGCCTCATGATGATCATCCTCAATGCTAGTGACACTTCTTTGGTCCTCATGTTGAGTGTGAACAGCACAAGTCTTTGTTATGCAGCTGAGCCAAAATGGCACAAATATAATAGATGAGAATAAAGCATGCTATTCTAGTGGTACAGTTTGTTCTGTATTGTATTAGCTTCTCTCCTTATCATGGCATCATATCACCATATATCAGTTTAGGCATCTAAATCTCCACAACAGTCCGGATCAGAAGCTTTGGGCTTGCTACTTTTCCAATATTTATCAAAAACAATTTCCTGCAGGTAACTGAAGGCACCTAATCTGGTTGGATGGGAGGAAAACGAGTCAGCACAAGATCACTGTGTCTCCTGTTTATTAATATTCTCTCTCTTTCAAGATGACATTTAGGACGAATTGAGGCAATAAAAGCCATGACACCAATAAGTCTGTTTGCTTGGGCAGTTCCGTTGCGTAACTGCATAATTGCAAAGCAGACTGTGGGTTGTTCATGTCAATTAAAAATGGCAGACTGTAATAAACCCCAAAACACATTGCTTTTTCCCCCTTTGCAGCATTAGAGGCTTTGTCATTATAATCAAAGATGACTTGTGTGACTTTTATCATCCATTATCAAAGATGGCTGTCTTTCTTCTTCCCCTCTTAAAACATAAAAAAAAACTACTATTTGTCCACACACACACACACACACACACACACACACACACACACACACACACACACACACACACACACACACACACA
>JBCNYG010000024.1:15571981-15582673 GCA_039654305.1 Porochilus rendahli
AATGTATACAGTGTGAAGTGTTAATCTAATTTGGCTCAGGTGTTGCCTAGGAGGGCTTTGTTTCTGTGGCGGCAGGACGACTTCATGCAGCTGTAGCTGATCTTGAAAAGCTGATCTAGTCTGTTACGTGTGTCCAAAATGGATAATAAATACCCAGGTCTTATTAATAAAATCTTATTTCTGGTAATTACGCACAATACATTAGCTAAATAAGCATAACTCGCACACAAGTGCAGTGGCATGTGTGTCCGTCAATTTCTCATCATGAACCCCTTAATTTAGTGTCTTATTCTGTATTTTTTAAAGTTTGGTCAACAGTTATGATGATATCATGAGGAGGTTTCTGCTACTTTTAGTGGTTTTTCTGCTAATTCAAAATAATTTGAAGCCCTGTATGTGAATTAAAGCTTTAGCTCTAAACATTGTTATATAACGGCTGTTCTTTATCTGTGAGGTTTTTCTTCATTTGTTCTTGTTCAAGTTCAAATAATCTAAAACTTGAATTTCAAGTTCAAATAATCAATTACTTGTAATTTACAACCCTTAAGGGTTTACTCAAAGGCATGTGCACTGCATGACTTGACCTGGAGCAGTCTGCTGTTGTAGGTCTGTGCTGCAGTTGACTAGGGTTTGCTGCCTAAAATTTATTTATTTAATACTAAGTTTTTTTTTATTAATTCAGTTTTTTTCCCTGATGAGTAAAAGGAACTGTGTTATTTGAAGGTGCTAACAGTATACTGGGAATCTTTGTTCTGTTTAGGAATATAACCTCAAATATGTGGATCTAATAGAGGAGCAGTTGAATGAGGCTCTCACTACATACCGCAAACCAGTCGATGGAGACAATTACGTACGACGGAGCAACCAAAGGTCTATACTCTTTCTACTTTTCCTTTGCTTAGAAATACCACCTTACTGTTCTGAGAACTGTGTCTTGCTTCGGTTTGCAGGTTGCAAAGGCCAAATGTTTATCTTCCTGTACATTTATATGGTCAGCTTGTGCATGATAAAACAGGCTGTCGTCTCCTCGAAGCTCAGGTAAGGGCGTATGGCTTTCCTTATGAAATTAATCTGTGTTCATTAAATTTGCTTTGTGGAAAATTTGATGTCTTTTTTACCTGACAGAATATTGTACCTGACCTAAGCTACACTGTGCGATCCCCAGTGCTGGATACATGGGAAGGCATCAAACAACTTAAAGCTGCTCTCTGGGCCTTGGTAGGTACAGCTTTCCAATATGGGGGGATAAAATGTAATTCGAACTATTGGTGCTGATCGTTCTGCTTGTATTTAGGGTAATATTGGCACATCCAACTGGGGTCTTAACCTTCTACAAGAGGAGAATGTGATTCCAGACATTGTGGCTCTGGCCCACCACTGTGAAGTTCTCTCCATCCGGGGGTGTGTAACCAGTAATCTACACTGATGTTGTGTACAGTAGTACAAGTTAGAAGTCCTTTGAGCCCACCTTTGAATCTTGTGGCGCGATATTCCCTGTCTTTCAGGACATGTCTGTATGTACTGGGACTATTCTCCAAGACAAAGCAGGGCTGCGAGCTGCTGAAGCTTCAGGGCTGGGATGCAGTTCGACATAGTCGTAGACAGCAATGGCCAGTGGTGCCTGACGAGGTAGAGCAGCAGCCCCCACCTCCACCCACCCTGCTCTCATCAGTGCCCAGCACTCTCAGCCTGAACTCAGAGTCTACCAGCTCTAGACACAACAGCGAAAGTGACTCCACCCAGCCCAGTAAGTGCTTCTCCAACCGCTTTCTGGTGCACATGTCGATCACAAATTAGAGTAATGCGGTAGACTGCAGAGTTGATTTTGTGTTGATGCCACAACTATTTATGGCTGGGAGCCCAAATACGGGTAATTGGTTGATGGAGGGATGGCAAATGCTTTCTTCTTTGTCATTCATAGATCAAATTCATGATCAAATTGGCCATCAAAAAGAAAAATTGGGGAAAATTCAAAACAAAAAAAGAAAACAATCAACAGCACTCATTTCTAGGTTTTATAATAATAATGTATTTCTGTCAAATAAATCTGTCAAAAATATCTGTGATTCTTATTTCTGCATTCATTTGATGCATGGTTTCTGCTTTCCAGGCATGTACATCATGGATGATGATAAAGATGGCTCTGACATATCTGAAGAACAGCCTCTGTACATCAGGCCCAAGCTGTTAAAGGACCGCAGTCCCTTCACAATTCTGGCATCCAGCCGTTTTGTGCGCAATCGTTTCCTTATCTCTCTCTCTGGAAAGAAGCCCCGCAGCACTAGTGACCCTAAAGGTAGCAGCAGCAGTGGCAACAGTCATAAGCTGATTGGCGAGCCCAAGTTGGGAGGCCTGAGGAGGAACCGCACAGTCACAGAACCCTCTGTGTACTCCCCAGGCCAGGGGGATGTGTTTAGCCCAGTGTTTCCTGACCTGTCCAAGAGTCCATCAGTCACCCTGGAGACATCATTTATGGGCAATAAAGGGGATGAGCAGCAAGATGGCATTGGGGAGACTGAGTCACGTTTGCCACGGGTTACGGAGCGCAACATGGCAAGTGGAGAAATGCAGCGAGAGCAGACCAGTCGTGAGAGGCTGGCAGGCGATGGACCTACCTCTGGAGGTGGAGCTCAGTTCAAGAGCCGAAGCCAAAGCTTCAATACAGACACGACAACAAGTGGAATCAGCTCCATGAGCTCCAGCCCATCTAGAGAAACAGCAGCGGGGGCCACAGACTCCTCCACCATCGACACAGACTGCGTCAGCCTCAGCACGGTCGTCAGTGCACAGACTATCCGGACACTACACTCACTTACCCCTCAGTCCAATCACCTTCCCCTTTCCAAATCTAACTCAGTACTACTGGTTCCACCAGGCTCATCTCACACTTTGCCACGCCGGGCACAATCTCTTAAATCGCCTTCTGTCACCACCATCACCAGCCTGACGGACTGCAGTTTCATGTACACGAGCCCCAGGGACGCTTTGGGCTACGCCACACTCAAGCGGCTCCAACAGCAGCGCATCCACCCATCCCTCTCCCACAGTGAAGCGCTGGCTTCCCCTGCCAAGGACGTGCTCTTCACCGACACCATCACCATGAAAGCTGGCAGCCTAGACTCCAGGCTCACACCAAGAAGGTTTGAATGTCCTCATTGTTTTCAGCACCTCCTAGTAAAATGTCTACGCTCCAAATTATCGCTCCATTTAGCACCTAAGGGTGATATAGTGTATTAGTGTTAGTATTCTTTTCCTAGGAAGCAGCATCTATTTTTTTCTTTAGCTGTTCCTGAAGAAGAGAAAGCACACCAACTAGGGCTAAGCACTGTATCTTTTTTTTCTTTTCCTTTTTTGTGCGGGTGTTCCGATTGTTTCTTGTAAAATTTATTTTCAGAAAGGCATCAATGTTGTCACTGTCATTCCTTATCAGGCCACCAGTCATGTAGGTGGGATTAAAAGCAAGCAAAATGTGTTCACATTAATCATCTAGAGATGCACCGAGAAATCACAGGCTAAAATGACCAGTGTTGAAGTTCTTCACTTTGAGTAAGAAGACATGAAGCAAAAATGTAATAAATGTGGCCAAAGTAAACCGTGGGGGAACCACCACAAAACATTCAGAGCAAATGTAATTAGACATTTAAAACACCACCATCCAGCTGAAAGTGCACAGCTTGAAGAAACTAACAATAGACACTTAGAACATATAGCGCTTCAGCACTTAACACTGTGCCCTCTGTGGACGTGTTTAATTTTATATATTTTTTTTTATTATAAGTACAAAAGCAGTTTGTTCACCATGCCAACTCTGTGCAAAGCCAGCTGAAGTTGCTGTTCTTTTGAATTAATTAACTTCTGACATTGAGCACCTTTTACCTGATGAGATTTGGTTCATCACTGGCAAAGTCAAAGATGTGTTTTTGATGCAAACTAAAAATATTTGTTGACACCAGACAACAAGGATTTGTATCTGGGTTGGTTTTTCGATGTGCAGACAACATTATTCTGGAGTTTCAGTCTGATTTATGCCCAGGAAGTATATTTTCTCAGGCTGGACTTTCAGATATGCCCAGTGGCTAAAGTAGCACCATAGTACAAATGACTTTGTCCACGATTTTTGATCCCAGGGATGTGGCTTATTTTTAATAAATACTATTAATACTACTACTAGTACTTACAAAAATAAGAACAAGCACTATTGCTGCGGTACTTCTAATAATAATAATAATAATACTAATAATAATAATGCTGATTATTACTATTAAAGTGAAAAAAAAAATTATTGTAAAAAGTGCATTTTGCATAAAAGGAAAGTTGATTTTGTTTGTAAATGCTGTCGGTTATAGCAGTTCAAAAGAAAATTAAATTCAGCAAAAATTATCATTGGCAGGTCACAGTTAGGGGGAAAAAAAATTGGAAAACGAAAACTTCTAGGAAAATTGCAACCGGTGCATCTCTACATTAATAAGTCACAGAAATTAATATTTGGCATTTTATTGCATAAGTAGAGCTTATATATTCCCCACATCTCCAAAAGCCAACATCTTAATGTAAAGTCAACATGTAAATGGTGACTGATCTAACGGTAGAGAGTAGAGATCAAAGAGAGTAAGTAGAGATCAAAGAGAGTAAGTTGAGATCAAAAATAGGTTAAAATATTATTCTTGAGTGTAAATCTGCAATGTGTGAATGATGTTGGTGTCCACTCTGCAACACAATCATATTTGGAAGCTCGAAAATCATCATTATTTTAAGTGCAAGCTCTACATATGTTTGTGGTGCTAAAGGGCCGTCAACCCGTGTGAGTCTGATGATTGCCAGTTGGAGATTCTGACAAAAATTCTAACAGCAATTTTTTGTTGAAGTACGGATATTCAGGGACTAGAACTTTATGTAGGGATACAATATTAAACATGAACATGAACGGTACAGTATGATTGCTTCAGAGATCAGCTTCCCTTAAACCACATTCCCACAGCGGATCATTTCACTGTTGAGCACTGCGTGAAAATCTTTGAGTGAAACTGTGCAGCAAGTTTCCTACAACAGGTCCGTGACAGCTTTTTCATCATTATCTTATGCCTCTTATCATGATGTATAAATTATCATTATTGCACAGCAGATATACTCTGCTCAAAAAAATAAAGGGAACACTAAAAGAACGCATACTAGATCTGAATGAATTAAATATTCTTATTAATTACTTTGTTATTTACATAGTTGAATGTGCTCACAACAAAATCACACAAAAATGATCAATGGAAATCAAATTTAATAAGCCATGGAGGTCTGGATTTGGAGTCACACTCAAAATTAAAGTGGAAAAACACACTACAGGCTGATCCAACTTTGATGTAAATTACTTAAACAAGTCAAAATGAGGCTCAGTGGTGTGTTTGGCCTCCACGTGCCTGACCTCCCTACAACGCCTGGGTAGACTCCTGATGAGGTGGCAGATGGTCTCCTGAGGGATCTCCTCAAAGACCGGGACTAAAGCATCCGCCAGCTCCTGGACAGTCTGTGGTGCAACAGGGCGTCGGTGGATGTCAAATATAAAACAAATGCTGTTTCAAAAGAATTATTGCAAAAAGGACTGTTGTGAAGAAACGTTTTCAAACTTCTTGGTATTGTTTGCAACACCAAAATGTTTTCACAATTAGGCTACAATGATTGCGATATTTCTCTTTCACCATTAAAGACTTCACTCTGACCATATAGGCAGTCATGTCCCAAACTTAAACGTGGAAAAAAAAAGGAAGAAAGAAACAAGAAAGTGTTTACCTAAGATTAAGAAGGAGCCTTCACATTTGACCTAGACATCACAAAATCTAATCATCTTTGGGACTCAAGTTAGGAGAAAATCTGTTTACAGGTTTGGTCAGGATTTTGTTCACAAAGAGATGGACGGATAGGCAGATTAACAAATGACAGTGATTAAAATAACTTTGGCACCACTTAAAATGTTTTGTGTGGAGGTATTGAAGGGACAATATGTTTTAATATATGTAATATGTAATATATAATATTTAGGTATGACAATTTAATTAAAATGAACAGCCAGAATCAAAAGTAGTGTTCAAAGTAAACTTTTGCTCCGAGAGTTTTTAAGTTCAAGTGAACTTAGTTTTCTATTATTCTAAGAAAAGTTTTAATGCATGCTTCACCACGACGGACCGGTACAAGCTTGGCTTTAAAGCAGAGGCTGCAACGATCCGCCTGTCAAGCTCACGCTCCATCCTTCCCTCACTCATGAACAAGACCCCAAGATACTTTAACTCCTCCACTTGGGGCAGGACCTCATTCCAGACCTGGAGGGTGCATTCCACCCTTTTCCTGACTGAGAACCTTGGACTTGGAGGTGCTGATTCTCATCCCAGTCATTTCATACTCAGTTGCGAATCGCTCCAGCAAGAGCTTAAGGTCCTGGCTCGATGAAGCCAAAAGGACAATGTCATCTGCAAAAAGCAGAGATGAGATGGCCTTCAAACCAGAACCCCTCAACTCAACACCTTGACTATGCCTAGAAATTCTGTTCATAAAAATTAATAACAGAACTGGTGACAAAGGGCAGCCTTGGAAACCCCCACTGGTAACTAATTCAACATGTTGTTTCCAATGCAGACCAAGCTCTGGCCCCAGCAATACACAGACCGAACGGCCTGTAGTAACCGATGTTCCATATTCCCGGAGCACACCCCACAAGATAGCTCGAGGGACACGGTCGACAACTTTCTACAAGTCCACAAAGCACATGTGGACTGTTTGGGCAAACTCCCATGCCCCCTCCAAGATCCTGTAGAGTGTGTAGAGCTGGTCAAGAGTGATGCGACCAGAATGAAAACCACATTGTTCCTCCTGAATCCGAGGTTCAACTATCGGCTGGATCCTCCTCCTGAATAGACTTTCCCAGGTAGGCTGAGGGGTATGATTCCACGATAGTTGGAACACACCCTCTGGTCCCCTTTCTTAAAAAGGGGAACTACCACCCCGGTTTGCCAATACAGAGGTACGGCCCCCGATGACCAGACGATGTTGTACAGACGTGTCAACCAAGACAGGTCTACCACATTCAGAGCCTTGAGGTTTTTAGGGTGGATCTCATCCACTCTCGGAGCCCGGCCACTGAGGAGCTTTTTAACTACCTCAGTGACCTCAGCCCCAATGATAGGCAGACCCATTTCTGAACCCCCAGGCTCTATCTCTTCTGCGAAGGGTGTGTTGATGGGATTAAGGAGGTCCTTGAAGTATTTCTTCCACCTCTCGATGACATCCCCAGTTGAGGTAAGCAGTTCCCCACTTCCACTGTAAACAGTGTTTGTGGAGTACTGCTTCCCCCTCCTGAGGCGCTGGATGGTAGTCCAGAACCTTTTCAAGGCCAACCAATAGTCTTTTTCCAGGCCCTCACCGAACTCTTCCCGCACCCAAGATTTTGCATCAGTGACAGCCCAGGCTGCCAGTCCGGCAGAACCCACTACTTCGGCTGCTTCTCGGCTGACATTGCACCCAACCCCTACCACAGGCGGTGGGTCCATGGGATGGCGGACCCATGTCTCCTCTTAGGGCTGGGCCTGGCCGAGCTCCATGGGCAGAAGCCTGACCACAAGGAGCTCACCTTCGAGCCCCTCCCCCAGGCCTGACTCCAGGGTGGGACCCCGGTAACCCACTTTCGGGCAAGGGAAACTGTGTCCTTAAAATCTTTGTGGTCATCGAGGTCTTGTGAACTGCGCTTAGTCTGGACCTTCACCTAGGACCTGTTTGCCTTGGGTGAGCCTACCAGGTGCATAATGCCCCCAACAACATAGCTCCCAGGATCATTAGGACATGCAAACCCCTCCACCACGATAAGGTGGCGATTCAAGGAGGGGACATAACAATTACAGTTGATCAACCTTTATCCAAATTATGCTTTTAGAGAATTTTTACTTTTTAATATTATACTATTTATAATACACAAAACCTTCATTTTGCAAATAACTCTATAGCCAAAGTATTTGGACACCTGACCAACCACCCAATGTGCATTTTTTAAACATTTCAAAAATTGTTTGTTAGTTACTATGCACAATTCTACAAAATAATGCACAGAAACATCAGCAAAAACAGGTAGGAAGTGATATGTCACATATGCAGCAAAAAGGAAATAAGAACATCTAGACATCACGGATGGAATACACAATGTCACTTCCAGCATATCCAATAAGGTTTCAACTAATTCACTTTATTATTCCCCCAAACACAGTGTAAATGCTATTCAGCCTTCTAATAGAGGACTGTTTGTTTACAGATCTCTGATTGCCTCCTACCAGCTCATGCACATGACTGTGTACGAATGCCCTCCATGTCCCATTGTTGTGGAGCCAAGAGTCAAAGGCTTTATTTTATGCAGCAATTTTGAGGTGGGATGCAGTGTAGGATGTCCAATCACACAAGTAATATATTAATGCCTAGTACATTTCAGCACAACTTAACTTCAAGAGTGTCTGAAGTTATGACCAAACTTCCGGAACTTTGTAACCTCGGTGGCATGCTTAATCCTGGAGACCAAACTGTATTTGTGCAATAGGAAGTGAAACAGGAAGACAATAAAGTCACACTGATGATATAAAACCAGATGTGCACAAAGTCTTTCAGCAGGTTATTAAGAGAGAGATTGGAATTATTTCATGTCAGGTATGTCTCTAATTTCATTCTGACTGCTTTACTTGTCACAGATACAATCAATGTTATGTTTACTGTGTGTCTTTCCTTTAAAATGTGATACTGGTGTTCATTCAAATTAATTTAATGTACAAAACTGGACTTTTAGAATCAGTAGTAAACAGTTAATGCATTATTCTTGAAGCTAATACACAACACATGCTGGTTCTTCAATTCAAATATACGTAATTAAGGTACAACAGATGTGCTCTTAACAGTAGTATCTCATCAACAAGGAAAAGTATAGTTGCCAGGAATTTTGTTGTTGCTGTTTGTTTGTTCGTTTGTTGTTTTTTCAGGCATCCTTCTTTTGCATTCATCTCTACAGCTCTGAAATCAATACAGTCAGATGAAATGAGCAGCTTAAAGCCGACATCCGCTGGAGGAAATGACTTGCCTCCAGCATTAACTTATCAAACATGACTCACCACAGGCACATTATATGTATGAAGCCTCATCTCATTTCTGTTTCAGATAAGGAGCTACTGTAGCTGATAGACAACAGTGAGTGAAATTTTGGAATTAAAGCTTGTTAGCAGTCGGTTTAAAGATGGAGAAGATGGGAGATGGCAAGAAAGTAAGTTGCACCACATTTTTATTTCACATTTCCTTGAAAAAGCATAGTGTATGTGACCAAGTGTTTTTTTATAGTAGTATGACATATACACACTGTGAGATATTATCAGTGTCAGTGTCACTATCAGATGTGGTTTAAACATATTTCAAATAAACTGTGCTAAAATAAGTATAGTAATAATAATAATAATAATAATAATAATAATAAGTAATAAGTAATAATAATTCATTGCATGGATACAGTATAACTTATATATATATATAGTTATATCTTATAAGCACGTCCGGTCCAGAGCAAAAGGTCCTAGGTTCAAATCCCGAGCTCGGGTGTTTCTGTGTAGAGTTTGCATGTTGGCACCATGCTTTCCTCTGGGTGCTCCTCTAGTTTCCTCCCACAACCCAAACACATGCACAGTAGGCTAACTGGCTGTTCTAAATTTCCCTGAGGTGTGAATGTGAATGTAAAAGGCTGTATGTGTTAGCCCTGCGATTGTCTGGAGAGCTGTTGAGGGTGTAGATGGTTAAGACAGGCTCCAGCCTCCCTGCGGCCCTAGTAGGAATAAAATGTTTACCAAATGAGTGAGTGAGTGATGATATGTACAAGTAATGGTTAGCTTTACTACAGGAGATCTGCACGCCTCCACTGCAAACATTATATAAGTTAATACATCTGGTTGTGTCAGTGACCAAATAGGAAGTAAATGGGTGTACAGATGTTTCCCTATGGACAAAAGGTGGATCCCAGCCTTATGCAAATAATAACAATGATTCCGTTATATTAGAGGACGGACATTCAGGTCTACATTGATTTGTTAACATACGCCACATATGTCCTCACCCATGCGTGGATTACTCGTCTGACCATATTTGTATCAGGACCATATTTTCTACTTCTTTGTAGACTAGCACCTGCTTTTTGTTTCTTTTTTTTTTTAAACCAATGGGCTTTCAAATATTCCTACATACTAGTAATGACAGATTTAAGACTGCTAATTTATGTGGAATAAATGTAAACATAATTAGAGAGAGGGAGAAAAAGAGTGAATGTTAATGACAATAAATAAAAATAAATAAATAATTTGGTTTAAACTTAAATTTTACTAGGCATACCATGTGGCACAGTAACACGTCTGATCTGTGTGCTCATCAGTGAGTGAAACAAGTATGTCACACAGCATTTCTGTATTTTGTCACTTACTGGAATAGAGATCCCCGAACACAAACCAAATAATGACATACAAGATGCAAAAATAAGGAATTTACAAACTGCCAAGATTTTGTAACTGTGTGTGTGTGTGTGTGTGTGTGTGTGTGTGTGTGTGTGTGTGTGTGTGTGTGTGTGTGTGTGTGTGTTGTCTCTTGTGTTTTCTGGTGTGTGTCTCTCGCGTACACCCCCCCCTCTCCCATCATCCCCTCGCA
>JBCNYG010000024.1:15582773-15596631 GCA_039654305.1 Porochilus rendahli
ATGGTTTCCTGAGGGATCTCCTCCTGAAGGTCTCCTGAGGGATCTCCTAAGGGACAGTCTGTGGTGCAACGGGACCTTTGTGGATGGAGCGAGACATGATGTCCCAGATGTGCTCAGTTGGATTCAGGTCTGGGGAACGGGCGGTGCCAGTCCATAGCATCAATGCCTTCATCTTGCAGGAACTGTTGACACACTCCAGCCACATGAAGTCTAGTATCGTCTTGCATTAGGAGGAACCCAGGGCCAACTGCACCAGCATATGGTCTCACAAGGCGTCTGAGGATCTCACCTCGGCACCTAATGGCAGTCAGGCTACCTCTGGTGAGCACATGAAGGGCTGTACAGCCCCCCCAAAGAAATTCCACCCCACACCATTACTGACCTAATACCAAACCGGTCATGCTGGAGGATGTAGCAGGCAGCAGAACGTTTTCCACGGCGTCTCCAGACTCTGTCACGTCTGTCACATGTGCTCACTGTGAAACTCCTTTCATCTGTGAAGAGCACAGGGCACCAGTGGCAAATTTGCCAATCTCTGTGTTTTCTGGCAAATGCACGGTGCACGGTCCTGCATGGTGTTGGGCTGTAAGCACTACCCCCACTCGTGGACGTCGGGCCCTCATACCACCTTCATTAAGTCTGTTTCTGACCATTTGAGCAGACACATGTACATCTATTGTCTTCTGGAGGTCATTTTGCAGGGCTCTGGCAGTGCGACCCCTGTTCCTCCTTTCACAAAGGCAGAGGTATCTGTCCTGCCGCTGGATTTTTGACCTCAAACGGCCTCCTCCACATCTCCTGATGTACTGGCCTGTCTCCTGGTAGTGCCTTCATGCTCTGTACGCTACACTGACAGACACAGCAAACGTTCTTGCCACAGCTCGCATTGATGTGCCATCCTGGATGAGCTTCACAACCTGAGCCACTTGTGTGGGTTGTAGACGCTGTCTCATGCTTCCACTAGAGTGAAAGCACCACCAGCATTCAAAAGTGACCAAAACATCAGCCAAATAGCATAGGAGCTGAGAAGTGGTCTGTGGTCACCACCTGCAGATCCACTCCTTTATTGGGGGTGTCTTGCTAATTGCTTATAATTTCCACCTGTTGTCTGTTCCATTTGTACAACAGCAGGTGAAATTAATTGTCAGTCAGTGTTGCTTCCTAAGTGGACAGTTTAATTTCACAGATGTCTGATTGACTTGGAGTTACTGTGTTGTTTAAGTGTCCCTTTATTTTTTAAGCAGTGTTGAATGTAGACTTTTGTATCATGAACTGTGACGAGTTAAATTGTACACAATTATATGCTCACAGGAAATGAAGACTTTCAGAAATGTTAATCCAAGCATGGCGTTTCAGGTTATTCTTCTGCAGAATTTCTGTGTAGTCATAAAGTACACAATATTTAGGTATGGCAATAAAAAAAGATACTGTTGTTTGGCTGCATCTGCCAATCAACAGTATCTTTAAGCATTTATTAGTATTTGCTCATGTCTGATTGTGTGAAAAGTTTTTTTTGATTTTGAGATGGGTGGTTCCAGAACCCAAGCTATGTGTCGAGGTGAGCGTGACTATATCTAGTCAGTATCTCTCAACCTCATGCACCAGTTCAGGCTCCTTTCCCACCAGAGAGGAGACTGGAGGTGGCATGGGGATTTTCCCAAACTGTCCACATGTGCTTTATAGACTTGGAGAAGGCTTTCGACTGTGTCCCTCAGGCTGTCTTGTAGGGTGTGCTCCAGAAATGTGGGATACCAGGCCCGTGGCTATAGGCCATTCGGTCTCTGTATTGCCTAACAAAGCAGAGTTTGGTCCACAATGGTAACAGGTCAAATTTGTTTTCAGTAGGGGTTGGATTCTGCCAAGACTGTCCTTTGTCACCGGTTCTGTTCATAATATTTATGCGTAGAATTTCTAGAAGCCAAGGAGTTGAGGGGTTCTGGTTTGGTGGCCAAAGGATTTTGTCTGCTTTTTGCTGATGACGTTAACAAATGTCCTTTTGGCTTCATCGAGCCGTGCCCTCCAGCAATCGCTGGAGCGATTTAGTTGATGTGGGGCTCAAATAAAATTTTATACAAAGTAACTACAGCCGATTGATGAAGATGGTGTCTTATTTAAAAAAAAAAAAAGAAAACTGGAACTGACGTAACAATTTTCATGTTTTACCTTAAGGTAAATAGGGTCTGTATCTATTGCTTTATTGTTCGCTTGAAACACCATGTAATTACTTTTGCTGATGTTAAGCGATAGTTAATTACACTTGAACCAGGTGTCTATTTTTAATAGTTCAGCGTTTAAAAGATTCTGTAGGTCAAGTTTATTTTTGTGTTTTAAGGAGAGATTAGTATCATCTGCGAACATGATTTGGTGGAGAATTTGTTAGGAATTACTTAAATCATTGATGTAAATGATGAAAAGCAGTGGCCTTAAGATTGACCCTTGTGGGACCCTGTATTTGATTTCCTTATTTTGCGATGTTTGTTTGTTTATGGTCACATATTGCTTTCTTCCATATAAGTTGCTTCTAATCCAATTGAGCACTATTCCTCTAATGCTGTAATAAATGCAATAAAATGTTGGTCAATGGTATTGAACGCTTTCAAGAGGCCCAAGAAAATGCCAGCTCCATACATACCCTGATCTAAAGCATCGTTGAACTCTTTTTTCTGAAGCTACTCTCAGAACATGGTGAGAATATCAAACTAATTCAGGTAATCACTGGATGTATTATACACAACTATCTCCAGTACTTTGGAGAGACTTGGTAGAACAGAAATTAGGGTGATAATTGCTCATGTTGATTTTACCAGATGTGTAAACGGTAATGATTCTTGCTATTTTGGTCATTTTTGGCACTATATTTTCATTTTCTGCATTTTGGCAGGTGCCCTTATCCAGAGCGACTTTATACAATTGAGCAATTGAGGGTAAAGGGCCTTGCTTAAAGGACCAACAGTGGTACTGGGATTTGAACCTAATAATTACCAGCAAGATATTGTTTGTAGGAAAGTCCCTGGGGGTGCTTTATTTTATTTGCAAGGTTGGGAAAAATGGGAAAAAAGTACGTATTGAAATTGGCAGCAATTAGGAGTGAATTTCCAGTGACATCAGGTTGCACTGTTGATTTCTGTACCCTGTTGGAGGCTGTCCCGGTTTTTGAAGTCACCTCGGGCTACGGGTATATGTTTTGTGTAGTAATTACACATACTTTTTCTTTTGTGGTTGAGTGTCTTTCTAAATTTGTAATATTTGCTCCTGTTGTCTTCAGTAAGGTTTTTAAAAAATCGCTTGTACAGTTTGTTTTTATGTTTTATGGAATTTGATATCCCTTAGGTGAGCCAAGGGTTTGAATTTTCTGTGATAGTATTGCAGATAGAATTAGTTAGTTAATGAATCAGATTGATTCATTGATTTGCCTTGGCTCCCAAATTGTTGCACAGTTGCTGCAAAGTTCCCTCATTCTGCAGTTGGACTGTTTTATATTGAGGAGGTGCAAGTTCAGTTCAGTTGAATGCCGCACCCGCCCACTTTGTGACGCTTGAGGAAATTTCGCCTCTCTTCAGCCATTTTGAGCGTGATCATTACCTTTGCATGGTCTCTTTTCGTGTGAAAGCTGCTTTGGATATCACTTATAACTGAGCTTGGAATTAATTTATTTTGTTCCTTCTTGAGTACAGGGCAAGATAGCAAAATTCTTCCCCAGGTAAAACAAACACTATATTACAGTGCTAGGATATTCATTCAGTGCAGGAAGAACTCCTGACTAAGTTATTCAAAATCAGCGGTGTAAAACAGGTATTTGTGACCCCCAACCCAAATCGCTCTCTGTCTTTACAATTGATGCTTCTTTCCTGATTTGGCAATCAAGGGGTTAATTTGTGTGCACAGGTTTTTGAAGGCTCTGAGCTTTGCGTCTTTGGATAAGGAGGACCTGTTGAGTCCCATCAGTCAGACGACGCTGCATCGCTCCTCTTCTGTGCGCTCCATGGTGTCGAGTGCCACCTATGGCAGTTCAGATGACTATATTGGCCTCGCTTTACCTGTGGACATCAACAACATGTTTCAAGTACTGACTTTTTCTTATTCTCACTCTCTTTTTCTGCCAAATGGGACTACATAATGCTGAATAAAATTATTCATGACTAGTCTAATGTGTTAACCCTTAGACCAGGGATGCAAAAAAGGATGTTAAATGCTGCCTTTTCTGTGCGTTTCTGAGCCGGAAGATGTAATTACAGCTTTATCTCTGTTGTAACTCTGTGCTAATAGATAAAAGACACTCCGTATTTCCAAAAGAGAACCAGCCCACCTTCAGAAGACAGATCTGCTAAATTCTTCTCTGGAGATGCTGATGGTAAAAAAACTGTCTGTTGCTAATCAGATGTTACCTTTGTGCACCAGTATCTTGACTCCCCTTTCTGCCGACAGGTTATGATGGCTCACGGCATGGTGTACTGAAGTCTCAGCTTAGTATTACAGAGCTCATGGCTGCAAGCCGTGCAGATCAGCAGCAGCTGCTGGGATCAGAGGAGACGGGTCTGCAGGAACACACAGAGGACAACTGCCTCTACTGTGTGGGCTGCAAAGTGCTGGGCTGCAACACCCACACCCCCATGCAGAACCGCCCAGGTGAGCCATGACAGCTTTTAATCTTTTATTAGATTTTCAAGTGCTTTTTTATACATTGCATAACAATTACAAGGCAGCTATGAATGATTGTGTACCATGTTTAACAATAACATTCCAAAAAAGATCATTTCATTTAAATGTCTGGATTGATGTTGACGATTGTATGAACCCTCTAGATGCCACTAAAAGATTGTAATCAGGCAATCAGTTACAAATTCTAGATCATTACATTCCAGTGATTGTGGACATAGGTGTTAGGAATTAGGTGTACACACTTCCTTCATAAAGGCCACCTTTGCTACCATGGAAGCATGTTTTTTTTCATTGAAAGTCATGACATAAACACAGTAATACCATCTGTTTCTTAAATTCTAAGATTTTCCTGAGGCTTCATACTCTGAGTGGTGCAGTCAGCCTGTGCACAACCACCTTGAGGTTATGCCTCACTCTAAGTTCTCTGGAGTGTCTGGATGTAGCGACGCTGTGTCCCAGGGCTCTGCCGGGAGCACCCGTAGCACAGAGCTGGTTCTAGGTAAGACAGAATGTGGTTCTGGTGGTTTTTATGGTTTAGGTGTTATAACTGAAGACACATCCTCTCATATTTAAACAGCTTCAGACACGGTTTAAGTATTCATCACATGCAGGCAAGTAGTTGGCATTGATTGAGATAAGCTTCCATGTTGTTAGGTCAAAACTGCTTGATATTTGCTCGATATAATTGTAAAAGCCAATATACAGATAAAACTGAATAGGGACAGCATGCAAACTCCACACGAAAACACCTGAACCCAAGACTCGGACCCAGGATGTGCTAACCACAACACCACCATGCTGCCCTCTGTCTCAGTCTTAAATACTAAAAGATGCTGATTAATACAAAAGATAAAATTTGCACATGATCATTTAATATAACACGTATAATATATTCAACTCTTAAAACAAAATTTTTAAAAATACATTTAATGGTTTTAAAAAGCCACAGATACTCAACTACCTGTTATCAGCAAAACCAACTTTTTTCTGTCATACAGTAATATATTTCTTAAAATAATAAATTATGCTTATACACACATTATAGTGTGATGCAATTTTACAGAAGTGTACCATGCGAGGGATACGAACACTTTTCTAGTTTTATAAAAGCCTTAAGTTTATGAAAATAGTACTGATAGTACAAGGCAGTATTTTTTAATTAGTCTGTCCTAAATATCTTTCATTAATATGGTCATGGGTGTTGGTTTTTTCC
The DNA here is from genome assembly GCA_039654305.1 of Porochilus rendahli. NCBI lineage: Eukaryota > Metazoa > Chordata > Actinopteri > Siluriformes > Plotosidae > Porochilus > Porochilus rendahli. The sequence continues at coordinate 15,588,646 of JBCNYG010000024.1, forward strand.
AGGAGTGAAGACCATTCCAGAAGATGCTCCAGCCTGCAGAGTTCTGCTGAGGAAAGAGGTACTACGGCTGGTTATCAACCTCAGCTCATCAGTAGGAACCAAAGGCCATGAGACGGGATTGCTCACGTAAGGGGATGCACTAATATATATATATATATATATAATTAATAATATAATAATTTATTTTTTTATTTAATAAATTAATAATATCTCCTGTAATTAATATATTTAACTATACTTAACTGTATCGAGCACTGTCTTACGGAAAATCGACTAAGGACTAAAGCAGTGTCCGTGTCCGGCTGAGGTGGAATATAAATGGTGCTGACTATGATCGATGTTAACCCCGGAGGAAGATAAAAAGGATGACATTTGATAGTCAGTAGTTCCAGGTTGGGTAAACAGAAGTAAGTGAGAGGAACAATGCTTGCTCTATTGCACCAGCTACTGCTCACCATTAAACACACACTGGCTCCCCTGGACTTTCCCGATTCCAGTGTTCTGTCCATGCAGTGAACTGCGAAGAACTAATCCAGCTGGCCGAGTTCTTTGCGGCCAGCTGGATGGCATGGTCCGGCACCGCTGGGTTCAGCCATGTCTCAGTGAAGCAGTGGAGATTACAGTCCCAAATGTCTCTCTGGAACTTCACCCTGGCCCTGAGGTCATTGAGCTTATTCTCCAGAGACTGCTTGGTGAGCAGAATGCTGGGGAGAGGCGTTCCTGATGCCCAAGCAACCTCAACTGGCTCCTCTAAACACGGAGGATCTGGTTTACTCTGAGCTCCTCCCGGATCTTTTTTGGTCATTACCCAAATCTCATGACTAGAGCTGAGAGTAGGAATGTAAATTGACTTTTAAATTAAGAGCTTTGCCATCCGGCTCAGCTCCCTCTTCACCATAACAGACCGATAAAAGCTCTGTTTTACAGCAGAGGCTGCACTGAGCCGCCTATCGAGCTCCTATTCCATCCTTTCCTTACTCGTGAACAAGACCCCGGGACATCATTTCAGATCCAGAGGGTGCATTCCATCCTTTTCCCGTTGAGAACCATGACTTTCGACTTGGAGGTACTGGTGCCGGCCACTTCACACTCAGCTACGAAGAACGAGAGCTGAAGGTCCTGCATTGATGAAGCCAAAACGACAACGTCAGCTGAAAAAGCAGAGAGGAGATCCTATGACCACTGAAACAAAATCCTTCGATGCCTTGGCTGCGCCTAGAGATTCTATCCATAAAAATTATGAACAGAACCGGTAACAAAGGACAGCCTTGGCAGAGTACAGTCCTCACTGAAAATGAATGACATGTTACCAATGCGGTCCAAGCTCTATCTCCGCCAATACAAAAACTGGTGGCCCATAGGAATGGGTTCGGTACACCATATTTCCAAAGCACACCCCAGAAGATAGCCTGAGGAACACGGTCGAAAGCCTTCTCCAAGTCCACAAAGCACATGTGGACAGGTTGGGCAGAGTCCCATGCTTCCTGCAGGATTCTATAGATATGGCTTGTTGGTTCCTGTCTGCTGCCTCGGGTGTCCCATATGCCCAAAGGACCCGGTAGTCCACCTTCTTCAGCTTGACTGCCCCCTCACCACAGGCATCCACCACCTGGTTCAGGGGTTGCTCCCGCGACTGGCAACGGTGACCTTATGGCCACAGCTCTGGGCTGCCGCCTCAATAATGGAGACATGGAACATGGCCCGTTCGGACCCGAGTGTCCAGAACATGTGGCCACAGGTCTGATGACACAGCTACAAAGTCAATCAGCGAATTGCAGCCTATGGTGTCCTGGTGCCAAATTATATAATACACTCCCTTATTTTCAAACATGATTTTCAAACTTTTGACAGTTATTTGTGAAGGACATACCATCATGAGCACAGAACTCCAACAATGCAACACCATTTGGGTTCAGATTGGAGAGGGCATACCTACCAGCCACCCCCTTCCAGGTCACACTGTCACATTGAAGTCTCCCAGGATGACATAGGAGTCCCCAGGGACTTCCCCTCTAGCACACTGCTGGGCTCTAGAAAGGGCATAGGGAAACCTGATCCTTGCAGTCAATTCACTCAGGACTTTTAAACCGCACTTACTCTGGACCTTCACCTAAAACCTGTTTGCATTGGATGACCTTACCGGGGGCATAATGCCCCCGATAACATAACTGCCAGGATCATTAAGCTATCTCCTAGTTCAGCTTAGAGATCAGAATAAGTAAAAATGTGAAGATCACACTTATACCCATTTGGATCTCTAACCAGAAAATCAATTGAAGATTTACCTTTATCTGAATTATTTGATGTATTTTGATGCCACTAGTCTGAATAGAAGCATGCTCCTAATGAAGAGGAGGGACAGTGTATATTTATTTTTATCACATGGCAATGATAGTACCAGCAATCTGTTTGGTGGACGCGTGGGCAGTAAATCACATATGGACCATTTCATATCAGCCTGCAAGTTAGCTCTGAGCTGTCTGGTGTGATCTTTAGCTGCTTACACAGGAAGGGAAACAAGCTGAAAGTTACTTGATAAAAATGGAGGCAGGATGCATACGCTACATGAGTTTATTGGGACTGGCAACCCAAGAGATACAGGAAACATAACACAAACTGAAACAAGAATGTAGCCAGCTAACAAAGTACAAACTAAGCAAAACAAACAAAAAAAAACAAAGTATTACGAGTTAGATTATTGAGCATATTACAGCGAATATGCCACAGCTCACTAAAGGAGTTTATTTTGTGTGTGTTCATACATGATTAAAGCTCAGGTTTAATATTTGTTTGCTACATCTGCAGGATCAAGGAAAAGTTTCCATATGCGTTTGATGACATCTGCTTATACTCAGAGGTGTCAAACCTATTGGCCCACTGCATGTTCAGACTTGCCTCTCGACGCTTTATCCAGGAGCTGTTCCAAGATGTTCAGTTTATTCCGGTAATCTTCCTCAGGATTTTGCTAGTAATACAGCCAGTACACTTAAACTGAATGTTTATTTTTTGTTCACATCCCAGACATGCATAATTTTCATACCTTTTGTTGATGTTCCACAGCTTTACGAGGAAGCCGAGAGCATTTTGTCAATGCCGTCAAAATCTGTCACTGTAAATTCTCCACCGGAGTCTTGATACGGTAAAGACTGTGCTTGCTGTTCCTCCACCCACCCTTCTCCACCCAGACCTCCTCATTCATTTTCACCTGGCCTGGCCTGGCTGAGACATTATGGAAGATGGAGGCAATACGAGCTAACGTGAGAATACAGAGCAGGTGGAGAGAAGTCTGAAATCAGAAGGCTGAAGAAGGCCTGAAGAGGCATTTGTAGAATGTGTCTGGAGAAAAAAAAGAATCGGTACGGTGCAATTAAAGATAAGATCAACAGAAACCTACTGCCCGAACAAAAAGCCCCGTCTGAAATCAAGACAGAATTCTGTTTTAACTTCAGTTGGAGTTGCAACCAAAATATAACATTTGACTGACAGTTATGCGTGTAAAAGCACTGACAAGTGGTGACAGTAAGAAAACAAAACAAAAAAAATCCACTGAAAGCTGTACAAGATGCTGATTTTTTTAAATTATTATTTCTGTCTCAGTCATCATGAACTTATTTGGATGTGGACTGAAATAAGAAACGCATGTTTGCTCTTTTTCCCTCTGGATCCCTCGCGTTTTGATTTTAACACTACAAGATTGTGGTTTGTATCACTAACTTAATCCATGTATATAAAGAAATGCGCATTGAGCGTATTGAATTATTCATCAAAAGAAAGCCTCAGTTTTTGTTCCACACCCACATGCCCACACATGAGACAATCATTTATGAAATGTGCGGTAATCTGTATGAAAGCAAATAATAATCTTTGATGCATATAGGGTTTTACTGTTATTAGGCACTGAATTATGGCTCGCTATTAAACTTAAAGGAGAACATATGGTTTTGCATACACTAATGCTCTATTTCAGCTTCGCAGACCAGAAAACTATATTTTTCCAATTTTATGACAGAAATATGCCACCTAGAACATAAACATAATGTTTATTTTTTTATTTAGGCAGCTCCCAATAGCTATCTCTTTGATAGGTGTTTGAGGCTGGTGTTGTAAGAGCAGCATTCAACTCAGTTTTCTTCTCACCGCATTTCACTAGCTGATCTTTGCATTCATTTGTACCGCCCACCTTCATAGTGTAATTATCAGTTTGAGTGTGTGTTATTTTGCTTGGTGAAAGTTCGATCAGCACTAACTCAGGCACAGACATGTGAGAATCATCAAAGTCATGTTCCATGTTTATGGGGCTCCACTCAGGCGCTCTGCTAAAAAACATTTTAAAGATCTTTAGGTCACACCGATTTCTTGGCGACCACCATTAGGCAGCATAGCTATAATTTCAGTCGATGAAAACATTTGAAGAAATCCTAAGCACACCTTGCTGTGATGTTGATCAGGCTCACCGTTATCAATTAATCCACTGTGAATAAATGTAGAACATGACATACGTGTCCTTTCTCTATTAGTGTTTGGCTATTGGCTATTTTACATGTAAATTTATGCAGAGCATGCTGAAGATGACTTAATAGAGAGTAAACATATTTCCTTTTCAGCAGTTAACTGGAATGTTAGCTATCAGCTGTATAAATAATCGAGCTGCTTTGTTCAGGTGACATGGCATGGCTGGGCGAAAACGCTAAGCATGGCAGCCTTGCTAATTTATTGATTTTTTTTTGAATGGGTTAAAACAAACTGAAAAAATATGCCGTTTTCTTGTTTGTGAAGGTGAAATGGTGAGCTTTCCTCCAGTGTGCTTTAAACCATGCATTTTCTTTGCCTTTAAACATGCTCATCTCAACCATAGTCTGAATGCTTCTGGCTTGATTAGATACAAATTTAAAAATATATGGATCTTAAACATTGTAAAAACAGTGGAACTTTAATTTTTCCCAGTCAGGCTGCTTATATTCATTCCTTTCATTCATTCACAAGTTATGAGCTCTGCCTTCGTGGGCTAAGTTTTAGTGGTACTTCTAATGTAGGTCACTCTCTAGGTGTACAGTCAAGGACTGAGGCCCGTCCATTCCACATTTATACTGTATTACAAGGTTTTAATCACTCTGGTGTCCTGGATTGAGGAAAAAAGTCTTTGTCAGTGCTGTGGTCAGAACCTGACCGTCATGAGGCATTGTTAGGAATTCTCCCTAGGAAAGTCGGGGAAAAAACAGTGTGACATGATGAGGCCCAATGTGAACTAAAGTTACTGTGTGGTTGTTTATTTTCATCCAAAAATATATGATCCTTTTAATTCCACAGCATATTTCAGTGACTAAAACAACACATTCTAAGTTATGCCCTTGACAGCTTATTGTATGAACTCCTCTGTCCCAAAAACTTTTTCATGCTGCAAACATTGTCAGAGCTTTATGCTGCCCCAGAGATGACTTCTGTAAATTTGAAAGAATCATCTCCTTTCATGAAAAGTCACCTTTTCGAAGATTTTATACATTTTGTTGTACTTCTCTATTGGTGACAATGATTTATATTTATATACAAATCTAAACTAAACACTAATTTTTATATATTTTTTTTTTGATTAAAAAAAACAAAAACGTATTGTCGGAAAGCTGATGCATCAATTAATGGAAGGAAGCTTCACTGAGCTGATATAAGATTTTACATATGACAAATCCCTAAGGATACGTTTGACAGGATTTGCTGTAGAGACCAAGAGCAGCATTGGGTCAGTTTTAGATTTTGAACTCCCAAATCTTCTCTCAGTATCTTATAAAAAGTATCTCTTGAAAAAGAGAAGTTTTTGTCCCTTTCATCAAATGTATGATGGATGTCCAATTTTTTTGTGGTTAAAGGAAATTCATAATCAACAAATAACTTCATGCAGATCTGCTACACTATGACTTTAGCCTTGTGCTGTAATTGTGATTAAAAGGTAACAGTTTAAATTTGCATATTTTTATTGACTAATATACATAATGGATAAGAGTATGCATCTCAAATTCTTTCGTAATTCTGCCTCCGAATCTATAGGCAACAAGCTGCTCTTCACCAGTGTTGCAGCAATTTCATCTGTCTTACCTGATCAATCTGATCCAGTCAAGGCTTGGGCTAGTTCAGTGTGTTGCATGAGTCACTTTCAGTATTATTTTCAGTATCAGCACAAAATACATTTTAGTGTGAAAGCAGCCTTGATCCATTTGTGTCCATAGCATGTCCATGTCATTGAACAAGTGGGTGTGGTTTGACATTAACCTACAGTACCCATAATATGTGTTGCAAAGTGTAAAAAAGTAAAAGTCAGACAACAAACATGGCTTGACATTGATCCAGATTATTTATTTTAAGCTGGTCCACAGCACTTGTTCCGGCCGTTACACAAGCCTAATGCAATAAATGACCTTCTCACGATAAAGCCATGACAATGCCATTTCTTTTTTCTAATCCTAAAGTTGTTCATCACATAAGTTCAACATTTATTCACTTAAGCCTTTATCTGTAATTATAAATTTTAAATATTGAGATACACTTTTATTTAAAATTCCTGTTGATTTCAAATAAATTATTTTTGTTTCATAATTTTGGTTTAAAACATGGTTTTATGGGAACTGTGATGAATTTGTTTGTTCATGGCTGATCACTCATTCTTTTTAGGCACCTTTTTTTCTATTGCTTAAGACTAAATAAAATTGTAAAAGTTTTTTTATTTGTTATAGATCCAAATTAATTACCATCTTTATGTACAATTAAATATGATATACAGCAAAGCCCAACGAAAAACTAGCACTAACATCTAAACCAAAGAAAACAAGGTTCTAGATGGCTAGGGTTTTTGCTTATCGTGTACTGTGCATGATTGGAAATCAGCAATATTAAGTGATGAATCGCAAATCTGCATTGACCAAGTAGTTGAAGCTGAAAATTTGTCTGGTGCTGTACAAGTGTTAACCTAAAACTGACTGGGGAATTTTCTTGTTGTAGGAGTTTTCTTTAGGCAGTCATTTATGATGTGGAGTTACATATCAGGTAAAGGACCACAGGAGATATCAATCATTAACTGAACAGTCGCACTGAGGTGGGTGCTGAAATTTTAGACATGTTTATCATAAACATAACAGTATTCAGAAGAAAACAGATTTTGTGGAAATTAATGAAATATATTTTCTGTTATTCTTATAGGAGCAAAACAGACTCAGGGATATAAACTTAGATACTGGTTACATAACATTTGTAAACATAATTAGTAAGCTAAAACCTTGACATAACCCATGTTGCCTGGTTAATGTTCAGACAGTTTACACCACTTAATTTGTAAAGGTTCAGTGGCAGGTAAATTTCTGCACAAGATGCTGATACAACAATAAGTTGGAAAACTTTGTCTTGAACTGTGTAGTGTTTGTGTTTTATATACAGTTTAATTTGTTTGTGCATACTAACTATCCATGTTCAGATAAATGGTGCTAAATTAACACATTTAAAAAGAATAAGGTTTTATTCTTGTTGGGTGTTTTTATTGTTCAGTTCTCTTATCATTGCCAAATATAATGCAGCCCCTTCCACAGTTTAGCAAGTGATTTAGACAAAGACATGCTTTAAAGTACTCACAACAGCAGGTGAAATCGATTGTCAATCAGTGTTACTTCCTAAGTGGACAGTTTCATTTCACAGAAATGTCACTGACTTGAAGTTACATTGTGTTGTTTTAGTGTTCCCTTAATTTTTTGAGCAGTATGTGTATATATATACATATATACATATACATATATACACATATACATATACACATATACATATATATATATACACACATATATATATATATATACATATACATATATATATACACACACATTATATATATATATATATATATACACACATATATATATATATATATATATATATATATATAAAATCCTTAGTCGATTTTCCGTAGTACAGTGCCCGATACAGTAAAGTAGAGCTATATATGTGGTATAA
>JBCNYG010000024.1:15611760-15624651 GCA_039654305.1 Porochilus rendahli
AAAATTACACTGTTTCACATAAATTGGCCTTTATCTAGAAATCACTACCTGCGACTTCTGACTCATTTTGCCAGATCGGGTCACATATAAGGAATAGTATACATTGCTGTTCAATCATATGCAAATTACTGACAAAAATTCAATTCAATGCAATTTTATTTATATAGCGCTTTTTACAATTGACACAAAGCAGCTTTACATAGTAAAATTAAATTAGGGCGGAATCTAAAAATATTTCTCTATAACCTCCTACACATCTCTAACACTTGATAATCATGTAACTTTTCGCTACCTTTCAAGATTAAATTTAGATTTCCTCGAAAAAGTGTTTATGAATAGATTGATAGGAATAGCCATAAACTATGCATGTAAGCTTTTGTTAAATTTGGATTTAATTTCCTTTTAAGCCTGAGCTCTTGGCATGTCCCTCAGGAACACAGAGGCGTAGACTGTTCCCGAAAGCACTACTCCATGATGTCTTGACTACATGGATCTGTCTAAGCTTGCTTTTTCAAATGCCATGGATTTATCACCAGGAGCAAATATCAAGCTCTTTAAGGCTCTGTGAAAAATGTGAAAATGCTACTTAACACTGACTTTGTTTTTTGGGGGAGTAAATGGAGCAAGAGGCAAAGTTCAGCCATCAGGATATTGTCAACTCAGGCCTACATAACAAGGTAATGATGGACCCCAGAGTTACTAGTAGTTCCTACTTTATAACAAGTAAAAATACATATCTTAATACGTATTTAAAATGTATCCAGTATTAAGTATGTTAAATTTCAATGTGTGTATTGCCATAGGTTGGTCTATTCTGACCACCAGAGGTCACCAAAGACTCCCTGTTGCTGTCATATTGACCCTGCCCTCTCGTTAGCTAGACCACATGTGCCTTGTTAAGTGTATTTAAGTCCTGTCTTCTGTTTGTTTTCTTGCTAAGTGTTGGATAAAATAATTATTAATTTTATTAAATAATTTATTGTATTTATTAAATATATTATATTATTCAGTGTTGGAATATCTCCATTTTGTTTTTGTCATGATTTTTGTGTTTGTTGACTTAAATATTTATTATAATAAACACATCCATCTTGCTTAAGTTGCTCTGCATCTGAGTCTTCTTCTAGCTCTGTGGTAATAGTCTTGCTCAGAGACCTGGGTTATAATCCCAAGTCTGACAGAAGACTTAGCCATGACAGACTCAGCAGAAGCAACACCCACAGTTAAGGTCCCATCTACTGACTTTGAAAAGATAATGACTACTTTGAACACTTTTTGCACAACTATGGACATGCATGCCCAAGTCCTGACCAACCAGCAGGAGATTCTAGCTCATCATGACTAAGTCCTTCTGCAGCTTGTCCAAGCCATTTGGAGTTTGGCTCCAGTTTCCTTTGTTCCTTCTCCTGCCCCACAAGCTCCTTCAAATCCACTGGCTCCAAGACAGCAACCCTCAATACCCACCCCAAAATGTCCAGCTAGGCTTCCACCACCTTCTCAACATGCCAGTACTGAGCCTCAACTTCCAGCACCGCAAAGCTATGCTGGGAATCTGGGTAAATGTCGCGGTTTCCTTGGACTGTCATCCCCTCTGATAGGTACAGAATTGCATACATCACTACACTTTTAGCTGGCAAGGCACTGGTTTGGGCATCTGGCAAAAGCAGGTTCAAGAATGCTCAAATGTCAGTGTTTTTATTGATGACATGCTGCAAAATTTTGATCAATCTGCCACAGGCCAAAACATAGCCAAACAACTTCTACAGCTACACAGGGAGAAATAGCACAGCTAACATCAGTTCCTTTAGGACCCTTGGCGCAGAAAGTCGCTGGAATGAGCCTACACTCATCTCCAATTTTCTCAATGGTCTCTCTGATTCCTTGAAGGACACCTTAGCTTCAGCAGAGTGTCCTGGTGACCTTGAATCCCTTATCTCCCACACCATATGACTTGAATACCAGCTCAGAGAGCATTGCAGAGATCACAACAGTTTTCTGAGGCACTTTGAACCACCCAGTCCTACTGGTCATCTTTCTACATCTCCCACTGAAGGTCCAGAACCCATGCAGGTTGGACACACCCGTCTATCACAGGCTGAGAGGGAGTGGCGCAGAAAAGAACAATGTTGCATCTACAGTGGCAAACTGGGTCACTTCAGAGCTACTTGCCCTGAGCTCTCGGGAAAAGAACAATCCTGTCCAGCAGTGGGAGGGCTGTGACGGGAACTACTCCCTCTCCCGAATCCTTGTGTGCAGGGTTCCACCTTCCAATTACCACCTCTTGGAGTGAGCAGAAATATTCTTGCCAGGCCTTAGTAGATTCTGGTGCTGTTGGAAACTTCATTGATAGTCTTTTGCATTGACTTAAAATTCCCCAGGTTACCCTTGACACTCCACTTTTTGTCACAGCTTTAGATGGTCACCCATTTGGTCAAGGCACTGTAATGTTGGTCACTGCTCCTTTGCATCTCCAAGTGGAAAATCACCAAGAAGGGATTTTATTGCATATTATTGGGTCCCTGGAGTTCCTGGTGGTTCTGGGCTTTCCTAGGTTGAACCATCACAACCCCTATAATGATTGGATCACTCGCACTATCCTTGAATGGGGTCCTACTAGCCACGCTACTTGCCTCTTTCCAAGTCTTGCCCTTTAGCCAGAGGTTCTAGATTCCTCTGAGCTAACCCATGTTCCTGCCATGTATCTGGATTTGAAGGACGTATTTAGCAAGAAAAGAGCATCAACACTTCCAGCCCACAGACCCTGTGACTGCGCTATTGATATTTTGCCAGGAACCAGTCCTCCACATGGTCATATCTTCTTACTTCTTTTCCTGAATGTAAGGCTATGAAGGCCCTGGCCACTGGACTTATATATCAGGGGCCAGGTTCTTCTTTGTGGAAAAAAAGGATGGAGGACAGCGGTCGTGCATCGACTACCAGGAACTTAACAAAATCACCATTCGTAATCGATATCCACTGCCACTGATGTCTACAGCATTTGACCTGCTTCAGGAAACTACCATGTTCACCAAGCTGGACTGGCACAATGCATTTCATTTGATCAGAATTCATGAGTGACGAGGGGAAGACAGCCATCAATACTTCATCCGGTCACTATGAGTATCAGGTTATGCCTTTTGGACTGCCCAATGCTCCTGCTGTTTTTCAGGCACTTATAAATGATTTTCTTGGAGACATGATTAACCAATTAGCTTTTGTTTATCTGGATGACATTTTAATATTCTCCAAATCTCTGCCTGAGCACCATCATGTCTGCCAAGTCCTCCAAAGACTGCTCAAAAACAACCTCTTTGTCAAACCAGAGACATGCGAGTTGTCACAGAGGTCTCCTTCCTTGGGTTTGTCATTAGGGAGGGTGGCATTCAAATGGATTCAGAGAAGACCCAATTGTTGCAAGACTGTCCCACTCCTAAGTCCATCAACTAGGTCCAATGGTTCCTTGGATTTGCAAACTTTTACCAAAAGTTTATCCGAGACTTCAGTTTAGTAGCCTGCCAAAGCTTTCCGGGAGCTTAAGGAACGTTTCTCTGAAGCACTTATTCTGACACTTCTTGATCTGGCTTTGCCATTCATCATTAAAGAAGATGTCTCCAACATAGGAGTGGGAGCCATTCTTTCTTAATGTTCTTGAGAAACTGCATAATTGTGCCTTCTTATCTCACAAGAAGCCAGATGCTTTTTCCAGGCAGTTTCTTCCATTGAGTCATGATGATTATGCAAGGCCAGTTATCGCAACCTCACGAATAGTAGCTCCTATCTGCTGGGGAATTGAGACTATTGTAAGACAGGCACAACAGAGTGACCAGATCCAGGAACAGGCCCTAGTGAACTTCTGTTTGTTTCCCAAGATGTGAAAACACAAGTCCTCCAGTGGAGACATTGCTCACCACCTCAGTGACCTGGGTTTAAACCCATTGGCCCCATTAAATTGAATTAAAATATGCTGAAAAACCAAATTAAAATATAAGTGTGCATGGTATACAGTGTTATTATAAAATTGTGTTAGAATATTTATATTAATACACAATGCAAAATATTGGGTATTTCATAAAATAGTCATAAAAACTCTATTATGAGACTTGACCAGCATACAGTATATTTTGAAAATGGCTAAGGTTTCAAAGACTCCCAATCAAGGGGACAGCTAGGGGTTTGCTGCCCACCTCTGATGAGAGGGCATTAACATTATTTTTTTATTTTCTTCAATAAATCTCATTCATTTAATCTCATGATGTAGAAAAGTACCAACTGGTGGACTGTGGGTCAGCATGGGCCTTGCAATGTTCAGGGTGATTTTAGACAGTTGATGATGTTTAAGCCATTTTCAACACAAACATAAAATTAGTAATTTTTTCTTTTAAAATTGTAAATTTCTTTTAGGACATCGTGGTTAGCATGCCCACCTTGAAATAACTTTAAATGCTTGCTTGTTTATTCAAATGCACAACTTAGAAATTGTTCAAAATATCTCTCTTTTAAAAATGCCATATTGCACTTGAGAACTCTTTTAATGATAAACTGCAGAGACAGTTATTACTGACCTTGTGGATTTTGCCCTCTTCTGTCCCAATGAGGAAAAGGTACTCAATCTGTTTATGAAAATCAATTGATGTTCCAGATGCTGGATTGAAAACAATGACAGAAGGATGATGTGCAGGAATGATGGATTATAAAATTAATGTGGTCAAAACAACATAACTGAAGTTATTCAATAACGTAATTAACAATGTAATAATTGGTCATGGGCTGAGGATTACCAATGTCAGGAACCTTCATGTCTTCTTGTTCTTCAGAAACAGCCCCTTCGACAGACAGTTTAATGATATCTGTGAACAGCAGCTCATTCTTAAAAAAAAAAAATGCCCTTAATAAATCACATATGCATCAAGAAAAAAACTTAGGCTCTGTATTAAACGCACCTTCACAAGAGTCCATGACACCACACGTCCATCAGAGGAAACAGAGAAGAAATTGTGATTCTTGTCCATGTCATCATTCTGCCACTTTACCTGGAAGACCAAGATAAAAATGATTCTTTCATGACATTACATTACAATCAATATGAACAATACTTTACACATAACATAAAGACTGAGCTTTAATTCAAAGTTATGTTATTAAAGAACCACAACATTCTGTCATGTTACCTAAAAGTAACAAAAACTCAAGCTCTTGATCCTGAAAACTTTCTCACATCACTGAGCTTCAGCATACCAACAATCAGCATAAACCTTATAGCATTAATTTTTTTTTGCAGCTGGCCTCTTTGGAACAATCAAATCACCCTTACACTAAATTCCCCCTCTGATGAATTACCACCTCAACCAGGTGGAGGAGTTTGAGCATCCCCATGATCCTGGGAGCCATGTTGATGGGGGCATCAGCTCCCAAAAAAAGCTAAAGGAAACCTGGGCACCCCCTGGGCCTGGCCTGAAGGAGAGCTTGCCATCTACTGCCTGGTAGCCAAGCTTTGGTTTTTGTCGTTTGGCAGGGCTTCGCCAAAAGAAGCCACAAGAAAGCCGCCACCTCCTAGGCCCTCCACCAGCAGGGAGGATGATTAAGGTTGGGTACAATGTGAGCTGGGAGGCTGACGTGCAATGTATCTACTCCAACTATTCCACATTGTTAAAGTAAAATAATAATATTATCACCCCCTTTGCTGTGAAGTCCCTAAATAAGATGCGATGCTACAAATTACCTTCAAAATTCACAAATTAGTTAAATAAGGTCCACCTCGATGCAATTTAAGTGTCAGATTGTCTTATATATACATAATACTACACAAAATTCTAATTTCTACATTCGGCATATGTAATTACCCCTTTTGCTGTCAAGCCTCTCACTAAGATCTGGTGCTACCAATAACCTTCCGAAGTCACAAATTAGTTAAATAAGGTCACATGATCTTAGTGAAATACACCTGTTCTAAAATGTACAAAAGTCTGCAACACCAAGTTAGGACCACCATGAAAACCAAGAAGCTCTCCAAACAGATCAAAGACAAAGTTGTGGAGTAGTTGAGTTATAATTAACTATCCAAAACCTTGAAAATCCCCCAAAACACCATTAAATCCTTCATCACAAAATGGAAAGAATATGGCACCAAAACAAACCTACCTAGAGAGGACCATCCACCAAAACCTACAGACCAGGCAACAATGAAAGAGCATCAAGCTAAGAGGCACAAAAGATCTACAGAACTAAAAGACTAAAAGAACTAAAAACAATCCTGAAGGAGCTGGAAAGCGCCAGAGCAGAGACATGTGTATTTGTTCACATTCCACATCTGGGTTTTATGGATAAGTAACTAAAAAACAAACAAAAAAAAGGAAGAAAGAAAGCATGTTTAGAGTTTGCCAAAAGGCATGTGGAAAAACTCCCCAAACATATGGAAGAAGGTTTACTAAAATGTAACTTTTTGGCCATCAAAGAAAACACATTGTTTGCACCTTAAACACCCAAAGAACACCATCCCCACAGTGAAGCATTATGGTGGCAGTATGGGATGGTTTCTATTTTTGTTTTTTTAACCAACAGGGACTGGAAAACCAGTCAGAATTGAGGCAGTGATGGTTCTAAATAAAGAGAAATTCTTAAGGTAGAGAAATTCTTGAAGAATCTAAAGCAGTTTCGCTTCAAAGAATAAGCAAAAATCCCAGTGGCTAGATGTGCCAAGCTCAAGAGACATACCTTGCAGCTGCAATTGCTGTAAAAGGTGATTTGCAAAGTACACCTTTTGGGCTGGTTGAATAGTTATGCATCAAGTTTTCTGGGTTTCTTTTGTTTTTATGTACTGTTTTTTGTTTGCTTCACAATAGGAAATCTTTAGAAAGTTTAGTATTGTTGCCATGTGGTGTGAATCAACTAATGAAAACCACCCAGTTATCCATTTTAATTCCATCATATAAGGCAAAAAATAGCAAAACCCCAGGGGTGGTGGGGTTTGGGTATCCTTTTAGATTGGTCTTAGCATCTAGCATTTGGATTTATATAAATGTTTCTATGAAAACAATAAGGTATTAGAAATAACACATAAACTTGTGATTTTCTTTGCATCAGAGATTCTGACAAGTGGTGCATTGTAGGGGAGAGGCAAGTTAGTTGATACAGGGGGATACACCCCGTCCCACAACTCTCAGAATAGAACAATTCTGCCATCTACTATTTACTGAATAAATTGCTTAGTTTCTGTAAGTATGTCAAGAGGTTTGGGACAAGAGAAGCATGCGAGTTGCAGAATAGAGTGATTCTGACACCCCAGAGTAAAAACAGCAAAGAAAGGTTTGTCTTCAGTGTGATAATACCATAATAAATAAATTTGTTGGTATATGTATCAGCTAATCTTTCCAAGCTATTTTGCTTCTGTTCCAATACAAACCATTTTGCCTATGGATGTAACAGTTTAGATGAAACACAATATAATTTTATATTATTTGAAAACAATTTGATGCTATATTAATTTAATAAAACATGGTACTAGTCCCTATATCACACATAGCAATAATATAATTTTCACCATATAAATTATAGTTAAAGGTAAATACAGAGTGTTTCATGCTAAACACAACTTCAGTTTCTGTTGTAAACTTGATTTGTAAAACTGAATCAGCATTCACATTTGCAGAAAATGCCTCAATTTTACAAAAGAAAAGCAAACTGCCAAAGCAGGCTGCCAGGGCCCCAGAGGATATGCAAAGAGCTGCCCATAAAGTTACAATATCAATTTGTCAATTTCATTCATGTTAATTGTTTACAAATGAGTAAAAACATATATGTTATAAATAATACTAAGCTACAGACGAAAGGATTTAATTATATGTATTTCCTTCTTCCAAGTACAGATAAGCAACAAGTGCATTGGTGTATAAACTTTCCTACCTGGTGTATCAACTTACCCACCTAGTAAGGGTAATGCCATTAAAGTTGCACAGACATACCAGATACCTTCTTTGTTCCTTTGAACTATTTAGAAACTCTTCCCAGAATAGTCATTTTGACATTTTGACAAATGAAATCATTTTCAGCCCAGCAAACATAAAAAGTGTATCAACTAACCTGCCTCTCTCCTATACTTGCTACAGCCAGTGCTAAGATGCTTAGAAGTAATGCCCCTACCTGCCACACTGGTTCAGTGTGCTTGCCTGTCTTGGCTGTGCTTTTATAAACAGGCTGAAGTGCATCTGTCTTCAGGTTATACACCGCAACACTACCATCATAGAATCCCACTGCCACCAGGTAGGACAGCTGTCTGTGGATATCCAGACACATGACCCCAGACTGGGTGTGGAAAATGTACTCTGGGTATGTGGAGTTCTTCAAGGAGTAGAAAAGCAGCATGCCCTGACCCTGCTTAGTAAACTTATCTTGGAAGGAAAAAGGTAACAGAAGAAGTCATTTTGAAGAAATATTTATGAACAAAATACATGGGTCTTTTAAAAAAGACATATGATGTTGCTGTACTCACATGACCCGAGTCCTACAGCAAACAGGTCTTTGTATTTCTGATTCCTGGATGTAAAGAGGAATTTACAAACAGTTCATTTAGTTTAATAATTTATTGGATGTTGATGTTGAGTGCATACATACCAGCAGAGGGCAGTTACGGAGAGATGTTTGGCGTTGTCGTATTGGAACATCCACAGCGGCAGAAGCGTGCCCTCTTGTTCTTGGAACTCATCTGACTTATCTTCAAAGTATTTAAAATCTAAAATGGACATGTGAGAGGTAAAATATGAGATACCCTGTAATGCCTGACATGATCGTGTTGGTCATCATTTTTCAATGCGGAATAATTACCCTGAGCGATGTCATCAAAGGTGTTCTGAGTAACCATGCGCTCGATAATCTTGGCTACCTTCGCGACTTTTGTAATATCATCACTCTGAATGATAAAATAAATAGTCCTAATAACTACATGGTAAAGCCAGCATCCTATACATATATGCATGTCCTATTTATACAGCAACAATATACTCATACTTATTAATGACTGAAAGCATGCTTTGGAGGAACACAAATCATTTAGAGCTTCTTACCTGATTCTCTACCGGCATTGTCTTCTTTCTACCTTTGTCTTCTTCCTTTTTCGACGAAAAGGTCTTCTGTTTCTCCTTACTCTTCTCTTGCTTTTGGAGCTCCTCCACATAGGCATCATAGATCTCCCACTGCAAGACACATACACACAGAGCATAAGTATGAACAAAAGGTTCCTTGTCAGAATATGCCTTATTAATAATACTGGATACAGACAAAAGTATTTGGTAGTTCAAAAACAACAAAAAAAGTCCTACCAGAGACAGCAGAGCTCTCAAACAAAGTAAGTGCATTGTCCAGTAGCATTTTCCCTGAGTGATTTGCTTGGTGTACATGAGCTCTGAAATTTTATTCCTGTATTTTCATGCCAAACTGCTTACTTTTACTACTTTCTTAAGTCACACTTAATAAATTCTTCTTAGGACTTGAATACAAATATGGTTCTACAAGAAAAGGTGGCTCCACAAAGTATTGACACAGGAGGGTGGTGAACCTTTAATCATCTCAGTGTTAAACTGAACTATTAATTAATTTCTGAACTATTTATTATGTGGCTATGCTTAAGAGCAGACACATATTACTGCTCAACCAGAAAAATGGGGCTTTTTCTTTTTATTCTTTTTATTCTTTTTCTTCCGTTACACTTGGGACAGCCCGAACAGCAAAGTGCAACCATGCAATGTGTAT
Source organism: Porochilus rendahli (assembly GCA_039654305.1). Taxonomy (NCBI): domain Eukaryota; kingdom Metazoa; phylum Chordata; class Actinopteri; order Siluriformes; family Plotosidae; genus Porochilus; species Porochilus rendahli. The sequence goes on from JBCNYG010000024.1 coordinate 15,621,502, forward strand.
ATCAAAACCTGTGTCTCGGCACGTTATGCAATGCACGTTAACTAAAGTGTGCTATTAGTTTTATTGGCATTTTCCCTTACCATGGTGACACAATTAGTCAAAAACCACTTTAAAAAAAGAAAATCCCATTAAAATTATTGGGGAGAGGTCAACAGACGATAAGGAAACTCACCTAATTTTGACACCTTGCCCAGAAGCCAAACTTTAACATAAAAACTTGGTTGAACTTTTGAAACGTAGACACTGAAGTCACCATTTTAATGGTCAAACCAGTAGTAACCTTTTATAGTTTTCTTTTAATCTTTGATCAAGTGTCAAGGATTTCTGAGTCAGTATCTATATTTATTATGGATGTCTATTGTGTGAAATTTTCTGGGAAAGCGTGAAAGATCTCATCATTAGAGTGTGAGAAAAGAGAAGATTATCTTGGAAAACGTTTTTTAAACTCACTCCTTCCCCCATAATGTTCACTCTACACCAATAGATTTTACATCAAAGTAGAGGAAAATGCCGGTTCTGACCATGTAATTTCCCAGTCAACAGCACTTGTAAAAGTTAAATGGTGAGCCTCTGACTGACAGCTGTACCAAAAATTACTGCATAGAGGTCAATACAAAATAGAGCTTTTTAAAATCATTTTGAGGGTCATTTTCAAATCGTGACTCTTTAAACACTTTAAACACTTTAAACACACAATTACACAGAAATAATTAATATCACTTTGTTCACCAAATTCTTAGATCTCAAACACTGTGAAACACACACACACACACACACACACACACACACACACACACACACACACACACACACACACAGGTACTCATTCTATTACCCCACCCCCGCCCATAACCGTAAAAAAGGTAACCCATTAATGGCAACACCATTTCCCTATAACCATTACAATATATATATATATAATATATATAATATTACATAACACGTCTCTACTTGTGATCATTTTTTTTTTAAAAGGAACAGTTCTGTTCATCGAATTAGTAATTAGGATTGATTTATGAAGAGGTTGAGTATTGCAGTTAGTTGTATTTACCACACTACACTACTGTTGTTTTTGTTGGTACAGTATCTGGCATATGGCTCACCTGGATTGATTACACAGCTTAGTATTTTTTTATTATTTGAATGTAGAAATGCTTTGGGCCCTTATGTCCTGATATAATATAATGTACTAATGTTATTATGCATTTACAAAATACAATATATGAAGAGCTCATTTCCAAAACGCCATAAATCCATATGTGAATATTTTGAATGGGGGTGATTCTTTTCTATACCCACTGTACATACTGTGCAGAAACAAAGAAAAAAGCATACAGAGAATATAAAGAAGATCTTTATAGTTAATTTTGACCATGACAGAAGCAAGTCAGTTGAGCTCTGCACCCTCTTAGTGGGCCTAAGCAGCCTAATTACAAAAGTCACAAACTGATTTGGTCTTACCTGATTAACTGTAGCAGAGAAGGTGGCACGAGGAGGAGGTTCCGTTTGGCAAGATCTATCCTGCAGAATTATGAATAATTTGCTTGACAATAAAATTTAGATGTCAGTATGGATATTTTTTGTTTTGTACAGAGATACACATATATACAACAAAATATAAAAAAATATTCATTTATTAATAATAATATTAATATAAAAAGTCCTGAATTAAATGAGCCGCATCTTACTTTCTGAGGGTTGCTGAGCATCTGTGATGCTCTTTCGCTGAAGTTGAACTGATTGGTGATTTTGCGCTCTTTTTTCCCTGCATGGATGTCCACACTGTCTGGTCGGTCGTCTTCTGTATCCCCTGCATCTTCAAGCCCATCAGCCTACATAACAGCACAGCTAATAAACACTAAATTTGCTCATATATTACTTTGTTTCTTCCTACAACCTACTTAGTATTGCTTATATATGAGCATTGCATTCATTACCAGGGTTTCAGGTTTGTCCACATTTTGTGCAATATTTTCTGCATCTGTGGCTGTTTCTGAAAGAATAAGCAACAGTATCAGTCAGTATTTATTTAGTATCATGATTTGCTTATTAAATTTATACACTGACAGATGGTATCCACAGTACCCTTCGCAAAGCCTTGCCAAGCTGTTTGCCTTCGAGCTTCATCAGAATCCTTGTGAAGAAGGTTGCCCTCCAGCATAAAATGAACTGCCAACTGATCCACGCTGCTGGTGGGCTTATAGGAGCGCTCCTAAAAAACACACAGCATGATTATTGGCATTGTCTGTGTAAGATGTTTATAGCAACAAAAGTAAATCTAGAAACTTTTGAAGCTTTTAAAATCTTTTACTTTGAAGCTGTATCTGACTATATTCTGTGGAGCATGTGGATTATTTGCTGTCAGCATTCTTGTGAACTCCTCTTTCAGCTCCTGTCAGACATGTAATAACATGATTGTTGGTTCATTGTAAAAATGACGTGCCAAAAAATGCTTACAACACCGACCTGGGATTGTTCATTTTGCACTCGCACAAATTATTCCAAGTAAATGTTTTTACTTCATGATTACATATTACAGTCAAATCATGTACCAGGGTTTAAAACTCATTCAAAAATAATACATGCTTAATGATGTTACCTGACATCACTTCACAGTTTGAACTTTTTTGATTTTGGAAAATATTGTCATATAAATTACTGACATAAAATCTCTCCTACATCTCTGTAGGTGATGCTAAAGGAAATCTGCAAAAATTATTGGAAAACTCAAAATAAAATCAAATATAATAAAATTAAAAAATAAATTACTCAATTCAGTTTATCTTCAGATATCAATAATCACATGTTGTGAGGATGCAAAACAGCTTAGCTTAATTCTTAGATTCCATGTTTAAAACAGATACAAAATAAAATAAACCCAACAATAAATACATTAGAAATTTTAATAATTGTTTTGTCATATTTATTAAAACACCATGCAATTTTGTGTGATCTATTTGTATAATTATTGATAATTGGAGTACTTTTGAGGGTAAATCTGGCCTGATAGGGCGGGACGTATCCACCGCATTCGGTAAGATGCTGCTCTCATTTCTTGCAGCATAGTGCATAATCTAAGAACAGGACTAGTCAGTCAGTGACTATCCAGAGCCAAGGCCAGAGAGCAGACAAACAGGCTAATCCGAGCGT
>JBCNYG010000024.1:15668413-15680643 GCA_039654305.1 Porochilus rendahli
TTTCTTTGCACCGCTTCCCTTCCTTATCACCTGGTAGCTACTACACTTGATCAATATCTTGTAACACGAAGAAGTTCGCCATAAGAGTAACACCCAGTGGCCCTCATGAGAACTGTGGACATGCACACACTGTAGATGGAAGAAAATATGACGTCCTTATATGAGGACCGTGCGGTTGCAAGAGGTTAATGATGTCGTACTGTTTTTCAACAATTTTGTTGGAAAAGCAATCATGTTTTTCAATCTTCTTAGAGGAAATGCTAAACCATTTTACTATAATTCAGATGTACTTACTAGGTCTGTATTTTACCACTCAAAAATTTTTTGTCTTTGGAAGGTGGTGGGAAGCTCGCTGCTGTTTGTTCATGACCAGAGCGGCCATGCTGGTGTGTGGATGATCGACTTTGGGAAGACCGTGTCCGTGCCTCCTCCTCTCACACTGGACCACCGCAGCCCCTGGGTGGAGGGAAACCGGGAGGATGGCTATCTCTGGGGCTTAGACAATTTTATTGACATTTTAAATGACATGCTTCCTCTGCTGTGAGAATTAATGCAATTTTTTCAATCTGTACATTTTACACTGTAAATAGATTTTTATTTAATTTTATTGTTAATATGGCACAGTTTATCTCAGCTCCAGTAACAACTTAAAATTATTACATTTGCTAGATAAAAAAAAAATAACTGCAGGTTCCATTTTATTTCCAGTGTTTTTTTGCTATATCTTCAAATTTATGACCCTTCAGAATTATTTTGCAACCAAAGTAAATCAATGGTGCTTATTAAACTGGTACAGCGTTTTATGAAAAGATGGATTTGTATAGATTTTTAAAAAATATTTTAATTGTGTCCTATATGCAGACTTATTTGAGCTTGTACTTCATACCCTGTCCATATGCTGTACTTGACATTCCTAAGTGATTGGACTTACAAGAAGGTGTGTGTGTGTATACATATACACTGTGTGTGTGTGTGTATATGTGTATATATATATGTGTGTGTGTGTGTGTGGGTGTCTATGTATATATATCCCCATTTTTTTATTTTATTTTATTTTTTTCCAATTTTGGTCCGTACATGAAACTACATATACATATGTCCTTTTAGCATGCATGATATATTAGTCCATGTGTTTGTGCCTGTTTTTTTTACTATGAATATAATTCTGTGAAATATGCTGTTTTGGATCCTGATACTCCAGACACTACACATACATGTACTGTAATTTTATGGTGTTGAATTTATTGTCAACACAATAAATGTTAACTGGTGTTGGTATGATTGAGTGGGGATTGTTTTTTTTTTTTTTTTTTTGGTAAACCAACAAATCACCACTAACTGCCTTTTATAGCCATCTCCACATGCTAGTTATTAGTTAATTAGGTCAGTGAGAGAAATTAGTGCAATATTCAAACACAAGACATATTTGAAATTTATTGGTGAAAAAGAGTTTTCCAAGGATGATTTATGGAAGAAAGCTAAATAAACCAGAGTCAAAAGGGAACCCATTCCTTCTGGCTAACACTAGCTAACAGGATTAAACTTGTTGCAATATATAGTTTTTACCTATAGTAACCTTTGTGTATCAGCTTCTCTTATGGAACAGATGTCCTTTGGGTAGTTGTGGTTTGTTTTCCGTATGACAGTGACATTTATATGCTAGTGTGCATATAAAACCGCATTGGTGTTACTTTTTTAACAGCAAAGGCTCAACACTGCACTGAAATAATAATCACCTATCAAAAGTCACTGAAGTTGAACTAGGCTGTGCTCAATTTTCAGTGTGTTCTCAGTTTCAAAATGGTCGTGACTTATTTTCTCTAAAAAGTTCTCAGATCTTCATGTTCCTTTATCCCTGTTAGCAGCAACTGTTATTGTCAAAACATTTTCTCATTTCTGTTTGGTGGGAGGCCATCAGTGAATTCTTTGTGTTGTTCTGTGAGTCAATTTATCCATCACTGATATCCAATAAGTGTATTGCATGATTGGCATTTGGAAATGTTCATCCTCAAAGCCATATAGGATAGATCTGTTATGCCACATGACAGCCTGTCTGCCCTTTTTGTTTGTAGTTTGCAGGGAAGTATTGTGGCCCAGAGTGCATAGCAATGACCAAGATGGCGGTGCACATTCAGCCATCCAACAATGCTGTCAGGAAGATGTGGCCTAGTCTATCTGCCTTATTCCCTCTTATCTTATTCTCTCTTATCTTCTCCCCCTCACAGAAAAAATAGAAAGGAGTTTGCATGCTGTTTGTCCACAGTCGGTGCGATGGTCTGGTGAGCTGTTCAGGGTATACCCTGTTTTCACCCAGTGTCTGCTGAGATAGGCTCCAGCCTCCCTGTGTCCCTAATAGGACTATGCAGTTTGTCAAATGAGTTGAGTGAGAGTTAGAAACATTGTTAGCAGGGAATAGCATACATCGCGTCAGTCTGACTCACATTGATTGTAATGTGTCTTCCTCCCCAGACTTGGAAAAAATGTATCATCAATCATTAATAATAAATCAATCATAGAATTAGGCTTTTGTATTAATATGGAGGGTTTTATCCCCCAAAATCTGAATAACTCTCCTTATTATACTTTACCAATCTATAATTGCTTAATGTCCTCACATGTGAACCCCAGGGCTCAAATCAAGAGAAGAAATTCAGCACCATCATTGGCTAGGCAATGAATCTAACATGACACACTGTCTTTTTGGACAAAAAAAAAAATCACATTTTGCAAAATGTGTGGGTTTCAGTATCTAAAGGTTTGCTCTCACAAGGTCACATATTTACAACAACAAAAAAATGTCTGACCTTTCCAATATATTCGAAGGAGACTGTGATATGTGGACATATAAAGTTTCTGTTTTACTTCTGTCAGTGTATTTTTCCTCTTTCTGTTTAATTCTGCAACATTTCCATCACAGTTACATAAATGATGTCTATTAGATCATTTTAAATTGAATATCACATAGCAAAGTGTGGTTCTGTTCACACAACTCAACTATTGACACTAAAGAGGCAAACAGAAACAAACAATTCTGTCCTCTGTTTTATTGGCAGTCAGTACAACTCCCACACTCTTCCTCTTGTGTATCTTGTATGCATGGTTGCGTTGAATCAGAGCACTCGGTGCCATCACTCCTCTTCTAACTGTTCTGTAAAGAACCTCCAGGGCTCTGGGAGGTCACTTTATTGTGGAAGAAAACCACAGAGAAGAAACCACTTTTACGTAAGTTTTTCTTTTTTCGTTATTTTAATTTTGTCATGTGCTTCTTTGCGTGATTTATATTTTTCTCTTCAAAACAAGAATACGTATTAATACCAGGGATTTTAACATTTTTGTAAGCAATCTGATAAATTATACAAGCGTATGTTAAAACTAAGTTGCAGAGTTCATCTAATATCAGTTTGTCTTGTTCAGTTGTTGTGATTATACCATGGGTGCTTCTAATAAATTAATCTGTTAAAAAAGTTTAACTATGATTTAAATAATTAACCACTGAAGAAAAATAAACCCACTGTTATTAAAATGCAATCTTTAATCATGCACAGTGTGATTTAACCTTCACTCGTGTCTTCATAAAAAAACAGCGCTTTCTCATCTGTGCAATCTGCTCAAAGCTGTGACCAAGCGCAGCAGTAAAAAATTAAACTCTTTTGCTGTGTGGATCAAGCCAACTAATCATGCCTAAATTTTCAAGACAAGGCTCTGCTGCAACTGAGCACAGCTGCATAGTACTGTAGTGTTGTATTCTGTGACTCCATACTTCTGTGGAAGCTTAAATGAAACCTCAAGGAAAACTATCCTCCTTTCTTTGTCAGGCTACATTCATCATCATTGATCGTATTCCTAACAGCATGTCCCCCAAAGTGTTTTATTCACTTCAAGGAAAGGTTAGAATAATTTAAAAATAAATCTGGGAAAATTCCTGTTGAGGAATTATTTAAATTGAGTTAAGGAGAAAGTCTGATGAAGATTTTTTTTGTACATTTTTTAAACTAGAGGAATGATGTGAAATTTCATTTGATAAATCCCTGACTTTCATTCTATATATTTTTCTTGTCTATATATTTAGCAACAGCATCTCCTTTCTAGAGCATGAGGTGTACACATACTTTAATGCAGTTTGAAAAGGAAGATGGAGTTTACTAGGCTGAACTTGTCGACTAAAAGTGATATTGCAGGTGCGCTACATACATGCCAAGTTTATTATCTTACTGTACATTTTCAGAAACTTGTGTCCAGTAGCAATTTTTTACTTTTATTTTCAGATGGAGGATGGCATATAGTGATTGCCCCTCATTCAAATGAGAAAAGTTCAGCTCAGCAGGACCAGCTGGACAGGGAGTTCTGCAGAAGCCTTCCAAGGGTGACTTTGCATTTTCAGTTTTACTGCATCACACCCACCATGCAGTGCTTTGCCTATGAGTAATCAGAGTCGCCTTGTCTGTCTTCCAGGCCCATTTTCTGCGTCCTAGCAGTTTTCGTGTTGCAGCAGAGCACGGCACATTCACTCCTAATAGTCATGACCTCTGCTTCAAGAGTGATTGGCTACAGGAACAGCTCTCATGGGGCAGTAAGAGTTCTGCAAGTGTGACTCATGCATATACCCCTCACCCACTTGCACAGCCAGGCTTCTACAGTCCGAAAATTCCTCGATCCAGACGATGTGACCCTTCAACAGAAATTTCCATAAGCAGATACACAAAGAACTATGCTCATACTCTGCCTTTACCTCATTCTAAAGTAGCTGTTTTTAAGCAAAGGTGAGGCATAAAGCAGACTGTATAAACATATACTCATTTATTGACCAAAATGTTTTTTTTAAACTGTGTTTACAATACAATACATTTGTTTTTATTTTTACATGTTTTTTTCTTGCTTGTTTATGTTTTCCTGTTTTTTTTATTATTACATTAGATATATACAGTGTCTGCATACTCTATTTAAATGTCAGGTTTTTTTGATGTGGAAAAAAAAATGAGACCAAGATAAATTGTTTCAGTCCCGGAACCCACACACAATTCATGAGAAAAACACAACAAAAGATTTTCAAAGGGGTGAAAAATTAAATAAAATACCATAATAATCTCACTCACTCTCACTCATTTGCTAACTATTTCATGAATTAATTATTATTTCTTTTTATTTGTTGCTCCATTCTAGGTAAACTCTAGATGCTGTCGTGCATTACAAGGTTTTCATACCTGACCCATTCCAACATTCTGTGTATGTCTGTTCTAGTGCACTGTCATGCAGACCACAAGGATTCAAGACCTCGGTGGTGGAAAAGCCTCAACTGATGAGAGCTGCAATTACTCCAACATTGCCAGATTCAACCCCAATAAATTCAAGCAAGCAGAAGACATGTGACCAAACCTTTCAGTATTCTAATGACCAGGGGAGCCAGACCCAGTGTTTCTCCAGCCTGCAGCAGTGTTCACTGAACTTGAACAAGAAACAGGAATATCTCTGGAATCATTGTGATCAAGTTAAATCTAGAAAAAAACAGAGTTTCTTTAGTGTGGAGAAATGGGCTGAGGATCCACATGTATCCAACAACAGCTTTATGTTTCCACAAAATCCATCTTCAGTGGACCAACTGAATTTACGAAGAGATAGTAAGCTTACTGGATACTGTAAGCTCAGTGTGTACAATGGCACCTGTTTCAGTTCTCATACTTCTCGCAATGGTTCTAATTGTGCGTCATCCAGCCCATCACATGGCAAAGACACAACAAACAACAGCAAAGAGAAGAACAGACAAGATTTCAGTGAAGTTGGAAAGTATTCAATTGACACTAGTATAAAAAGGTGCGTGATGATAAAATCAGTATTATAGGTCTTTTTCTTGGCAATACCAACTTCTAAATTAATTACTTCAATAGTACATGGTTTCCTTATACTTGTAAGAAGGGCTTTACAGGTTTAAAATAGACACACTGTCAGAAAAGCACAAAAGTTTCCCAGAATGTACACACAACCCCCCCCCCCCCAAAACAAACAATGTATTGTTACTTAAACACACGCACACACACACAAACCCTGAATGCCTATATACCTACCTGACCCCTAGCAACATTGCAGTAAAACAACCACGTTGGAAGACATAATCCCATGGTCAGTTAAAAAAATTTACTCGCAGCAAGGTCCTGGGTTCGACTCTCAGGCTCAAGGGCATTTCTGCGTGGAGTTTGCATGTTCTCTCCATGCTTGCATGGGTTTTATCTGGGTACTCCACTTTCTTTCCACAATCCAAAGGCATGCACATTAGGCTAAATTGGCTGTTTCAGAGTGCCCCTATTTGTGAGTATATGTATAAATGTGTGTGTGTGTGTGTGTGTGTGTGTGTGTGTGTGTGTGTGTGTGTGTGTGTGTGTGTTGACGCTGCAATGGTCTGGTGAGCTATTTAGGGTTAGCCAAGTATCGACTTAGATAAGTGCCAGCCTCCCCTGACCCTAGTAGGATTAAGCAGTTCCCAAATCAAATATAGTGTGATAAATGAGTGTGATGAAGCTGAGTCTTTGATGTGCAAAAAACACAAAACCCATATTTACAAAGAAATACAACATAGGATTTTTCAGTATTCACTGCTTAACTATGTTTAAATCTGTGCAGGCAGGTGGAACCTAACTCAAAGAATGTGTTTGGTCAGCCGTGTGTGATTGCTACACTCCGATCTGGCTGTACCCCGCACCCAGTTCATAAAACCACTGTAGTAGAGGACCTCAAAAAGCTTATTCTAATGGATGAACTAACTGACTCGGTTAGTGCCACTTTGCAATGACATTTTTTTCTCCCAAGCTCTATCATGAGAAAATTGAAAATTTCAGCAAGCTTGGACAATTATTAATGATTTGACAGCAATTTGAATTTTGAAGAACTTTTTCAGGTTATTTTTGTTGCCACATAAAATTCAGGTATATGTAGAATTTTTATGTCGGTGTAACTTATATCCCTAGAGATATGGCTCCTTGAAATTCAATAAAAATGTGTAAAAGTAAGATTTTGTTGAGCTACATGGTGCACACTTATAGACTTGGATACCAAAATCCTATAAAAATAGAAAGTAAACAAACTATTATATATATTAATGAGGGAAAAATCCAAAGTTCCTCTTCTGAACCTTGTTTACCTTAATTTTATGGGCATGGAAAGGGTTCAATAGTAAAAAGAAAAACAACAACAAAAAAGTTTTTCCGAAGCTAAAGCTCAGTAATGGTTCACCATGAATTTGACAGCAGAAATGTTGTTCTACCTATATGTTAAGTTTCATGTTCTTGTGATGAATCGTTTAGGATTTATAGAGCATTGGAAATACCAGTTTTTCAAAATATAATTGCTGTCAAATCGTCAATAATTGTCCAAACTTGCAAAAATTTTCAGGTTACGCTTTTCGTGATAGATTTAAATATATATTTTCTGGAAACTCTGAAACTAGGTGCTAGAAAATCTGATGATTTCACAAGGACTGACCCAGCAGTTAACCATAACTGACATCCTTATTTTTTCCAGCCAACCCAAACAAGCAGAAGTACCACTGAGCCTCTCCAAGGCTCATCTTCTTTAAAGCCCTCAATATTCTCCAGCTCTGATCTTGCCAGATGTCCTATCCCCAGACCTAACAACCTCTCTCTACAATCTGCCAACACAGGTAAGAGCTATTGATGGGAGACAGATACAGTCAATGATAATTTTTGCTCTGAACATCAAAATAATAAGAAGCAGCACTGACAGGTGCAAATAACCTTATTTTCTATTAACAGCTGAAACTGTGACAGTGATAACAGTGAACGTGACTGCCTCATTATTACAATACACATAAATTAACATTTGGCGAAATGTTGTTCCAACAATGGCACAGTACACCATGAACAGATTGCCAGACCATCAAATGGGCAAAAAACACACAACAATTCACACCCACATTCATACCTTGGGGCAATCGAGAATATTCAGTTAGCCTAATGTGCATGTCTTTGGATTGTAAGAGGAAGCTGGAGTACCCAGAAGAAAGCCACGCAAGCACAGGGAGAACATGCAAACTAAACACAAAAATATACTTGAAACCAATACCTTGCTGTGAGGTGGAAGTGCTAACTACTACACCACCATATTTAACCATTGTAAAAGTCAGCTACAATATGTGGAGAATGAAGTATTGATTTGTGGCGAGATTTCAAACTGTACATACAGAAGACATATCAAAAGTAAATTGACACCCCTCTTTACAGAATTTTACCTGAGAAACTCATTTGATCAAACTTGTTAATACATTATTTTCTAATTATAGAATACATCACAAATAATTTAAATTAATTAGCTATACCATGAACACTTTGGGCAAAAAAAATTGTGGCTCAATCTGAGGGTGAACTTCGTCAACGTCAGATTGCACAATACCTTGGGATCCCTCTTGTCACAGTTAAGAGTGATTATAGGTTTCAGCAGAAAGGACAGGAATCAACAACATCCTCCTCTGGTCGACAAGGGCTTTCTAGCAGGTGCTTTCAGACTGTCAAGCGGACTGCTTCACTCATTCTATTTCAGAGAAACACAGAGTACTGCTGCGAGGTATCTCCGGCAACTTGCCAACTATGTTTATATCTTTCAGAAATTATGGTTTTTAATTACTTTGTTACATTTTTGTAGTTAGGCACATTATCACAGATTGTTAGCACATGCTTAAATGTGTAAAACAGTTCATTAGTTATAATCCAATACCCCAATCATTTGTAAAATAAATAAATAAATATTCAAAAGATGCTTGCAGGCATGAAAATATAAATTTCTCTGAAAGTTGAAGCTTAAGGCTGAGATGATTGTAAATAGGTTGAGGGTTAATGCCCATATGAGGTTTCAAGAAGGCGGCAAAAAAAAAAAAACATTTTTGTGACCATTCAGTCTTTAAGACAACATAAATGACTAAGTATCTTAGTATCACTTTAAATAATTAAGGGCACTTGAATATAAAGTACAATAGCATCCATGATTTATGAACAATTAGCAATAATAAGACAATAGTACAATTTCGAATTTCACACAGTATTTCTGGACATTTTTATTATTATTTTATTAATAAGTTTCTTCACATGTTTTACATCCACTGTGTTTTTATTAGTTTCTTATGGTGCTGTTGTATATTATATTATGTAAGAAAATGATCAGAGCTCTGCTCCAACCAGTTCCTTTATCAAATACCACATCATATAACATCCTGCAATCACAGACAGTGTTAGGGATATACAGAGGGAAAAGGATCCACATGCATACAGAAGAGATGTAGAGCACAATATTTAATAAAAAGCAAAAAAAAAACAAAAGCACATAGTACTAGAACACAGAGTTAACTGGCAGAAGTACTAACCCCCCTTCCGTAAGAACGCCTCCTGGTGTCTTAACTGAGGGAGTGGGTGTTCTTTCAGAAAGTCCCTGACAAATGCAAGATCCAGAATGTCCGGATCAGGAACCCAACACCTCTCCTCCGGACATAACCCTCCCACAGGAGACCACGGCCCCGGCGATGGACATTGAGAAGCCGGTTTACTGTAAAGGCCTCTGAGTCCTCAATGAGGCGTGGAAGGGGAGGGGGCTTGGGAACTGGGCAGAGCCGGTTACTGATAACAGGTTTAATCCTAGAAACGTGGAAGGTGGGGTGGATGCGGCGGAGGTTTGGGGGGAGCTTAAACAGCCTTCACAATGGGGTATGGACCAATGAAACAGGGTGCCAATTTCCAGGAGTCCGTCTTAAGGGGAAGATCCCGCCTAGAGAGCCAGACTTGCTGACCCTGATGATAGGTAGGCGCTTTTATGAACGAAGCACATTGCAGGGCTGTCCGGGTCCTCTTCCAGGTCTGACGACAACGACGAACAAAGGCCCGTGCAGATGGTACACCGACCTTCTCTACCAGAGCAGGAAACAGTGGGGGCTGGTATCATAGACAACACTTAAAGGGAGACAGGCCTGTGAAGGCAGAAGGAAGGGAGTTAATAGAAAATTCTACCCAGGGCAGCTGACAACTCCAGAAAAATGGCCTTTCAGATACCATACACTGCAAGGTCGTCTCCAGGTGTTGATTAGCCCTCTATATCTGGCCATTGCTTTGTGGGTGGAATCCTGAGGATAAACTGACAGAGGCACCAATGAGTGTACAGAAGGCTCTCCAGAAGTGTGATGTGAACTGTGGACCTCTATCAGAATAAGGGAAACCATGGTACTTGAATACACAATCTACCATCAAGTTAGCAGTCTCATTGGAGGAGGGGAGTTTGGGTAGAGGAATGAGGTGCACAGACCTAGAAAAGTGATCAACAACAGTGAGTATAGTGGTGTTACCTTCTGATGGAGAAAGGCCAGTAACAAAGTCCAAGGCAATGTGGGGGCAGGGGCTGCAACAGGCCTGATGGAGAATGTGTAGAGGTCTTACTGTGAACACAAACAGAACACATTATTTACTACGCCTTAAAAATCATCTTGTGCATTTGTGAGCCCAAATGGCATTACTAGGTACTCATAATGACCTGTTGGTGTATTAATTGCCATCTTCCATTTATCCCCCTCTCGGATCCAAACCAGATGATATGCATTATGAAGATCCAATAAATACAGTTGATCCATGGAGTAGCTCACATGCAGATGAAATGAGGGGAAGGGGATACCTATCCTTGATGGTGATGTCATTAAGGCCCCGGTAGTCAATACACGGTCAAAGAGAGCCATTCTTCTTGGCAACGAAAAAGAATCCAGCCCCAGCTGGAGAGGATGAGGGTTGAATTATATTAGCCATCAAGGACTCCTGAATGTATTTTTCCATGGCCTCATTTTCGGGTCAGGACAGAGAATACAGTCGGCCCCTAGGAGGAGCCTTGCCAGGTACGAGGTCAATGCCACAGTCATAAGGCTGACGGCCCAGGCCTTGCTAAAAACTGCTTTAAGGCCCATGTATATAGTGGGGACCACAGACAGGTCAGGGAATTCTCCTGGGAGGTCTGTTAGTTGTGACGCTGGTACATGAGCTAGTACCGGTGGGGGCAGGGGGTAAGGGGGGGAATCATATGGGAGGTGGGTTTACAGGGCGAAGAGGCAGTTTTCCTTGAGTGCCAAATGAGGCATCAATAAAGTTAAGGCCTCCCCCTTAAGTCTAAGGTAACAGGGAACTGAACCGGGGTGAATTTAGAAAAAGTGCAACTCACCAGTGCTCCCCATCTTCCTAATGAGCCTTGCCTTTTTTTAGGACAGGAAGAAGCATAGTGGCCGGATTCTCTGTAGTATAAACAGCACTTTGAACTGCCTCTCCATTGTTTCTCTGCTGCAGAAAGTGGCTTGTCTGCATTGGCTTTGGATCTGGCTGAAAGGGTGAAGATTTGCAGAACCTGATGAGTGGACTGAGCACCCTGGGTGTTGGGGCCATAACATGCTGGTCCACTGAGGTCTCTGGAAGTCTTCCACTTACGACTTTGCAGAAATCTCGACTCAGCACATATGGCCAGGTCCACAAGGGAATCAAAGCTGATGGAGAGATCATGGGTGAATAGTTCATCCATGATGTTCTCAGCTAGTCCATTAAAAAACACATCAAACCGAGCTTCTGTATTCCAGCCACTAGAAGCTGCTAGAGTGCAGAACTCAATCAAGTAGTCAGATACTGAGTGGACTCCCTGACGAACATGCAGCATCTTTCACACCACCTCTCTGCCGTGTTTTGAACGGGCAAAAACTTTCCTCATCTCCTCTGTGAAGAAATGTTATTACAGAAATGTTCTCTGATCTCCTGGTGGTTCCCCATTCTCTTGCTCACCCAGACAACTGAGTAATGACAGGCTACCTTAGCTTTCTCTTTGGTAAAAGCTAATGGTTGTAACTGAAAAATAAATCACATTGGGAAAGGAACAAACGGCAGGTACCAGGTTCACCTGAGTAGTGTTCAGGCAGAGGCAGGCAAGGTTCTGAGGAAAGAGGAGTGAGTTGTGATAAGGTTGGTGCTGGAGCAAGTGGTAGTGGGTCTTGAGATAATTAAAGTTGTCATACCTTTGCATTAAGACTGGTGAGGGCTGTGGTTATAATTGTCGCGGCGTTACTAACCTCCTCAACTTGTGTCTGCTGTCGCCCCAGCATGATTTCTTGTCGCTCCAGTACAGTTCTCAACTGGTGTAGGTCTGCTGGATCCATGTTGGCCAGATCGTACTGGTAGGGATATACAGAGGGAAAAGGATCCACACGCAAACAGAAGAGATGA
>JBCNYG010000024.1:15698558-15725033 GCA_039654305.1 Porochilus rendahli
AGAGAGAGAGGGAGAGAGAGAGAGAGAGAGAGAGAGAGAGAGAGAGAGAGAGAGAGAGAGAGAGAGAGAGAGAGAGATTGTGTCTCTTCACCCGAGTGTCCAAAACATGCGGCCGCAACTCCGATGACATGACTACAAAGTCGATCATTGAACGGCGGCCTAGGGTGTCCTGGTCCCATATGCACTAATAAATAATGTTTAACATGTTATGGCTGTGCTGCACCAGTGGGAATTATGCTAGCAAAATAATTAAAATGTATAAACTGTTACACAATTAAAATAAATACAGAGGAGTTCAAACCCAGTCCTATGTATTACATACTCTCTCTCTTATATCTGCCATGTGCACTTATGGACACCCTTATGTTCAAACATGGTGTTCGTGACGGACAAACCATGACGACCAAAGAAGTCCAACAATAAAACACCATTTGGGTTCAGATCGGAGAGGCCATACCTACTAATCACACCATTCCAGATTTCACTGTCGTTGAAGTCTCCCAGGATGACGAGAGAGTCCCCAGGGGTAGTGCCCTCTAGCACACCCCATAAAGACTCCAAAATGCATGGGCACGCTGAACTGTCATTAGGTGCATAAGCACAAACAGTCAGGAACCACCAGGCGCTCGCCTTCAAGTCCCTCCCCCAGGCCTGGCTCCAGTAGGGGACCCCGGTAACCCTTGTCCGGGCAAGGGAAACTGTGTCTTTGTAGTCATTTTACTCATAAAGGTCTTGTGAGCCGTGCTTAGACTGGACCTTCACCTAGGACCTGTTTGCCTTGGGTGACCCTACCAGGGGCATAATGCTTCCGACAACTTAGCTCCACCACGATAAGGTGGCAATTTAGGAAGGGGGTAGAAAAAAAGTCTATAAATAATAATTATTATTACCTATACAGTGGTGATTATACACGTGCCATCATCTACTTTCTGGGTAATGACTTCTGAAACACGGCGGATGCTACAACATTACCGCTTAGCATACTGTATATTAACGACATACTGAGACACTCATTGCCTTACAAAACAACAAAAAACTCCAATACGTGCTTCTGTTTGTAAATGCTAACACTTGGAATCCTATCATAAACCCATGCTGTGTAACAATAGCAACAAACAGGTCTCACCCAAAAGTTGCCCAAATTTTGGTAAAATAAAAGCTTTTTTTTTTTTTTTCTATGAAGTTCAAGTGCTGCAATCACTGAACATGTGTCCCATGCTTATAAATGATGTTTAACATGTGTTATGGCTGTGTTGCACCAGTGGGAATTATGCTAGCAAAAATAAGTAATTTAAATGTATAAACTGTTACACAATTAAAATAAACACAGAAATTCAAACCCAGTCCTATGTATGACATAGGACTCTCTCTTTAATATACAGCAGTATATGGCATAAATGCATTAGCCAACATATTGTCAAAGGAACAGTGCATACTATATGATATACATCATATTTTGTCTTCCAGTAGAATGACTATACCCATGTTAAATTGTCAGAAACAGGGTAACGTAACCTTATTTTGTTCTCCTATTGAATTACTAATTTAATTACACAATATCCATTTGTGCAATTTTGCTGCATTCATACATGGAATGCCTTCAGTTATTTTTGGTTGTAATGTAGATCTCAATCAAATCTTAAACTTGTGGTTATACCAAAAATTACATTAAAAAATAATAATGTAGTTCACAAAAAATAAAAATAAATAAAAAAAGCCACATCTTACACACGTCATCAAAACTTGCTGCATACCTTTGTTTACCAAGTGATCTCTGATGGCTGGTAAATCCATTAAGATGCTATTAGTCACTTCACTGCTAATAATACACAAGTATGGTGTGCTACAATACCAAATATCCCATAAGTGGCAAGTAAAGACATTAGTATGGATCTGTGTCTGCTGACACTGACCCTTGAAAGTTGAAAGAATGTGCCATTTAGCGAGACATGTATAACATCTCATTATCTCTAAATATCAGATTAAATATCAGTAGTTATTTGCATACATGTAAGTAGTAGAATGTGGTATGTAGACCATGTAAAACTTATTGAAAAAGAAATAAAAGGTATTTTACTATTCAATCAGTCTGAGGTGAGAATCAATTTCGACATATCTTCGAAAAATAATATCCAGACATCACCAGTTAATAATAACGTGTTTTATATAAACCAATGTACATTATACATTATGTTTCTAATAAGTGTATGTATACATACATCTCTGTGAGTAGAGAGCAGAACAAAACAGACAGGCATTATTAAGTCCTTTGGCGGGACCTGACAGCTCAAGTCTCTCTCACTGTGACAGCTCAAGACGATCGCTGTGACAGCTCAAGACGATCTGGCGACCAGAACCCGCTAAGCGCCCCTGTTCATCCTTCGTTGGGGATTGGGAACAGGTGAGGGTAATCCGGGGCGGAGCCTGTAATCAAGAACACACACAGGAGAGCAGAGAGCAGAACAAATCAGACAGGCATGATTAAGTCCTTCGGCGGGACCTGACAGTACCGGACGGCTCTCAGGGAGAGTTTTCCGTGCACTAGGATTAACGTTGACACCAGCATAAGTGTGCTTAAAATCTTTGATCTAGTTCATTCATATTAAAATGGTAGTTTTTGTAATTTGTAACTGTATGGTCTTACTAGTGCATTGGCAAGCATGGCAACAGTGCCATATCCTGACTGATGCACGTGGGGATGTCTAGGAGTATATTCTAGTATGCCCGGCAAATCAGACAGAACCCCACCACTGTAGCACAAACTGATAACAAACTGCTTAATGCTAGCTGTGACACAGAATGCATTGCAGCTTCTTGTGAATATGGCTGCCTAGCTGCAGACCATTCAAATAGTTTAAATGGGTGATCTGTCTAAGTTATAATAGGATGGTTGCACTGGTTTTATGTATTTGGACTAAGGAAGGAAACTGGAAGGAACCTCCATGACATACAATTGCATTTAATAAGGAAATGTGACAGACAATCATGATTTTACAATTCTACTTTGAATTGTCTTAAATACTCCTTAAATACTCGAGGTCTGTGATGTGGTGTCTGTGTGGAGTTTGCATATTTTCTCCCTATGCTTGTGGAGGTTCCTCAGGTACTCAGTTTTCCTCAGACAACATAGGCACATTAGGCTTATTGGATGATCCAAATAGCCCCAGGTGAGAGTGTGAATTATTATGTGTGTGTTTTAATCCTGCAAAGGACTGGCAAGCCATTCTGGGTCTACCTTGCCTTTGCCTAGAGTTGCTGAGAAAGGCTCCTGTCTCCCAGTATATAAATAATTGACTTAATACAGTGGGGCAAAAAAAAATTTAGTCAGCGGTCAATTGTGCAAGTTCTCCCACGTAAAAGATGAGAGAGGTCTCCAGTTTTCATCATAGGTATACCTCAACTATGAGACTTTGTTATATACCCTTTGTTGGCAATGACAGAGGTCAAAAGTCTTCACAAGGTTTGCACACACTGTTTCTGGTATTTTGGCCCATTTCTCCATGCAGATCTCCTCTAGAGCAGTGATGTTTTTGGGCTGTCGCAGGACAACAGGACTTTCAACTGCCTCCAAAGTTTTTCTATGGGGTTGAGATCTGGAAACTGGCTAGGCCACTCCATGCTCTTGAAATGCTTCTTACGCAGCCATTACTTCGTGTACCGGGCAGTGT
This sequence comes from Porochilus rendahli, assembly GCA_039654305.1. NCBI lineage: Eukaryota > Metazoa > Chordata > Actinopteri > Siluriformes > Plotosidae > Porochilus > Porochilus rendahli. The sequence goes on from JBCNYG010000024.1 coordinate 15,702,227, forward strand.
GTTTGCTGTCATTGTCATGCTGAAAGACCCAGCCATGTTTCATCTTCAAAGCCCTTGCTGATGGAAGGAGGTTTTCACTCAAAATCTCATGATACATAGCCCTATTCATTCTTTCCTTTACATGGATCAGTCATCCTGGTCCCTTAGCAGAAAAAAAGCTCCAAAGCATGATGTTTCCCACCGCATGCTCAACAGTAGGTATGGTGTTCTTTGGATGCAACTCAGCATTCTTTCTCCTGCAAAAAGGTGAGTTTTTATCAAAAAGTTCTATTTTAGTTTCATCTGACCAGATGACATTCTCCAAATACTCTTCTGGATCATCCAAATGCTCTCTAGTGTTGTAAACCTTTTTTTTGTCCTTTCCTTGAACCAGAGACCAGGAGACGTTGGAATATCTTTCAAACAGAAGTTGCTTTTTATTGAGAACTGACTGCAGGTTTTGCTGTAGTAATCCAAGCCTGACTTTAGGCTCAGCACTGGAGAATTTATACATTGCAAGGGAGAGGGATACATAGAGGTAGAGACAACCTAAACCAAGTATGCAAATGCAGTAATCAGCTCGATAAGAGAATCCAATCGGCCTAACAGTGTCATCCAAATGTATAGGTGCTAATCCAACTTCCTAAGAGTGTCACCCAGACCTTTACATTATCATAGACACAAAGGCACAGCCTGGCCTTGAGTTTTAACATATGGTCAGGAAGTACATACAGACAATTTGTTAATGTCTCAGACACCTGTGCTGCTAGACTTGATCTCCTCAAAATGTACATCCATTATCCATTATACATAACTCTTTATTTATTTATATACTGTTACGCTAGAACCTTAACATTTTATAAATTTGTAATCCAACACTAGCAAACTTCAGACAGGCCTGGACACGTACTGGCTTAAGCAGGGGGACACTTCTGTCACTGCAGGATTTGAGTCCTTGGGGGCGTAGAGTGTTACTGATGGGAGCCTTTTTTAATTTGGTCCCAGGTCTCTGTAAGTCATTCACTAGCCCCCCACCCCTGGTGCAGGTCTACAATTTTGTTTCTGGTGTCTTTTGACAGCTCTTTGGTCTTGGCCATAGTGGAGTTTGGAGTCTGACAGTTTGAGGTTGTGGACAGTTGTCTTTTATACTGATAACAAGTAAAAACAGGTGCCATTAATACAGGTAATGAGTGGAGGACCAAGGAGCCTCTTAAAGAAGAAGTTACAGGTCTGTGAGAGCCAGAGATCTTGCTTGTTTGTAGGTGACCAAATACTTATTTTACATAGGAATTTACCAATTAATTAATTACAAATCCTACATTTTCTGGATTTCCCCAATTCTGTCTCTCATAGTTAAAGTGTACCTGTGATGAAAATTGGAGACCTCTCTCATCTTTTAAGTGGGAGAACTTGCACAATTGGTGGATGACTAAATCATTTTTGCCCCAATGTAGTTTAATGTATCACATTAGATTTATTGATAGCTTTTTAACTTGAGTAATGAAGAGCGAATGCTGAGAGAGCAAAGAGTGAATTATAATTTCCTGTGGAATTTTTTATTTTTTATTTTTAAGAAAGAGAAAGTACAAGATCTCGGTCATGATACATTGACCTTGCTATTGCTTGGTCAATACATAAAAGCTTACACTGACCTTACATAGTATATTTTCAAGAAAGGGTGATATTAAAATTTAAAATTTAGCATTCAGACATCTCAGTGTGTAACTACAACTACAGCTGTAACCAATCAGACAGTGAGAGGAGTTCTTATTTGTGCACAGTTTGGGCTTGTGTAAGGAGCAGTGCCACTGCCAGGCAATTATAGCAATATAAGCATTATACATAAGCATGATCCAAGCATAAAATTAGTAGCTTGACAAATTCACTCCCTCACTGGACGAAGGCAAGATACACCCCGGACAGCTCGCCAGACCATCGTAGGGCCAACACACACACACATGTACACTCACATCCACACCTAAGGGCAACATCCATAAGCTTTATGCCACTGTACCACCCACATTGACAAATTATGATTTGTAAACTACAGGAGACTGCAGAGTGGAGACTCATTTGCTTCAGGTTCCTGGGGATCAATATCAGTGAGGATCCGAGCTGGTCACATCACCAACTTCTACCGATGCACCATCGAGAGAATTCTGTCTGGCTGCATCATGGCCTGGTACGGCAACTGTAATGCTCTGGACAGCAGAGCTCAGCACAATGCATCACGAGGTCTGAACTGCCAGCCATCCAGGACCTCTACACTTAGCGTTGTAGAAGGAAGGCTCAGCAGATCCTGTCTGATCCCAGCCACCCCAGCCACACATTCTTTACACTCCTGCCATTGGGAAGAGGTTACAGAAGCATCCGGCCTCGCACCAGCAGGTTCAGGGACAGTTTTTACCAGCAAGCAATCAGGCTACTGAACTCCTGAAATACCGGACAATCTGCACAGAACATTTTGCACACTCATTGTACACACTGTACACACACCATTGCACCTGGTGCACTACAGCCACTTCAGTATTTATTTTAAGTAATCTGTATTCATTTCTGTATTACTTCTTTTAGTTTATATTTTTATTTCTTTAGTTATTTTGAAAATTGGGTTATCAAAGGCCGGCCATATTTCTCACTGTCAATGGTGAGAGGAATGTAAAAGAACCATTGCTGATTTTCGTCAAGAGTAGAGGCTGCATAGCCGTCAGCGTGTTTCTGCCCTGCGATGGCCTGGGTGTACGCTGCCCTCATGCATTGTCAGCTGAGATGGGTGCCAGCCTACCCTAATTTGGATTAAGCAGTTGAGAAAATGAATGAATCTACACAGAATGATGTGAAAAAACAAACAAACAAATATTCAGCTAGCAGTAGTTGTATAGGTGTTACGATGGTACCAGGAAATGACAGACCCAAATGCAGGACAGAATTAAAAGATAAGGTGCAAACAGGGATCCTTTATTTTTAGGACTCAGGGTATATATAAATATACAGGTATATAAACCGTATGTGATCGTGGTGCGATATTAGCTTTCTTTATGACGGCACTAGACAATCTGGAAGGATTGGGAGGAACGCGGGTGTTTTATCTCGGGGCTGTGATGGGGAACCCCCCACGCCGGAAGAAGTCAGTTGACCTGAAAACGGAAAGAACCAGAACAGATCATGAGACAGGAATGACTCAATACTTCTGAGGGAAGCTCACAATGGGTGGAAATTACTCAATATTGAATGATGTCAGAGAATAATGGTTGCATTGGTTAAAGCTAATATGAATGAATTGGTAACGTAAATGATCTTACTAGTGATCTTACAGAAACATCCTAAAATACACAACACTTTGAATGTTTAAACAAAATTATAATAGCCGTGAAAAAGACCAAAATAGGTTCCTCCTATGTCACCCAAGAATCGGAAAAGCTATAGTGAATACAGGCTAACCAAATCTTGACAGTAAAAAAAAAAGAAAAGAAAAACATAGCCTAATCGAAGGAATTTTCTACTGTGACATGCAAATGTTGCGGTCAGATTTTAGCAGCAAGAACAACTTTGTTTTACAACTTTGTTTTAACAGTACAAAGGATTTTCTTTGTACAAATTTAAATACAGTGAACAAATCTAAGAACACACAAAAACACAAAATGCCTGCACCAGAAAGTAAAAAAGCTGAAAATATTCCACTTAACCAATACTTGAAGGCAAGGCTGAGGCTTAGGGATCGAGGGATCAAAACTAAAAGAAAGTAAATTCACAAATTAAACACCTGTGGCATTACACACCAAATAGAAAGGGGAGAAAACTCCACTCCAGGGAGAAAACTGCTGCCTTGGACCTTGAAAAATAAATAAAAAAGAATACAGGCATATACAGCAATGATGCAGACCAAAACAAACAAACTCAACTATTCATTAAAACCACTCCTGTTCATGCTAGCATGGCCCATGATATAGCACCAAGATTTAAAGGAAGCAACAGAAACTCAGAAAAAACAGTATCAAGTCAGGGAAATGATGACCATTGGAAGCAGAACCATATTGTCTTCCATAAAAGAAACATGCAATGTAGTAATAAACCATCAGTATATTACATATAAATTACATGCTCATACATTCCACCTCACTGCTGAGTCATCACACAACTGAACCACTACACAAAAATTTGATGGACCACAAACTCTGCTATGCTGCATAAAGAAGTATAACAGCTGGGAGCCAAGCAAAACAAAATAAACAAGAGGTCAACAGTGACATCTAAACTGGACTGCAGCCATGCATAGAAAGACCCAGTCTGTTAGACCAGAGCAGTTCTTATCTTGAAGCTTAACAATCAGAGTGCTGCAACAGGGAGATGTTTCACTGATGCATCTCTATTATACATATAGGTAAAAAAAAAGGCCAAGCACCTTTAAAAACGTATTTGAATGTATTTGCATGCATTTTGATATCGGAGGAAATCAAGCTGGATTATTTAGCACGCATGGCAATAAATGCTCTTCCTTAAAAAGGGATCAGAGGACAAAACAATAATGAATATAAAACTAGCTATGTCTAAATACCTTTGGCATTTTTACCCTTATGCGCATAGCACTTGCTTAATGATGAGCTGGGCTTGATTTAAGTGAAGTATAAAAATAAAAACTATAAAAATAAACCTTTTAAGATGTAGAGTGGCTTGTAAAGGTATCTAACCCCTGTTGGCATTATTTTTTCTATTCAGTTACAACCTGCAATCTCAGTAATGTTTTTGAATTGATTTTATAGAATTACACACAAAATAGTTCTAAGACATATATAGTGTTGTGAAGTGAGGATTATACACCACCACTTTTTGTCTAAAAGGGCTCCAAATAAAAAAAAAGAGTTTTTGAGTGAAAATGTATTGAACAATGCTATGGTAGGTAATGGGAACCAAAAAAATAATAATTCTGACAAGTATATGGAGGCAAAAGTATGGGTAACACTGAAAATACTGAGGTCCAGCCCATCTCGAGAAGGGTGGTTCCAGAACCCAAGCTATGTGTTGAGGTGAGCCTATCTATATCTAGTCAGTATCTCTCAACCTCACATACCAGCTCAGGCTCCTTCATCGCCAGAAAGATGACATTCCATGTACCAAGAGCCATAGTAGCCGAGGATCGGTCCAGCAGAACCCACGCCTTCGGCTGCTGCCTGGCTCACATAGCATCGACCCCTATTGCCACTCCCACAGATGGTAGATCCATGGGAGGGTGGACCCATGTCTCCACTTCCGGCTTGGCCCTGCCAAGTTCCATGGGCAGAAGCCAGACCACCAGGCGCTCGCCTTCGAGCCCCTTCCCCAGGCCTGGCTCCAGGGGGGGACCCCTATAACCCACATCCATGCAAGGGAAACTGTGTCCTTGATGTCATTTTACTCATAGAGGTCTTGTGAACCTTGTGAACGGCAGAGCTACCACCACATCCCAATGGAGGCTAGGAACATAGAGTCAGAATCTGAATTGATTGTGTCTCCATTATTGAGGCGGCAGCCCAGAGCTGTGGCCGGAAGGTCATCGGTGCCTGTCGTGGAGGCAACCTCCAAACCAGGTGGTGGACACTTGCCATGAGGGGTCTGTCAAGCTGAAGAAGGAGGCCTATCGAGTCCATTTGGCCTGTGCGACTCCAGAGGCAGTGGAAGGGTACCAACATGACAAACATGCTGCAGCCCAGACTTTCAACAATGCAAAATATCAGGTGTGGGAGGAGTACGGTGAGGGCCTGGAAAAAGACTGTGAGAAGTGGGGAGCTGCTCACCTCAACTGGGGATGTCATCAGGAGGTGGAAGGAATACTTCGAGGACCTCCTCAATCCCACCAACACACCCTCTGGTGGCCGGGCTCCGGGGGTGGATAAGATCCTCCCTGAATACCTCAAGGCTCTGAATGTGGTAGGACTGTTTTGCTTGACACATCTCTACAACATTGCGTGGTCATCTGGGGCCGCACCTCTGGATTGGCAAACCGGGGTGGTAGTTCCCCTTTTTAATAAAGGGGACCGGAGCGTGTGTTCCAACTATCGTGGAATCACACTAGTCAGCCTACCCGGGAAAGTCTATTCAGCAGTATTAAAGAGGAAGATCCGGCCGATAGTTGAATATTCATTGATAGTAATGAACCTCGGAGGAACAATGTGGTTTTAGTCCCGGCTACAGCACTACACAGTCGACGGGATCCTGGAGGAGGCATGGGAGTTTGCCCAACCAGTCCACATGTGCTTTGTGGACTTGGAGAAGGCTTTCAACAAATGTTCCTCAAGCGATCTTGTGGGGTGTGCTCCTGGAATACGGAATACCGGACCCGTTGCTACGGGCCGTTCGGCCTCTATATTGCCGGAGACAGAGCTTGGTCCGCACTGGTAACAACATGTCGAATTCATTTCCAGTGGGAGTTGGACTCCGCCAAGGCTGCCCTTTGTCACTGGTTTGGTTCATAATTTTTATGGATAGAATTTCTAGTCGCAGTCAAGGTGTTGAGAGGTTCTGGTTTGGACCATGGTTCTCAGTTGGAAAAGGGTGGAATGCACCCTCTGGGTCTGGAATAAGGTCCTGCCCCAAGTGGAGGAGTTCAAGTATCTCATGGTCTTGTTCACTAGTGAGGGAAGGATGGAGTGGGAGATTGACAGGTGGATCGGTGCAGCCTCTCCTGTAAAAAGCGGAGCTTGATCTGGGGCTCCACGCAAGATCTCACCCTGTGGGGTCAAAGTGATCAGGGACCTAGTAAATGACCTCTAGAGAGTGGTAGGACCAAAGTAACAAAGACTACCATCAGTACACTACTACGACTCAAATCCTGCAGTGCCAGACGTGTCCCCCTGCTTAATCCAGTACATGTCCAGGGCGTCTGAAGTTTGCTAGAAAGCATTCGGATAATCCAGAAGAGGATTTGGAGAATGTCATATGAAACAATAAATACATGCATATAAAACAGAACTTTTTGGTAAAAACTCAACTTGTCTTGTTTGGAGGAGAAAGAATTCTGGGTTGCATACCAAAGAACACCATATCTACTGTGAAGCATGGGGGTGGAAACATCATGCTTCGGGGCTGTTTTTCTGCGAAGGGACCAGAACGACTGATCCATGTAAAGGAAAGAATGAATGGGGCCATGTATTGTGAGATTTTGAGTAGAAACCTCCTTCCATAAGCAGGGGCATTGAAGATAAAACGTGGATGGGTCTTTGAGAATGACAATGATCCCAAACACACCACCCGGGACACGAAGCAGTGGCTTCTTAAGAGGCATTTCAAGGTCCTGAAGTGGCCTAGCCAGTCTCCAGATCTCAACCCCATAGAAAATCTCTGGAGGGAGTTGGAAGTCCGTGTTGCCCAGAGACAGCCCCAAAACATCACTGCTCTAGAGGAGATCTGCATTGAGGAACGGGCCAAAATACCAGCAACAGTGTGTGAAAAGCTTTTTAAGACTTACAGAAAACATTTGACCTCTGTCATTGCCAACAAAGGGTATATAACAAAGAATTGAGCTAAACCTTTGTTATTGACTAAATACTTATTTTCCTATTTCATAATTTGCAAATAAATTCTTCGAAAATCAAAATCTTTTCTGGATTTTTTCTCATTTTGTCTCTCATAGTTGAGGTATACCTATGATGAAAATTGGAGACCTCTCTCATATTTTAATTGAAAGAACTTGCACAATTGTTGGCTGACTAAATACTTTTTTGCCCCACCGTGGGTATCATCAAGCCACTCAGCTCACTCAACAAAGCTAGAGTGAAGATATAGGTGAATAAAACTATAAGGTAGTCTACCTGCTTCCGTCTCCAAGGAGAATTACGTTTGTGTAAATCACTGCGCAATGAGGTAGGGGTGAAATTTAGCAAAACTAAGCTACTGGCCAAAAAGACTATCGAAATTATGAATCTACTAGTCCTCCTTCATATTTACTGGTCAGAAAAACTCTCTCTTCTTTGACTATTGGATTTGTCAGGTCACCGGCAGGATGACTTGCTAGCTAATTTCACTCACCCTACAAATTTTTGACTCACCACAGGCCAGCGGACTAGTGTTAACTTACACCCTTGTACAGGCTTGGGTGGGTTAAAGCAAATAACATTAGCATCACATTATAATGGTCATCAGGGTCAGTCGTTCTGGAACAGTAATGATATCTGGTCACAATGCAGTAATAAATTTGCTAACATTCAGTAAAAATCAATATTACACATTTAATTCTTTGTACAAATATGTGATTTAGTTCACATTGAACTTTTCATTGTAAAATATCACATTCGTTTTGAGACAAATCAAAATACAAGAAAACTTGAAATTGACTTAAAAGACCATTGCACTCATTTAGACCAGCCAAGATTAGCCAGCACAGGCTTTCTTCCTTCAGTTCCTTTAATGAGAACGGCTGATTGCCCAACGTTTCAGGGTGCCCTCATGTCTGCGTATCTTCTGGTTGAGTTCTCATCTTGGAAGCCCCTCGCTCCTGCTGATGAAGATCCATATGGGCTTTGATCTGCACTCAGTGACTATGAATACAACTTTTCGCTGCTGGTGATATAAACTCTCTTGTTGCAGTTATCTAGGACTGACAGTTGTGGTATAATCAACCGGACTACATGTTGGACTGTAATGGGATTTCCTTATATGATTAGTATTTTATGGTTTCACCCAAATGAGGATGGGTTCCCCTTCTGGTTCTTCTGAAGGTCTCTTCCTTGTGTCAACTGAGGGAGTTTTTCCTTGACACTGTCACCACAGGCTTGCTGTAGGGATGTGTAGGGGGTTATAGAAAAATTTTTGGATTCCTCCCTAAATTATTTTACTTCGTAACGCTGCTTTGTGACAATGTCAATTGTAAAAAGCACTATATATATATATATATATAAATAAAACATATTACTTGAATTAGTCTTGAGCTTAGAACATGACATTTTGCTTGAAACTATTAAAGTGATCAGACACATGAAAGTGTTTTTGTTGCCCATGTCTGTTAGACTGATTGTTAATGTAGCTTTAAAAAAAACAAAACTAAACAAAAAAAATCTACTCTTAGTATGAGATCTTGGTTTCTGCTATGAAGGCTGCTTTTGTTGTCAACAGGGATAAACCAACAAGTACACCAGAGTGCTGTCTACATGAGAAAAGCAAGAAAAGGGGAAAAATATATTATATTAATTGTACAAGTAATGGGTATAACCCATTGAATGCACTGAGAACGGAAGAATCCACTAGTGTACTAAGACAACAAACCGGTTGACCAAGGAAAACAACTGCAGATACAAACCACTCATCCACAGTAAGAATAAAAAACACACAGTGGAATTTACAAAGTCACAAAACTTTTAGAACAACATGAGCCCCTACCAAAGTGATATAAAGACCAAAGTTTGTGGAGACAAAGGATGTGCATATTGGAGGTACTTGCTTATGGAACAGGCTCATTAAACTTTATTAATGGTGTGGCTCATAATGACAGCAGCAGAATAAATCCTCAGTCTACTGAAACATTCTGTCTGCCATTTTATAGAGAAATGTATCCAATGTAATTGAGAGGAATTTCATTAGGCAGAAAGACAATAATCAGAAACACATGGCCACCACAATGAAGGATTTCACCGGTGAAGAAGTGAAGGATTCCAGACTGGCCATTACATCACAATGCCTTAAGTGAATTGAGCATGCATTTCACCCTGAGGAATATCCTGAAGAGATAAATACCTTATAATAAACAAAAACTGAAAGAAACCACAGTACAAGCCCTCACAAGTAAAGAATAGAATGGTTACATGTCTCTGCGTTACCAACTTGGTGCTGATGTTTTTGTAAGCAAGGAATAATTAACCAAATATTAAGTATCCTTTACTTTAAGACTAATTGTTACAATAATTTTACTCACTGAAGAACTGGTTGTCTGACATCAAATTTTCCAAGTTCTAACTTGTTCAACACATCTAGATGTAAATATCAGGAAATTAAACCTGAAATTCTGGTCTACTACTCATGATTATCTTTTAAACTTGAACGCTGAAATGTCATTATATACAGATCTTCATAATCATTTTTAACACGAGTTCTTGAATGAACATCACCAAGGATGCAAGCTTTTTTTAATTAAACATACTTTCATGAACATTATGCAAAAGGTTACATGACTATCATGTGTTTTCTTCTACAATACTGAACTCAGGTTTCAGAGCCGGCGATCATCGAAATGAATTCCCATCTACTCAGAAACTAGAGTTGAGTACTTTTTTCTTAAATTTTTATTTTAAACCAAGAAAGTCCAGCAAGATGTAGACTCGTTTGTTATTGATGTTTCAGGGAGCTCAAAAGTGAGGCGTCATAACAGGATGAGCAGTTTAATGTTCAAGCAGGCATTTTCAGAAATGTTTCCCACAATTTCAGTTATTTTACCACAGTAGGTTATGAATTATGTTACCAGTTATAAACACAGCATATTGAATGTGGAGCTGTGTACAGTTAGCAAATGTATTTTGTTGTGTTTGTAACTCGTGTAAAAAGGCGCTCCGAGTTTTCCGACGCAGGTGAAATGGCAGTCTCGTCAAACTGGCTAATGCAAAGCAACTTCAAAAACGTTACATAAAAACCACTCAATGATGAATATATACATATGTTCACGTGTACCACCAGTTTGGAAGGCTTGCCTTTCATTTCATTTTTAGCATGGGGTGACCTACATAGTGTGCAAAAAGACCATTCATAATGGGAATAATTTTTATTTATGGTGCAAGTCATTATATTAATTAAGAGAAGTTGAGGAACCTTTTAGCTATTACTATATTTAAATACATATATTGTACACGGAATTACTCACCTCAGGCTAGGTGGACATCGCTTAATAATCTTTTTAGCAATTAGGCAGCGAGGGCAAAATGGATATCACTAAATAGTTCCTAAGATGGAATATTGTAGGAATGACTCAATGTAGCGACGTCCACCAAGCCTGAGCTGCATAACAGTTTAAGTATATACTACACATGGGAACACAAAAAACCTGTATCAAACCTGTACAAAGGGAACAGCACACAGGCCACCAGAGATGCCGAGAGAAATCCAGTTCCTCCTGATTACTGATGGTAGCCGGATAAGTATCTGACGTGTTCTGATGGTAGGGCTCAGCAAGCTTGTTGCACAGCTGTGAACAAAAATCATGACAAAAATAAAGATTGACTGGTCCTTTATTATTGCTAGGTTGACAAAATATCAACTCTGGTAATATTGTGGTTTTAAAAACTTAAGGGTCAGGGCCCTTTTAATGCCAGATTTATTACAAACTGTACTAAATGGTTAATTCCTAAAATTTATTGCCATTGGAGTGCCTATGACATTTTGGCACATTTTGTATTACAATGTTATTAGGTTTATACTTGTGTCAACCTGCTTGTCTTAATGTAACAAAAATCAACGATCAATGTCCAGAATATTAACTAATAAAAAAAAAAAATAAAAAATAAAAAAATAAAAAAAAACTTACTTGCATTTTTTTTGCTAGTAGGCTAAACTGATAAGCCCTTTTATGTTTGATTACATTTTACATTTACAGCATTTAGCAGACACTCTTATACAGAGCAACTTATAATTATAATTTTTTTATACAAATGATCATTAAGTGCCTTGCTCAAGGGCCCAACAGCGGTGATAGAACCGCCGACCTTCGGATCAGTAACCCATCGCCTTAACCACTGAGCCACCAATGCCCTTTGATCAATTTCAAAGAGAATTATAAGGAATAAAAATCATCAATAAAAAAATAATTGTGCATATTCTTATAATATTCCTCAGAAAGGGTTTTAAAATGTTTTGATCCTGGGTAGACGGATGGAAAAGGAAATAGCATACAGTGGCTTGTATTCACCTCTTTTTTTCCTTACAAACTGGAATTAAAAAGGATATTTGGGAATTTTCAGTCGATTTACACAAGCCAACAACCCTGAAGACGCAGAATATTTGTTATTATGAAGCAAAAAAAAAGAAAGAAAAATTAAATCCTACAAAACACTGCAAAAGTTAGTTATTTATTTCAGTAATTCAACTTTAAAGGTGAAACTAATATATTATATACACTCAATACATGCAAAGTGAAATATTTCAAGTCTTTGTTATAATTTTGATGATTATTGCTTACAACTTGAAAAAGGCCAAATCCAAAATCTCAGAAAATTTGAATATTACATGAAATCAACAAGAAAAGGATTTAAATACAGAAATGGCAGCCATTTGAAAAGTATAATCATGTATATGTACTCAGTACTTGGTTTGTGCCCTTTTTGCATAAATTACTGCCTCAGTGTGGTGTGGCATGGATGCTATCAGCCTGTAGCAATGCTGAGGTGTTTTGGAATACCAGGATGCTTCAACAGCGGCCTTCAGCTCTTCTGCATAGTTCGGCCCCGTGTCTCTCATCTTTCTCTTGGCAATACCCCATAGATTCTCTATGGGGTTCAGGTCACGCATTTTCGCTGGCCAATCTAGCACAGTAATCCCACAGTCAGTGAACCAGCTTTTAGTACTTTTGGCAGTGTGGGCAGGTGCCAAGTCCTGCTGAAAAATAAAGTCAGCATCTCCATGAAGCTTTTCTGCATAAGAAAACATGAAGTGCCTCTTAAATGTCCTGGTTGATGGCTGCAGGAGAAATTGGGTGATAATGGGTCCACAGGCTTACTACTATACAGACAACCAATCAAAATACCATCAGTTCTCAATTGTCCATACTCCCAGCATGCACCTCTGCAGTCTGAGACTCAAAATAAAAACATTTAAAATATAAGCGATGCCAGTGTTGATACAGAAAAATATGATGCACTGCATTAAGTGTGAATTCAATCCAGATCTTTGAGTCATGTAAATGAACTTGGTACTTTGTTTTTACACTAATCATTAATGGGAAAAGCTGTGACTAACCTTCCTATGTCCAGGAGCTATGATAGTGAGACCTAAATACTATAAGTCTTAAGACTTATTGGGCAGTTTTTCATAGCCTCTGATCAGTGATGTATTATCCTGAGGTTCTACAAACAGCCTACATTTGTAATTGCATTAGGAGTCTTGGAAAAAAATTGCCATGATGCTGTAACTCTGTGGTCTGCCAGCAGAGGGCTCTGTATAGTATCTGTACCTTTTTAGCATTCAAAGATGACCTGGAAAAAACTTGTTTCAGCACCTCCAAGACCGGGGCCATGGTTCTCAGTCGGAATGCAGTCGAAGTCCTGCCCCAGGTGGAGGAGTTCAAGTATCTGCCTTGTTATATGCCTTGTTTATCAAAAATTGGTCCCAAGACATACCATAGTGTTTTTCTTAACATATTGATGTATTTAATGTTGGAACATTAATTGTAGAATGTCTCACTAAGGGAGCCAAATGAACATGGTTTGGCTAGTCAACTCCAATTTGGATTAAGGGTTAAATTATTTGCAGAAATATTCCAGTGGAATTTGTGATTTAGGTTGTGGGAACTGGCAACGTAAATTACTTATATAAACTATGTATTTGTCTGTTCATAGATTGTGGTACTTGCTACACAGTGTGAGATGAAGCGCAGAAGATCCAAGGCCAGTCAGCTGAGTTGTATTTTTGGCTTGTGTGGTCAGCCGCCTATCTGCCGAATGAAAATGCTGCTACTATGCTTGTTTATGCTGCTGGCGGTTACTCTGAGTCTGGGAATAATGCTATCTGACCATGATGCAAGACGATCTGAAGATTTATTAGTCAGAGTTCCTGACCTTAGAAATGATAAAGTGGGTAACCTGCATCTCTTTGTTCTCTCTGTTTTTCCATGTTTAATGAAGATAATACTTAAGATCTTTTGTTGAATGCTAAGTAGCTTTTTAAAAGGCATGTTTTTTAGGCATCAAGATTTCATGACGGAATATTCGAGTGTCTACATGGCAATCTCCATGTAGAAAAAGGAAGGATTTTGGCATACATACCTGCTGCTATAGTGTCTGCTGCTAATTGACCATATTTTTAAAAAAGTATTTGTTCATGTAATTTTCATATTTATTGACATGCATTTTAGTGTGAATTATCATATTGTATTAGTATATACTAATTTGGAATGGTGTGATCTGGTTTACTACCTTGGGTTTAATAGACATTTTCCCAAGTGGATAATGTTTGAATCAACACAGTAGCAAAATCTCACTATTTGTCACTGTCGCTTTAGAGCCAATAGGGTGAATATTGTCACACTTTAAAAATGGAAAATAAATCTCTCCCTTTAGATTCTATTAATATAGACTAAGGCATTAATGTTTATCAAGCATCTTTGGGTCACTGTGCACTAAAATGTTTAATAATAATGGTTTTAAAATTTTATTATCAAAATATCACCTGCACATATCTAACATGTCATTCAGGACATCTCTTTCCCACACTTCTTGCATAATGTGCATTTTCTTTCTAGCTGAAGCACAGACCAAGTAAGCCCACCATAGCCCAGGTGAAGAGGCTGGTCTCTGAGGTGAACTGGTCTCGGTTGTGGTATGCCTATCTCCAGCCTATCCTCATAGAGCGTCACCCAGGCTCTCGTGGCAGCCAGAGTGTTCGAAGGGTAAAGTCATGAAAGATTATAGTAAAAATATTTTGTAAAAATCATGTTATACTTCAAAAAACATATGGGCAGGTACCATAGACTGCAGGCTAAGACATTAATGTTTTCATTTATACAATCATTTATACACAACTTTACCTAAACTGAGGAGGAAAAAAGATAATCGATTTATTTGATGCCCACTAAAAAGGTACAATAATTGTAATACAATCCTTTGGGTAGTTGTCGGGGACTAAATAAATATTGTTGCTAGATTTTATTTTGCTTCCATGAATTCATTTTCAAAGCCATTTCAGGTAATATTTACAGTACCCCTAAAGTATTGGCCAGTTAATTTGTTTTTGCTGTGCACTGAAGACATTTGTGTGTGAGATCAAATAAGAATATGAGAAGAGAGGTCAGAAGATAACCTGACACTTGACAGGTGTTTCTTGTTACTCAAGTGTGTCAGATCGATAGTTTAACCGTCAAGTCACTATTAAGATATCTAGTCTCAGGTAAACTTTGTTTTTTACCTGTGAAGGCAGCATTTGTAAATAGAAAACTCAGACCAACATCAAAAGAGCTGTCTATTGGTGAAAAGCATGCCATTCTGAAGTCAAGGAAAAAGGGAAAATCCATCAGAGGTATTTTAAAAGCAGTGGGTTTATCCGGTACCACAGTTTGGAATGTCCTGAAAAAGAAGGAAAACACTGGTCATCCAAGGAAACTAACAACAACTGGTGAAAAATGGAGAGAAAAACCATAAAACACGTCATGAACAATCTCCAAAGAGCAAGGGTTGAAATATCCTAGGCCACTGTTCGAAGTAGACTTTGGGAATAACAATATACAGTAAAGGTCATGCTGCAAGATGCAAATCATTATTCAGCGGTCAAAATTTTAATGCCAGATTGGATAATTGAAATAAATAAAAAAGTAGCCACAACAGTTCTTGAACAAAGTTTTATGTATTAACCTTTACCAATTTGATGGAAAGGCTAAAGTACAGAGAAATATTGAATCTGTTCATGATCCTAAACATAAACGTTTAACTGGGAATTGCTGCTTGACTGCTTCAAGAACAGACTCAATATTTTTATTGAAGCAAAATGAATACAGAAGTCTACAGAAACATATTGTCTACCTTTACAGAGAAATGTGACCAGAATCAACAGGTGGAACTTTGTCTAAGAGAAACTGCTGAAGTAAAATGTCTTGTGGTACAAGACTGAAAAGGCGTAACCAGTGGAGAAACAAGAAATCTGATGGAGTCTCTAGGCTTGTAGTATAGTGTTTAGGTTAGTAGGTACATGTAGGTTAAATGTAGTTATTGTGAACAAGGTATATATTGTATATGCAACTGAATATTAAATAATAATTTACTCTATTTTAGTTTTAAAAAGTACTGTTTTAGTACTTAAGTTTACTTCAAAAAATGGGTGGTTTTATAAAAAATGTGTTATGTTTTTAACATATCTAGGTGCAAATACATCTTTTGATCTCACACGCAAAGGTCTTCAGTGCATAGCAAAAACAAAAACTTGGCCTTGCTGTTCCTGTGGATTTTTGAAGGGGGCTGTTAATATGTATAGCATGTAGTTTTAGAAATAGGACTAATCTGAGGGAGAAATTGGTGAATTTCTTGCCAGCATGCTTGTGTATTTGTAACTGTAATTGGAAAGAAATCAGAACCTCTCTTTACTGTATTGTACCAGTGATGGAAAGTTAAATAAGCGTGATAACAGCTTTAGTAAGACTTTTTCCTGTCTATTTGATCTGAGCACCTCTATTGTTTTAGTGTTCTATGTATTTTTTCATTATATAGCTTTTCATAGATAAAGTTTAACACCTGCCATTATACTCCCATTATAGTTGACACTTGAGTGATGAGATGTTTGTTTCTTTTTTCAGGCAAGGGATATGTATCATAATTTATGTCTAAGGTCACACAGGTTTAAAAGCTCTGGTGTATTCAATTTTCTGTGTGTTTTAATGCAGCATGTTTCCTCCGTGTTGGACTCCCTTTCTGCGGGCTGGTCAGTACAGATCGATTCCTTCAACTCCGAAACTCCTCGAGGCCCAATCAACTTTTCCAACATCCTGGCAGTGTTGGACCCAATGGCACCACGCCGACTGCTTCTAGCTTGTCATTATGACACGAAGAACATTTCCTTAGAGAGTTATGAACCAAAGCAAGTGTTTGTTGGGGCAAGTGACTCAGCGGTTCCTTGTGCTATGATGCTGGAGCTAGTTACTGCTCTGGACAGTGACTTAAAAATGCTTAAACTGCTGGTAAGTTTTGCTGGCCTTTCCTGTGTTGTATCATATACACTCACTATCCTCTTTAATAGGAACATCTGCTCAGTGACACAGTCATCCAATCATGTGACAGCAACATAATACATAAAATCATGTGGATACAGGTCGAGATCATCAATTAATATTACAGGTAATATTGATTATTCAAGTTCACAGAAAAAAGTAATATCAGAGGCAAATTCAAAAGCATAACAAGAAATAGAGTCATAACGGGCAATCAGAGCAATGCAGGGCAAATAAGTTCAAGATAACTATTACAGGCAAAAGTCTATAGCACTCTGAACAGGAATTTCAAAAGCTATGGCAAAGTCAGAGACAAAAACTCAGTTACTGGTACTATATTAAAGAACCTGAACATTCATTCATTGTTGTGGGTACAAGATTGAAAAGAAAAAAACAAAATAAGCAAAAATTATCTAGAGTATTAGGCTAAAATAAAGGCTGTAAAAATAAGTTATACAGCCAAATAATATAGACTATAAATATGACTGAATTTTTGTATATTTACAATATACAAAATATACATGCAATAGAAAAATATATACAACAACAAAGAAGTGATGGTGCAGCTATAAAGTGGTGGTGCTGTGGACAGAGTTCAACAGTCTTATGGCCTGCGGTATGAAACTGTTCCTGAGCCTGGTGGTTCTGGCTCCAGATGGCAGCTGGCAGAACAGTCCATGACTGGGGTGACTGGCCTTCCTCCTACACCGCTTAGTGTAGAAGTCCTCTATGGACAGCAGCTCCAGCCTGGACGGCAGCTTCAGCCTGGTGATGTACTGAGCAGCTTTCACCACCCTCTGTAGAGCCTTACGGTTAAGGGCGGTGCAGCTGCTGTACCAGGCGGTGATGCAGCCAGTCAGGATGCTCTCTATGGTTCACTTGTAGAAGCTGCAGAGTATCCTTCTTGAGCCTCCGCAGCCTGCGGAGGAAGAAGAGCCGTTCCCTGGCTGACTTCGTGCTATAGTCAGTATGATGAGTCCATGTCAGGTCCTCGCTGATGTAAACGCAGAGGAACCTGAAGCTCCTGTCTCTCTCCTCACTGTAGGCAGTCTCGTTGTTGCCGGTGATCAGGCCGATGACGGTCGTGTCGTCAGCAAATTTGACGATGTGTTGGAGCTGTGGGTGGCCACACAGTCATGCGTGAACAAGGAGTATAGCGGAGGGCTGAGCACACAGCCCTGGCGGGCGATGGTGTTGAGAGTCAGTGTGGATGATGTGATGCCGCCCATCCGCATAGCCTGGGGTCTGCCCGTCAGGAAGTTCAGTATCCACAGAGGGTGCTATTGAGCCTGAGATCTCTGAGCTTGGTGACAAGCTTGGAGGGCACGATGGTGTTGAACGCTGAACTGTAGTCAGTAAACAGCATTCTCACATACGTATCCTTCTGGTCCATGTGGGAGGGAGCAGTGTGAAGAGTGAGTGCGATGGCATCTTCAGTTGACCAGGAGCCTTACATGTGTTAATCTGTTTTAAAGTTTTACACACGTCTGCCCTGGATATCACAGGTGGGCAGTGGTCCTCCTGAGCCTTTTGCACCTCCACAGAAAAGTTTTTTCAACTTTGTCCCTGTATTGTCTCTTTGCGCAGCTGCTCTCTGGAGTGCGTACCTGGACTTCCTGTACTCGTCCAGATCACCTGAGTTGTAGGCAGCAGTCTGTGCTTTTAGTTTGGCACGTACTTCTCCGTTGACCCAGGGCTTCTGATTTGGGAATGTCCGCACAGTAATCCTTGGTACGACATTATAGATGCATTTTCCGATGCAACCAATGACCGTATCCGTATGTGTTTATGTCCGTGTACTGCGTACCAGCGTATCAGGAGAGCGTACCATCCGTATGGAGCTTCCTGACCTGGACACTATATATAGCAAGCGGTGCTGGACCAAGGCCAGGAAGATAGTGAAGGACCTCAGCCATCCCAACAATGGACTCTTCTCTCTGTTGCGTTCAGGGAAACGTTTCCATTCCTTGAAAACAAACACTGAGCAAATGAGGAGGAGCTGCTTCCCGCACGCCGTTCGGGCCCTGAAGCAGAATGCCAGTACATGGACACTGTAGACTCTACACACACAAACATCCACCTCGGCTGACTGTTGCACACATGTTGCCACTTTAAAGACACTTGTCACTTTTTTTGCACACAGACACTTTACAGACTCTCAAGACAATTGAACGTACTGCCTGCGCACCTACATTTTATGTTTTACATTCTTTACATTTCATATATATTATATATTTTATTATTTCTACCCCCTACACGCTTCCCCTTATCTCCTCTGCGTTCGAGTTGCTCCAACAGGCTCGGGTATTCACCACAGGCGGAATGCATACCACCTGGTCAGGATATGAGAGGGTGACGAGTGGAAGACCGGATTCAAATACCCTGTCATGCCGTTCGGGCTGGCCAACACGCCCGCCGTCTTCCAGGGGTTCATAAACGAGGTGCTACATGAGTACCTTAACGATTTTTTGTTTGTCTATCTTAACGATATCCTTATGTTCTCCTGGGATCTAGTCACCCACCAGCGCCACGTCCGCCTCGTCCTGGGCCGTTTGTGGGAGAAAAGGTATTTGTGAAGGTGGAAAAGTGCGAGTTTCACGCCACGTTGGTCTCACTTTTGGGGTTCATCGTGTCCCCCAACCACGTCCGGATGGACCCTGAGAAGGTTAGCACCATTTCGGACCGGCCACCCCTCGCCTCTCGCAAGAAGGTACAACAGTTCTTGGGGTTTGCTAACTTTTACTGGAAGTTCATTCGGAATTTCAGTTCCGTGGCAGCTCCTCTTCACACACTAACCTCCCCCAAAGTATCTTTTCAGTGGAACCCAGAGGCCGAGGGAGCCTTCCAGAGACTTAAAAAGCTGTTTACCTCTGCAGCGGTGCTGAAGATTCCTGACCCCAAGCTGCAGTTCATTGTGGAGGTGGATGCTTCCAACGTGGGGGTGGGGGCGGTCCTGTCTCAGTGCTCCCCCCCAGGATGACCGGATACACCCCTGTGCCTTTCTGTCTCGTAAGTTGTCACCGGTGGAGAGCAACTACGACATGGGTAATCGGGAGCTGCTGGCCATCAAGGTCGCCTTGGAAGAATGGAGGCACTGGCTGGAAGGGGTGGACCAGCCTTTCCTGGACGGATCATATAAACCTGGAATACCTCCATTCCGCCAAGCGATTGAACTCACGTCAGGCCAGATGGGCCCTCTTCTTTAGTAGTGTTCAATTTACCCTTTCCTATCGGCCAGGTTCACAGAATACCAAGCCAGACACACTGTCCCGGCTGTGGAAGTCAGAACCGTCTGCACAAGAACCTGAACCCATCCTACCCACCGACCGGGTAGTGGGGGCAGTCTCCTGGCAGATAGAGGAAGCGGTGAAACAGGTGGGGCAGAAGGCAACCTCCCCTGAGGGTTGTCCGAACAATCGCTTATTCGTACTGGAGTCTCTGCGTTCTCAGGTCATTCATTGGGCTCACACTTCCCTGCTCTCTTGTCACCCCGGAGCGTGGCGAACTTTGTTCGTAGTCAAGCAGCGCTTTTGGTGGCCGTCCCTTGCCATTATATTATTAATATATTAATAAAACATATACACATATTTTTAAACAGTCACACCAGCTTTAGTGGGGAACTTTAATGTCTTGATTTATTTTAATTGCTTTTTACTTAAGTAACATATAGAGTGCCCTCAAACAGTTTAAATGCTTATCATAAAAGTTGACTTTTTTAATAAAGGCAAAAATCTCTTCACCCTGAGTTAATATACACTGTAGATGTCATTACATGTCAGAGAGGAACTTGATTGAGAGGTTATATTTTTAGAATCCTCCCTGGTCGAGTTGAGTTTCTGTACCAAGTAATAAGGTGCTGGGATCATTCAGATGAATAATTGATGACTTTCTCTGCAACACTGAAGGACAAGCAGTCCCAAGTCAGGACTTAATCTATCATATAAATCCATTTTTAGCATTAAGGTTATATCCTTCTGTTTTAGTTTCTTTGTAGGAAAAATACATTCCACTGCATTTGCTTTAGGGAGCTGGTTTACAAAATAAATTTAATGTCTGATGTGATGACCTGTACTGTAGGGTTTCATTGTGTTTATGAAAAAGATGTTTTGTTGTGTCTTGGTAAAATGTTTGTCCTATTTAACTTAAGAAAGAGAAAAAGAGAATTTTGAACTGGAAAATCTGTTTAAAGCTACCACAAGTGATCACAACTTGCTTGAAAGTTTGTGAACCTTTTTCTATGTTTATACATTAATATGATTTAGTACATAGTCAGGTTATTATATAAGTACTTAGAAAAAGGAAATAAACTAAATCTAATTAAACGAATGAGACAAAAGTATTTGTCAAAAATATTGGCAATTTCACGGGGTCATTATTTATTTGTGAAAATTATGCAATATTACTCTCTATGTGGCAGAGGTATGTGATACTTGTTTTCAGACCCTCTTGTGCAGTAATAACTGTAACTAAATGTTTATGATAACTGTTGATAACTCCTTCACATCAACTTAGAGGGATTTCAGTTTATTCATCCATGCAGAATTGGAATGATAGTGTGTTTCCTCACACATGAATTCCTCACACAACAGTTATATTGGATTAAGGTCAGGAATTTGGCTTGGCCTATTCAAAACATTACACTGATTCTTCTTCAACCATTATTTAGTAGAACAACTTATGTCTTTAGGGTGATTGTTTTGCTGCATGACCAGGGGTTAAAGTGGGCCAGAGCGCTCCGGAGCTGAGCTCTGCCACCATAGACAAATAAATAAATAATTCAATTTAAACTGATAGTAGCTGATAGTAGACTACAGATCATTTTCGCATCCAACAAATCAGAGCGAAACATCACCTTCTGCTGGTCAGAATACACTTTTTGGAGACCTTAGGAGAGAGGTACAAAAGGGCACTCCCCTCATCCTAGGAGACTTCAACACTCATATGGTCGATTACAGTGTGACCTGAAAGGGTGTGATTGGTAGGTACGGACTGTCCAATCTAAACCCAAATGGTGTTTTGTTGTTGGACTTCTGTGCTCGTCATGGTTTGTCCATCACGGACACCGTGTTAGAACATAAAGCACCAGGACAGTCCGTTCAATCAATCAGACCGCAGTTCAATACTTGACTTTGTAGTCGTGTCATCGGACTTGCTGCCGCATGTTCTGGATACTCGGGTGAAGAGAGGAGCTGAGTTGTCAACCGATCACCACCTAGTGGTTAGCTAGCTTAGATGGCAGGGGAGGCTGCCCTCCAGACCTGGGAGACCCAAGCGTGTAGATAGGGTCTCCTGGAAACGTTTGGCAGAGTCTCCGGTTAGAAGGGCCTTCAATTCACACTTCCAGCAGAGCTACCACCACATCCCAATGTAGGCCAGGGACATATAGTCAGAATGGGCCATGTTCCGTGAGCCCATTATTGAGCCCACAGCCCAGAGCTGTGGCCGGAAGGTCATTGGTGCCTGTCGTGGAGACAACCCCCTGGGGACACCTGAGGTGAGGGCTGTCAACCTGAAGAAGGAGGAATATACCTTTTGGCCTGTGGGTAAGCAGACGAGTACCGACAGGTCAAACGTGCTGCAGTCTGGGCTGTCGCTGATGTAAAATCTTGGGTGTGGGAGGATGAGTGGTGAACGGTGAGGGCCTGGAAAAAGACGGTTGACCTCAAAAAGGTTCTGGACCACCATCTGGCACCTCAGGAGAGGGAAGTGGTACTCCACAAGCACTGTTTACTCAGCTGCTCATCCCAGCTGGGGATGTTGTCGGGAGGTGGAAGCGATACTTTGAGGACCTCCTCAAACACACCCTCTGTGGAAAAGGAAGAGCCTGGGGGTTCAGAAGGAGGGTCTGCCTATCACTGGGGCTGAGGTCACCAACGTATTTAAAAAAACTTCTCAATTGCCTGGCTCCGGAGGTCGATGAGATCTGCCCTGAATACCTCAAGGCTCTGGATGTGGTAGGACTGTCTTGGT
>JBCNYG010000024.1:15725133-15735486 GCA_039654305.1 Porochilus rendahli
TTTCACCCAAATGAGGATGGGTTTCCCTCCTGAGCCTGGTTCCTCTCAAGGTTTCTTCCTTGTGTCAACTGAGGGAGATTTTCCTTCCACTGTCGCTGCGGGCTTGCTCATTATGGATGTGTAGGGGGTTGTGGAAATATGTGTAAAGTATGAAAAAACTATGTAAAGCTGCTTTGTGACAATGTCAATTGTAAAAAGCGATATACAAATAAAACTGAATTTAATTAAATTGAAAATAACAAAACCTTTTGGCTAACTGTATTCAACAAGAATTCACATTTACTGGCCAAAAATCTTGTAAATCCATTCCAGCATGATTTTGCTAATATGTTAATATGATTATGATACATACAGATACATTTATATCCATAAACATCAGAAAACCAGCTTTGACATGCTCAATTTCTAAAACATACATATGTGTGTTTTTTCCATTTCCTGAAAAGTAACAGCTTTGGACATACAAGGTTTCTGCTCCACAACAGTAATATGTAGATTACAAATTTGTACAATAAGATATTAAAAGTTTATTTTATTTTATTTTATTTATTTAGTTATTTTTGTTGTGAAGAGCCCACATATAAGAAACAACCTATAGTTATTAAGTCTTCATAGTCATTTCAATATCCACTGTCCAGTGTTTAACTACCTAATTGTATGCCATAAAATACATATAAAGGTCACCATGATGTGTGTAAAGAATATAATCCTGTCTGTTGCGGTCGAAAGACATTACTGAATGGTACTAGAAGGGAGAATTCAGAAAGAAATATATTTAGGATCGTAGGAACACAGCAAGCAGCACTGAATGCATCTTAGTGTTCCAGTGTATGTTTTTTGTGAAGATGGCTCAGGTAACACTGCAGCTGGTCTTCTTTGATGGGGCAGAAGCTTTTGAGGAGTGGACGACCTCCAACTCTCTGTATGGTTCCCGACATCTTGCTGAACACATGTCTCATGTTCCACATCCTCCAGGCTCTGAACACACAACACTACTACATGCCGTGGTAAGGATGTTTGGGTGTTGTTGTTGTTTTACTTTGTATTTATAAACGTTTAAATAGTTTCATACAAGCATACTACAGAATAAAATAATAACAAAATTATATTGTACTCACCAGGATCTCTTCATTCTCTTGGCCCTTATCGGGGCCCCAAATCCAACGTTTGCGAATCATTTTAAGGACAGTGCTCGCTGGTTTGAGCGCCTTGCACTGGCAGGTAATGAAGGAAAGGGTTTTAGTCCTGAGTTGAGATGATTTATATTGAAGTGTTTTTTGCAGTCTTTTACCATGCTGTATTTTATACCAAATCACTTTAATTAATAAAACTTTTGTTTTGTTCCAAATGAACTCTTATTTCTGATTCTGTCAAAGAAAAGAAACTCCATAATCTGGGCTTGCTATCGTCCCACTCCAACGAGAAAGCATACTTCAGGAAGAATATAACTGTGAAGCCGGTAAATGATGATCATGTACCTTTCCTTCAGCAAGGTAAGAGTATGTTGTGTAAGCCTAAATGAACTGTTCATATTTTGTACCTTCTTAATAATCAGACAGATATTTTAATATTGTTAATATTGCCTTGTTCTTTATTTATTTTATGGCTAATTGCAGGGGTTCCTGTGTTACACATAATTGCTACACCATTCCCATCATATCGTCATACTATGGAGGATGGTGCAGACAAGGTTCACAGTGATACAGTGGAGAATCTCACCAAAGTGCTGGTGGTGTTTTTGGCGGAATATCTCGGATTGTAGATTATAATCACTTCTCTGTGAATCTTTAACATACCTCTCTGAGTCTATGCTAAATATGTAAAGCTGCCTTATTGCTCAGTTAAACCTGAAATACAGTATAACTTGTAGACTTGTGTTATACTGAATTATATATACAATAAGCTCCAGCCACCTTCCAATAGCCTTAGTTGCAAGAAACCGAGAATGAATGTACATTAGAATCATGTTACTGGGGAGCTCACACAGCTTCTCAAAAGCAATAATAATCAAAATGGAAGCTGTGCAACAATATATACACTCCAAGGAATGGCTGTTATATTGTATTTATTGCACTTACATAATGCAGTGAAATACTGATGAAGTATTATAACAATAATAAATAAACAAGAGTTAAAGTAGTAATCCTGTATAAAATAGGCCTGCCTTTCAGGATTTTTCCTCATTAACATAATGTTACCATCACAGGCCTATTAAAGCTCCAGCATTTGCACTACTGCACTTCTCATAACCATAGACTAGAGAACCACACTATATTATAATGTTATAATGTTTTCTACATAAATGAAATTGCTTTAGGGTTTTATTTATTATACTTTTTCTTCATTATTATGTTGGACTAATCTTGTTGAGTATACTTGTTGGGACACTTTCATGGCCAGAGCTTGGACCTGTTTAAAGAGGAACTAGTAAGCACATTTGTTTTCTTAATAACTTTGTTTCTAAATCTCTTGCTATCAGTTTAGATCATGTGACGCTCTGTGACACTTATTGGATGCTCTGCTGAACACATAATACCGGAAATGATCACCAGAGGGAAGTATACACTTTTTTTAGCCACCTGCTAGCTCAATTAAACTAAGTTTTACTTTCTTATCGATAAAACATTTTTACTTTCCATTATGACAAACTACAACAGCAATCAACTACTCTCTTTTTGCTCAAGTTGAAAGCCACCTCCATAAAAAGAAATAAAAGGATAAGATTTCAGAGCTGGCTCCATCCATGCCTTTGCTAAAATTTGTTCTCAAAATCAACGCAAATACTGATAAAAAAGGTTTTATCATTACTCTGCAGCTAACTTCTCATGAACTGTGAAACCAGTGATAAGTAATGGTGGCTTAGTGGTTAAGGCAATGGGTTATAATAAATGGGTATATATAAAAAAGTGATAATTGTAAGTCGCTCTGGATAAGAGCATCTTCCAGATGTCGTCACTGTAAATGTAAGCACTTTATTCGAATCAAAAATGAATCACATTCCAAAGAAAGAAACATACAGTTACAGTTTTTGGTGTTTGCAGAATAATTAGCACTAGTGCTTTAGCACTTTTGCTTTTCTGTTGAAGCATGAGCTCAGTGGTCTGACCCCAAAACATAAAGATAACACAATTAAAACTGTGTCACAGTATAAATCTAATTACCTTTTATGGCCTTGATTTGCGATTACTGGCAAGAAAAAATGAATAAATATACATCCCAGCAAGTTTGTACCAAAGTCTACCTGCTGATCAAAATCTTGTGCTATCATTGCACAGAAAGAGAAGAAGATTCAGGCATGTTATTTCATGGAATCAATGCAGATCCTTTATACTGGTCCCAGGCCAGTGTAACTAATTATATAAAATATATATGAATAAAATATTAATGCTAGTAAAATACAGCTTTAAAACTTTATATATTTGTTAGTAGTGACTGGAGTTAATGTTTTGTTGAGCTCTTTGTTGATGTGACTGCACCTCCAGCAGTTCAGCTGCCGAGACCTCTGGGCCGGGCTGCTTTTGACCATTTCTATTGCACTCACATGTTTTACCTGCTTGCTAGTGTAACTCTGTCCGTCGCACGCCTTGTGCCAATTATACCTTTGTTTGCTTTTGTTTGCTTCTTGTGTCCTTTCAAATAAATTCCATTTACGCATTCACCTGTGTATATCTTCAGAAATCATGATAATTAAAAATTATTGCATTTTGCTCATAAATGAGTAACAGAGTGGGTATTTTTGCATAGCAAATATACAAAATTTATATTACAAAAAAGGTCTTTTTTAAACACACAATAAATGTTGGTTCTCTTTGATCACCTGAAAAAGCACTAGCATGTGTAACAAAGTTTACAAAGTCAGTTTAGTGTGCTGTTTACTATTGTTTGATACACTTTATATTTAATTATTTCCAAGGTATCTATCCTTTACATTATTTCTTTGCATGAGTTCCCTGATCATCTCTCTGGGCATTGCTGCTCACTGATAGAAGGCTGTCTCAGAAATTGGTTATTAATTGACCAGATCCTGAGCCACATGTAGTTTAACAACTAGCATAGTAGGCAGATATTAGCTGTGGCACAGCACAGCAGTTTGAAGAATTAAAATTCTTTTTACATTTGCCTTTGGTGGCCACCATGTTAGCAGGGACTAAAATCCTTCATTTCAGTAACAATGGAGATGGTGTTGAATGTTGTGTCTCAGCTTGCTCCATCAAGCGAAATAATATTTTTAAGGCACAATATATAACATTTCAGTTACCTACAGAATAATTGCATTCTTTATTATTGATTCTTTTTTCCAGAAAAAAATTAAAATATGTCCAAAAAAGTAAAAGTCCAAATATTTGTTTAATTTTGCTTGTACAGTCATGGCCAAAAGTGTTGTCACCCCTGAATTTTTCCAGGGAATGTACCATTTCTCCCAGAAAATTGTTGCAAAACAAAACTCCAAAAATCGGCCGGACAAAATCATTGGCACCCTCAACCAATATTTGGTTGCACAGCCTTTGGAAAAAATAACAAACCAATCTCTTCCTATAACCATCGACAAACTTCTTATACCTCTTAACCACTCTTCTTTTGCAAACTGCTCCAAGTCTCTCAGATTTGAAGGGTGCCTTCTTCTATCAGCAATTTTGAGATCTCTCTCCTGAGATCTCATTGTCCTGTTGGAACACCAATAACATCTGATGAAGAAGCAGCTTTCTGACACTGGGCTCTACATTGTGCCCCAAAATCTTTTGATAGTCTGCAAATTTCATGATGCCTTGTATGCAGTCAAGGCACCCAATACCGTGTTCTTTTATTTGTAGGCTTCATTCCGTTTTCAGTAGAATGATGTGCTTTACCAAAAATCTCTACCTTGGTCTCATCTGTCCATGAGACATTCTTTTAGAAGGATTTTGACTTATTCAAGTGCATTCTGGCAAATTCTAGTTTGGCTTCTTATGTCTCTGTGTCAGCAGTGGGGTCCTCCTGGATTTCCTTCTATGGTGTTTCATTCTGATGTCAGACAGGAGAGTTCGAGCTGATTTCATTCTAATGTCTGAATAGAGAGTTCACTGTTGCACCCTGAGTTTTCAGGACAGCTTGTATTCGTTTGGAAGTTCATTGG
This sequence comes from Porochilus rendahli, assembly GCA_039654305.1. NCBI lineage: Eukaryota > Metazoa > Chordata > Actinopteri > Siluriformes > Plotosidae > Porochilus > Porochilus rendahli. The sequence goes on from JBCNYG010000024.1 coordinate 15,730,247, forward strand.
GGCTGTTTATCCACCTATCCGATTATCGTGCTTTTCAGTGTTTCATAAATTTTTCCCTTTTGTCCACATCCAGGAAGATTAGCTACAGTGCCATAGGCTGTAAACTTCTTAATTGTATTGCGCACAGTGGACAAAACAACATCAAGATTCCTGGAGATGGACTTGTAGCCTTGAGATTGTTGATACTTTTCCACAGTTTGGGTTCTAAAGTCCTCAGACCTCAAGTTCTCTGCGCCTCTTTCTATTCTTCATGTTTAGTGTGACTCACAAAACAAAGGTTGAGACAACTTAAAATTAAATGAGCATCACATTCTTGATATAAGATGATTTACTCAAAATTTTGAAATGGTACCAATAATTTTGTCTGGCCCATTTTTGGAGCTTTGTGCAAAATGATGTCAAATTTGGCTTTTTTCCCTTAATTTTTTTCATTCATTTATAATCAATCATTCATCTTCTTCCACTTGTTCCAGGGTCAGGTCGCGGGGGCAGAAGCCTAAGCAGTGAGGTCCAGGTGACCTTTTCGCCAGCCACTTCTTCTAGCTCTTCTGGGGGATGCCAAGGCTTTCCCAGACCAGCCGAGAGATGTAGTCCCTCCAGCATGTTCTGGGTCAGCCCTGGGGTCACTTCCCGGTTGTACATGCCCAAAACACTGCGTTTGGGAGGCATTCTAATCGAATGCCCGAGCCACCTCAACTGGCTACTCTCAACACGAAGGAGCAGTGGTTCTACTCCAAGCTCCTCCTGGATGACAGAATTCTCACCCTATCTCTAAGGGAGAGACCTCGTTCTTTCGTTCACCGGTACCAGCTCCACTTTAAAGCAGAAGCTGCACCAATCTGCCTGTCAGTCTCCTGCTCCATCCTTTCCTCACTTGTGAGCAAGACCTTGAGATACTTGAACTCCTCCACTTGGGGCAAGACCTTATTTTAGACCAGGAGGGTGCATTCCACCCTTTTCCAACTGAGAACCATGGCCTTGGACTTGGAGGTGCTGATTCTCAGTCGCTTCTTAATAATAGAGACATGGAACATGGCCTATTCAGACTATATGCCGGAGGTGGAAGTTGAAGGTCCTTCTGACAGGAGACTCCGCCAAACGTTCCCAGGAGACCCTAACTACAACGCTTGGGTCTTCCAGGTCTGGAGGGCAGCCTCTCCTGCCATCTAAGCCAGCTCACCACCAGGTGGTGATCGGTTGACAACTCAGCTCCTCTCTTCACCCGAGTGTCCATAACATGCGGCCGCAAGTCTGATGACACGACTACAAAGTTGATCATTGAACTGCGGCCTAGGGTGTCCTGGTGCCATGTGCACTTATTGACACCCTTATGTTCGAACATGGTGTTTGTGATGGGCAAACCATGACTACCACAAAAGTCCAACAACTAAACACCTTTCAGGTTCAGATCGGAAAGGCCGTACCTACCAATCACACCCTTCCAGGTCACACTGTCATTGACCACATGGGCGTTGAAGTCTCCCAGGACAATGAGAGAGTCTCTAGGGGGAGCACCCTCTAGCACACCCCCTAAAGGGTGGGTATTCTGAACTATTTGGTGCATAAGCACAAACAACAGTCATGACCCATCCCCCCACCTGAAGGCGTCCACCGGAGGGAACTTTTTATTTATGTCTATGACTGTAATTGACAGCTTGTGAAGAATGCTATTTCATTCATGTGATGTTCAGTAGATTCACAGATTAATGCAAAAAGTACTATTTTTGTTTATTTTTAATGATAATGTTTAAAATTAAATTGCTGGTATAGAGAAAAAAAAGTAAAATGTTTTATGCTCTAGATTTTGTTTAGGCACTTAAGATATATGTACACGGATTGTTGCGAAGGACACTTTGTCTTCTGTGTATGTGTGTAATGTGTGTAAAATACCATGAGTGTAATATTCAGTATACAGTGTATTTTGTCTTCCCAGCCACTCACAACAGCAACTATTAGTATGAAGCTTGAATTGTTTTTTTCTTGTTTGTTTGTTTTTTCCATAAAAACAGGTTTCTAGTATATCACTTAAAATATGTTTTGTCTGTTCTGCTTTTTAGCCAAAATGATAGCATTTCAAAAATTAAAGCATTATGTAAAGCAACCATTCTAATGGCACTATTCAGAGTTACACAACTATTGCACTATGGTAAAAGAAGTCATGATGTGAACACTTGGTCCGCATAGAGTTGCCACCTTGTACGAGGAAAAATAAGTGACAGGGCTGAGGCACTGATATTCTGTTTTTCATTCAGTCCTACATCTTAAAATTTTATTATGCTTTACAAGCAGATGTGAAGACATTAATGAAAACAGGGAAATAAGATGTTTAATATGTTACTGTATTTTACCTGATATAGTAGATATGTGAGAACATGTGGCATAATTTCAATTTGGTTACATTTTAAAAAATAAAAAGTAAACTTTTACATTTGCATTATTGTGTTCCTTGGATTCAACTGAAATGGAAAAAAGCTTAACCTGAACCATAAAAATAAGACCATTTTTTTTCATCAGAAGATTTTGAGATACCTTGTTGACGTTTTCAGGATTTCTTTATTTCTTCAAAACTCTTTTGACCAAACGTCTACATATTCTGATTCCTTAAAGTAAGCCACATCATTATAAAGTGGTTCATTAAAAAGTAATAAATAAACCACAGATTATGCTTAGCTTAATAAACCGCTAATAAAACATTTTCCTGGGTGTGTCATCACTCAAATGATGTCAAATCATGGAGTTCACATATACCTAGTACAACACCAACTGACACTAAGGTTGTGTGTAGTACCTTTTCACATAACATGCAGAACATAGGTCACCTCTGAGCATTATCTTCTCCACTTGTAGTTTTCTGTTTACTTCACATTGCATAATACCCATCATTTTTAAAACCTATGTACTGTATATGCAACAGTATGCTTGAAGCTATAGGACAAAATGCATCGTATTGGACCTTCCTATATTATTTAAGGGACTGATGGTAACTTTAGTAGTCAAGTGAGAATTTAAAAAGTTATTTTGAATGGTAGTGGTAGTAATGATAATGGTACACTTCTCAGATAAGACACTGCACATCACTAAAAGTCCTGATATTGATATCTCATCTGTTTTGTCTCTGGAGAAAAATGGTTAATATTTAAACTCAACAGCTAAACAAATATAAACCTCCTTTTAATACTCCTTTAAAAACACTTCCATATATTTGGATTTGATGGACACTGAACTATGTAATGAATTTTGCATCCCACAAATAAAGCAATTCTAGCAAATGCTTGTTATTGATTTAATTGGATCCATGTGTTGCATTTCTAGCAACATTTTCATGAGTGTTTTAATTACTGTAATATAATATCATAAGGTTTGTAAATTAAATGACATTTTCACGTCCATGCTTTCTGACACTTTCACATTTTGTGAAACACTCACAATATTTAACCCAAGAAACTGTGTGCTGTTGTAGTAACCTACAAACTAAAATATTGCTTGCTTTCTATTTACATTAAGGCCATGCAATGGAATAATATAGCGTGCATATTGCAGTTTGTATTGCTTCGATTTGAACACCTCAACCATACCACACAACAATAATAATATGCCAACACTGTGGGTGCTTCCAGTATCCAGTGTAATGACTTAGCTTTATTGTCATTCAGATATACAGGTGTATACAGAATGAAATGTAGTTGCATTTGCTCACTACAGTTTAAAAAGTTTAAGAATTACATGAAAAAACTGAAATATAGACAGTATTTAAAAAATAATAATTAATCATAAAATAAGTAATTTAGTAAATAAATAATATATAATAAATGTATAATATATAATATTAATAATATAATAAATAAATAATAAGTATTTATTAAAAAGCAATATAGACAGTATAAAAAATATGCAATGTAGACAGTATAAAAGAATAGATGAGACATAGAATCTATATAGAATAGAATAGACTATTCTATAAAAATATAGAATATAATGCAAATAGCAAAAACTGTGCACAATATATAGAATATAGTGCAAATGGCAAAAACTGTGAAAAATGCAATAAGTTGAGATTTAAAATGGCAGTACTGCAGTAGAGTAGTGCAGTCTGTGGATTTAAGAGTCTGATGACCTGGGAGAAAAACTATTTCGCAATGCTCACTTCATTAACCCAACAGCACATTTAACTCTTTTCTGGTGTAAAATAAGCTTAACAGGTTAATCAAAGAATATGTCAGATGAATAAGGAATAGGTTTGTCAGGTTTAAGTGTTATTAAATATTACAATGATATAATTAAATTTGCATTTACTTTAATATTATTGCAATTATTGCAGTTTATACTGTCTGCTCATTTTCTAATATGCTGCAGCCAAAACAAAGATGCTGTGAAGAGAACACTGCAATATTACGGTCTTATTATTAAAATGTACATAAACATTGCCCACAAATTTTCTAGGGCAATGTGCATCTGTGTGAGTCATGCATCCAGATAAAGTGTCTGTGAGCTGTGAAAGTTACCAAGAGGGAGAAATCATGACCACATGGTAAGGTTCAGCCCACAATCTTGGTCATTGAATAGCTGGATTTCAATATAGTAATGTGACCAGGCATTGCTCCTGGTTACAAAACCACTCTTCCATACTTTAGGTCACACAATAAGTTTACCACACCAAAAGACTTTCACAGACTTCCTGTCACCACACAGCAGAGATATCTCGAGAAAATAGCTTTGTGTGATGGAAATAACCCTTACAGCATTCAGTGGATGAAGTTATCTGACAAAATTGAGCTATGGCCAAGTGTGCAGTGCAGCAGGAGCGAAGGGCTTCTGAGATGAGAACTCCAGCCAGCATCAGCACACCAGGACAGACCACAGGACAAAGCAGAAGGATCAGGATCACGGGATTCAAAGACGTAGCATGTGTACAGTGTAATGGTAATAGACGTTTATTAGTTCTGGGTGCATGCAGGGACCCTGGTATGACTAACTATGGCAGCATAACTAAAAAGAGGGAAACCAGAAGGGCATGAGGGCACCCTGTAACGTTTGCCAATCATCCAATCCACTGTAAACAGACCTGGGTGAGCATGTAGAGTGAGGGAGCGACAGCATCCCAACATCACACCCAGAATTCTCAATGCCTGAGAACCCCAAGATTGACTTAACAAGTAGGTTTTTAGCCTAGTCTTAAAAACAGAGACTGTGTCTAAGTCCCGAACATTAACTGGAAGTTTATTCCATAATTGTGGGGCTTT
>JBCNYG010000024.1:15804324-15816033 GCA_039654305.1 Porochilus rendahli
AGAGAAAGAAATTCACAATTTCATCCCTACAGACCTGTTTCGTGGTTGCCCACTCATCAGGGGATTTGCCATTTAGCTCTATTTTACTGTATCGAGCACTGTCTTATGGAAAATCCACTCAGGATTATATATATGAATACACACACACACACACACACACACACACACATATAGTGTAATAAGATTTAATTTCTTTCATAACTTCTATCTTATCCTTCAACTTTATCCTTTAACTTTGGCAGGAGAGACCTAGGTGCAAAAATACAATAGCAAACAACAAATAGGAAGATGATGTTTCAGTTATCCAAGATGGTTGCCCACATAACATTCAAGCACAGGCACACTGTGGTATTTTATTTATGCTGATGACAGTAAGTCACACAGTGTACTAAACCCCATTATCAACTGAACTGCAGTAGAACTTTTTAAAAGAGTTAGTTGAGTTACACAGCTATCATTTGTTAGCTGTATTCTTATCAAGTGCATTTTCAAACACAATCATCAGTTATTATTTTTGGATTAAATGGGGGAACATAGTGTACATTAGATTTTTTTATCAAACTATTACTTCAATTTCACAGTCTTTCTGTCTTTCTATCTATTTCTCTCCCGTCCCCATTATAACTCAACAGTAACAGATGCTTCTATTACATTTATATTTTTTGCAAAACTGTCTAGACATCCACTACCAAAGAATAATCTCGTTCTTCAGAGCTTATGATAAAATGGAAAGGGACTTTTAAATTCTGATTAAAGACAAGAATTAAACTTTTAAATATAGATAAATTAAACTTTATTATAAATAATAAAGACTGCTTCAGTATTCGTGTATATAAACTTTATATGCTGCTGTCTTTATCATGTAACTCATAAACAGAATAATTTCTTAAATCTTTCACCAACAGATCTTCAATTGTATGCTCTCATATTAATCTCAAGTATGTGTGTAAAAGCACATATTACAATCCTGTCTGTGCCTAAATCCATTTCTTACCACTGTATACGGCCTGTGTAGCAGCAATATGTTTGTTATTCATATACTGACAAAAAAAACTTTTTTTACCTTATGCTCTTTGTCAGCAGGATTATGATATATATAAATATATTAAATAAATCAAAAACATGAACTACACCAATCAGCAATATTATTTTACCATTTTACTGACAGGTGAAGAGAATAACATTGCTATATGTTATAGTAAGATTGTGAAACCAATCATTTCATGAAATTCCTAAAACTTTAAGTCAATTTATGAACTGACTGGTTGCACAATCTGTCTGTAACATATATATTACATGGGAATGACATCGATCTGATTGGTGTTTTATCTTGGGATTAAAAATCATTCTGACGGGTGGGTAATGATTTATTTAAGACCCTCAAGCAGGAAGCATCATTATTATCAGCCTTTTAAGCTTTTTGTATTTCCTTATAATATACACTAAAATGTTTACCTAGTGTGCAAGCACACCTTCAGAGAGACTGTTTTCTACTGTGTAGTATGTAGGCTAACCTCTGAATGAGAATGCCAAAATCATTAGCTCTGTTAGTTTGATACAACGTGCACAGCTCACCTTAACAGTCTCTATTTTTGTTAAAATATGGAAATATAAACTAATAAATATAATTTCCTTGTAGTTTATAATATATAGATTTGGGCAATCCCTAAAAGCAGAGCTCCCAATTGCTATTTCTATTGATAGCTGTCCACACCTGCTCTTATAAGAGTCGTGTGGCTCCTTTAAGGGATGGAACAGCTTTGTGTGTTCAAGTGCATGGTGAGGCTGTGGTTTGGCAGAAGTAAATGAAGTCTCTGCATTTTGGTTCTTTACTGCGGACCTGGGGGAGAAGGCTGTTAACCCCAGAATTCAGCCCTGGAGAAAAAACCAATACATTTTAAACTTTAGCCTTGGAAAATAAATAAATAGGCCTCCCTTCCCGAGTACGAAAGCTTATTACAGTCGCACCTGTCAGGTAGAGGAATATATTGCACAGCAAGTGAACAGTCAGTTCTTGAAGTTGATGTGATGGAATCATGTGGAAAAACAGAATCGAAGTATACTGACAAGGGCCAAATTGTAATGCTGAATGGGATACAGCATCTCCAAAGTCCTGGTCAGTGTTCCTGTTATGCAGTCATTAGTATGGACCAATGGAGGGAAACTGGTGATCCAGTGAGAGGGTCATGGGCAGTCCAACAGAAAAGCTACAGCAGCACGCATTTCTGAAAAGGTTAATGCTGTCCATGATAGCATGGCATAAAACACACATTGAAACAAAGCTTGCTGCACATAAGACTATTCAGTCATAAACTAGTTAGAGTGCCCATGCTGACCCCCATCCTCCAAAAGCACCTACATCATGCATGTGAGCACCAGAACTGAACCATAGAACAGTGGAAGAACATGGCCTAGTCTGATGAATCATTTTCATTTGGATCATGTGCATGGGTGGATGCGTGTGTGGGTTACTTTGCTAGGAAGACGTGACACCAGGAGACAATATGGGAAAACACAAGCTGTCTTCTGGAGGCAGTGTGATGCTCTTGACCAGGGGTGTCAAATTTATTTTGACTAAGTGCTACGTTACAAAATTCCTAGGTCATCAAGGTTCAAATAATCATGAAAGAGGTACTTAAAAAGAGTAACCATGAAAACCTTTAATTTAGAAGTTTTGACTACAATAGGTTCCAATTAATTTCCTTTGATTCAATTTGAAAACATTCCCAACTTTTTGTTTTGTTTTACATACAAACATGAAAATTAGGGCAGTCAGTATGTCAGTAGGTGATAAACTCAGTCATTACTACTGATAAACTGTGACATTATAAAAAAATCTTTAAAACTTATAATTCATTTGGGAAAATAAGGTATGGTAATTAATAAAAGAATACACAATTATATTCCAGTGTATTCTGTTCATTTGTTTCAACATATAACTTTATAACATTGATAAAAATAAGTACGGTCAACTACTTACTTTAAATATAAATTTTACGAGTGCGTGGCAGCACGACGTGTATTTGATTGTTAGTGGAAAAGCACAGTATTTGATATGAAACAGCAACTTGATGTAAGCACATTATACAAATCTTCTTACTATTAACTTCACAAAATATGCAGACATTTGTCTACTTCTCCTGACACCTTACACCTTAAATTCGCTTTCCTTTTCTTTCAAAACACCTCGACCCTTGACCACTGATCTGAATAACAGAAAAGTTACAGTGCATAATCATTTGCACAGGACTTGAGCGTGTGGGTGCCATATAACGTGTCCAGAAGTCAACAGATCCTATTCTATAATGCAACAGGAACTCTTGTAAAGTGTTGTACGCAGTTTCTGAGCACAAATAAATAATTATTTACGCCTTCGATTCTGTGTGCTTAAGCTTTGTGCATCCAAATGCTAGCTTGCAACATTTCTTGAGTAATGATTGACTAGCTATTTACATGAAATAGGTTGCTGCCACCTAATGAATGAATGACGAATTATATTTAATTTACAACAATCATATTCTTTAAAAGCTCATGTAGGCCATTTAACCTCCGGAGACAAAAATTGAATGTTGTGTGTCTTCTCATTTCTTTAGACTGCTTCTGTGCCGGAACACCCAATAACTATTACACTCAAATAACAATATCTCAAGAGGATAAAATGAGCTGGTGTGCTGTATGTGGCCTGCAGGATTTGAATTTGACACGTGCTCTAGGCAATGTTCTCACGGGAAGATGGACTCTCTCATTCCTATGGTTGTTACTTTGAAACCTACCACCTACATTGTTGCAGACCGAGTACACTAGTTGCTCAGTACATGCCAAAGTGGCAAATATATTGGCTTGGCCTTCAAATTCCCCAGATCTCAATTCATTTGAGCATCTATGGGATGTTCTATACAAACATGTTGATCCAGGATACCTCAAAACAAGATTCCTCAGATGAGGACACTTTGAGATTTAACAAATAATATTAGGGGGAAGTGTTGAACCATACCAGTTTGTATGGTTGTACAGCTGTGACATGGAGGGAATGTCAGCTTGTGAGAGTGACTCAAATGTGGGAAAAGTTGGCAGTCAGTTAGGCAACACCCAGTGGTACATTGATTGCTGATGAATACTCATTCCGATACAGGTCACATTACTGTACAGGCTTAGGTTGCATTTCAAAAAAATCTGAGCTGTATCCGATTTAGTACCACATATGAAAGTGGCCCAGATCCGATATTATATGGGTTTTTTTTTGTGTTTACACTGGCATGAAAAAATCAGATATAAATCATATTTGGCTATTCGATATGTAAAGGTTTACCTACATAAATAAAAACAATCTGAATCTTAGCATTCGGAGTGGCATAATATAATTTTTTTTGTTGATGAAAGGTTTCTTGAGTTTTAATAAGGCAACACTGACTCCCCCAAATAAATAAGAGTTAATATTTTATACCTTTGACCTAAACTATAACATAGATATATTTTTAATTTACTTACTGGAGTGCTCCATCATCCTTTAAATTGATCAAGGCTTCTGAAAGTGCGCTTGATTGTAGGAAATGGTACCAGAAGATCCGAAGTTTCATTGCAATCTTCAGTGTTCAGAACATAACAATGACCATTTCGTAGGGGTCCAGTTTGCTTCCATGTTTTAAACAAAACTAGTCTATAGTTTCCCTTCCCAAGGACTTTTCCACTGAAAGAATGCAGCTTTCAGCCATCTGCTGTGGTGTTGCTACACTCAACAACACACCTTAGTGGCGTGTCACATGAAACACAATATTTTCACTGAGACTTTAAAGCTGGTTATATCACTGGTTATATAAAGCTGGTGTATATTGGATAAGGTAGAAATCAAAATGGGGACATTTCATGTTGTGATGTCACAAGGTCAAAGTTCACCTATCTTTCAGCAGAGCTTCGAACTTTGCACCAACAAAGTGCAGTCCTGGTTCTGGGTATATATCCTTTAATGTTACGGCTGATCAGTAGTCTCTCTCTCTTCTCCATAGCCTGCCTTAACAAAAGAACATCATGAAGCAAATCAATCATGAAATGACATATTACAAATATTACATAAATAAAACAGCAGCTGTATGACTAATGATATATAGATATGTGTGTGTGTGTGTGTCAGTGGTGAGATGGGAATTTTCTCTCACCCAGGAAAACTAATCCCCTAAATAAGTCCACACCTTATGTAATAGAACTTCTATGAAAAAAGTAAATGCACATATGTCAGTAGAAAGAAAACCTTTTGATGTCTGAAAATATGAGAAACTTACACACATGACTATGTATTCTCCTAAATCCCATCTCAGATAATCAGGGTCAGAAATTTAGTTTTAATTATAAGATAATGTACAGTCACAGAAACAAATACTGTAATGAAAAATATTTATAGAGTTTAAGTCTGTTCTAAGCTCTTTTAGACCTCCACCCCTTGGCACATTTTTTAGATCTGAGGCAATTACATCAACACTGGATACTAAGGGAGATGAAGAAAGGATGAGATGCTTCCTATACACTTCTCATTAGTCCAGTAAATCTCTTGTGCTGTAAATCTGGTTAGCTGAAGTACAGTAGGTGTCTAGTATGGTTGCCACTGTCTGCATCCCCACTGAAACTGTGGGAAAGTTGGGATGTTGTTACAAAAGAGACATTTTTAGAGACCAGGAGGAAAAGTGGGAAGCTGACATCCTTATATCATCACACTTATAATAAAATTAATCAGCCTCCAGGTAACTGCTGTAAAATATTTGGCTAGTCATTGCAACTTACTTTAAGAGGCACCAGTCAATACAGTCTCCAAACTGCATTCATCGATGGTAACAAATATCTTTTTACAAGCACTTAAAGAATTTTCCTCTCTTTCCCATCATTCTTTAGAATTTCAGGACCTGCTCAAAATCACTACCATAAAACAGAAATGACCCCAGGGTCTGAAATATTATTAGGTGGCTAAGGGTAATTTACTCTTTTGTTGACCAGGACAGACGTTTCTGACCTGCTGGAGAAGAAGAGTAAGTGGCTGAACATACACTTCATCATACAGTGCTCCCTGAAGTATCAACCTGTTAAGATACTACTGTGAAAATATTTATGCAATTGTGTCTGGAGTCTTGCAAAAAAGAGAGCCACTGTGGATCCAGAAGGTTTTCACTTATCCAAAACAAATACATGAAATCTCTTGTTATAATCTGGATGTTGGAACAAGCACCTCTGTTTCCTCTAATGAGTTTTAAGGTGGTAACATTCATGCAAAATATAAAACCTGAGATTTGTCCAATTTCAAGACAGACAGTCAGTATGGAAGCCCTCAGAATATATGGGCCCAGTTAATAAAATAACTGCACTCAAGTTGCAACTTGGTTCCAACTCAGATTGGTACAGACTCCTGAGATAGATATATCAATGACTTAAACACAAATCAATGCTTAGTAAGAGATTTTGGGTGAGCACGAAAGTTTTTATGGGCCTTAGACTGCCTATTTTGGGTGTGCAAGGCTTGATATTTTATGGAGGTACTGACACATTTTTATGTATATCACTCCTGAATGCATTCCAGAGGGGTGACTCACCAATGGCTAGTGAAATAAACAATGCTCTCATTGAGTGCTTGGGGTGTAGTAGCCTTTTTCCCCTACACTGAGGCCAGAATAGCACCGAAAGGTCCCCTGTGCCTGCCACCTTGTTAAAGTTGTGTGGTTTCACATACCAGACCATGCAACTTGCCAAGAAAATACACCGTTTGTGCATCTTAACAAATCTCAATAGTTCATCTCACCCAGATTGGAGTCTCTGAAGTACGCAGCATTTGTGAACTCCCATGACAATCCCTTCCCTTCCCCCATTTAAAAATAGAAGCAACAAAAAAACATCCGATTAAGGAGTATGACATCAATCATGCATTAAATCTGGGTCCCTCTCTATTTGTTCCCAAATCTCCAGCTCATTAGAGTAATTTGCAAGCCTTACTAATCAATTCTCAGATATAACCATGCCCTGGAGATCTTTTTCACAGGTTGGGAAAAATTCAAACACTTAAAAAAAGGTATTGAGCACACATTAATAAAGCCAAACAAACATCATATTAAAGCTTATTGCCCCACAGTGACCACATGGTTTGTTTGCATATTTTTATGCTGTAATAAAATTGCCTTGGGTATTGTATTCACTCTAAAATACAGTATGAAAAAGAAAAGTAATCACACACACACACACACACACACACACACATACACACACACACATGTATTTTTATTATATGGCAGCAATTGCACATGCAGTCTGATTTGTGGATAATTGTAGTTTAATGGTTTGGTGCACAATAACAAACTATTTTGTGTTTATTCCTCACTTAGGTTTACAGCATGAGGAGTTGCATTGGGGCATGTTTGTTTGGGGTTTTTGACTTTTTACAGTTTTATACATTTCGCTAGTTTTTTGCTTTTTTGCTACAAGCTCAGCAATACATTATTCAAACTTGCACTGTTTTAGAAAAAAAAGTCTAATCTATGCTCTATAAATACTGACATAAGTACACAACTTTTATTTAAAATCGATTTGTCAGCAGCACATGCAAAAAACATGCAGATATTGAACAAAAGCTTTGGGTATTCTTTACTGCTGGGATTTTCACACAAAAGTGCTTCATGAGTTTTTCAGAAAATGAGGTACTTGTCAGTTCTTGACATCTTGTCAATAAGAGATGCCAGCAGGGAAATATAAAAGATGGATTGATTGGTTCAAAACCCATAATCAATTTTTACAACCACAGTGACCAGAAAAAAATCTCAGCTTGCACAAAACATTAAAATTTAAGGCAGATTGACTGCAATAGCAGAGGAACACACCAGGCTCCACTCATGTCAACAAAGAACAGAAATCTGAGGTTATCTTAGGCATGGACTCCACCAAGCTGCATAGTTAAGATTAGACTTAAAAAACCAGCTGGTCTTTTTCCACTCTGACTTTTGTCCAGTCTGACAATCTCAGATTCTTTTGGCTGGCGATCTTTTGCTTCTGTAGCCCATACACATCAAGGTCTGCAAGGTCTGACATGTTTTCCTGCCCACCATGGCTGTTATAAAGAGTACTAATTTGAATTACTACAGACTTCCGCTTAGCTCAGAAAAATCACAAAGATCCCCCACACCCCATGTTTGATGCAAACATTATTTGAAGCTTTTGAACTGCGTCTGTATGATTTTTTACATTTATTTTAATTATTTGTTTTTATTTATTTATTCATTTATTTTGCATTGTGCTAATGTCACATGGCTAGCTTATTAGATATCTGCATGAATGTGTAGGTTTACAGTTGTTCCTAATTCTATGGACAGTAAGTGTAAATTTAACTTGGTAGTAATTTTTATAAAGGTTCATAATCTATGTACATGCTCAAGGCTCCTGGTGCAAGCAAGAAAAAAAAAGAAAATTACTGAAAGACACCGTCTCATATTGCAAAACAGTAAATGACAGTATGTCTTGGAGTTTTTCTTTTTTGCAAATTAAAATTAATTGCTTACACATTATTAAATCATGAGTGCAGTATTTAAATTTATTCTGGCTGTCGCTGTGTTTCTAAATATATCTACAGTACGTACAAAGTTCTTGAGTTGATGGCTGACAGATTGAGGTCATGATTTGATACCATATAATTATAGTGATTTAGGAAAGCTGCTATATTATAGAAGCTGACGGAGTAGACATTGTGGGGCTGTGAATTACAGTTTAATCTTTAACAGTGTTATAGTATAAGGCCCTGTTTTAACAAAAATAACATTTTTATGTTTTTTTCCTTATTTACCACAATCTTTATGCATTTACAGATAAATTTGTGCAAAAAACAAAACAAAACAAAAAACAAACTAACAAACAAAAAAACCCATATCAGTTTACCACAGATTATTTTTCCATGTAAGGAACCTTTTTTAAATCATATGCCAACTGACCCCATCCTTTCTGATTGACTTACTTTGATTAATTGATTCAACAAGAACTTAGCAGATGTCAAGAGCAAGTTCATAGGTGCATTTGTTAAACAAATCTACAGTCCACTGCTTTTAATACTGCTGACTTCATTCGACTAGTGTGCATCATTTTCCTTCCACTTCACAATTGCCATTTCCTGTTGGTCGTTACGTATGAGGCATGTACCTACTATGACAATACACATGGTACTGTTTGTGATGTAACCATGTTGCTGTTTGTGAAGTAACAAATATGACGTACCTACTATGACCAGGCCAGTATTGAGTATACAAGTGTGAAGACCACCACTCTCAAGAGAGAGACGACGACATGAAGAACATTTTTGTTAACGAGACTGATACAACTCACTCATGAGCCTTACCCACGTATCTTTAATAAACTATAAACCACTTCCGTGTCTGACTTGGATCGTCGCTCCTGAAAATTGCACCAGTTCGTAACATGGTCTATCACATAAAATCCCAATAAAATACATTTACCTTTGTGGTTCCAACATGACAAAATGTAGAAAATTTGTAACATGGTATCTGTACCATGCTACCATGCTCATTTCTCCTACTCATTGTTTCCTATCAATAATTACAGTACTACTTTACATTTATACTACATTTACAGAATTTGGCAGATACTCATCAACATTAATACTATGACAGTTAGTACTTCAGATAATTAAACACAGGGACTGTATGACAGTCCATAGACTCAACCTTTAAATCTGCTAGCTTCTTGCTAATTTATGATGTGTAGTGTAAAACTGCCAACCCTACCACCGCCATGTTTTCTCTGTGAAGCAACTCCCAAAGGGTAGGGCCAATTAAAATATTTAGGTGGCAGAGATATATTTAGATATAAGATTTATGTAGGGATTTAATATTTATTATATGTGTTTACCATTTAAACCACATATTTACATATATAAAAACATTTTCATACAATGGGTAATTTTCAAGTTATTTCACACAGAAAAATAATATGAGGAAACATGACATAGTTTTTTTCAACAAGTCTATCTCTAAATGTATGAAAAGTTCCCCACACTGCTGTGCACCAAATTGTGCATTCTTCCTGCTTTAACTGGATATCTGGATTTTCATTATGCAGTATTCCATTCACTGAAGCACACAATAATTCCACAAGACAGCTTTAAAGTGTGGTAGACATTGTGGAATTATGATTGGCACGAGCATCAGACATATTGCTCCTTGTGGTTGATGTAAACACGATCTGCCCCATTCTGATGGCAGATCCACTCCTGATAGGACAGTGGGTGGTGGGTGGGGTTCTGGTGTTCAGGGTGTTTCATCCTGCCTGGTGTTCTGGTCACCTGGCATGTGTCCATCCTGTGAAGCTGTAGAAGAGTATCAGCATGTTAGCATGACACAGCCTGAAGTTAACATGGCTAGAATGATCAAAAACTTGCTTTATTTTGTGAAAGGTTTTCAGTTTTTTGGGACCATTTTACACTATTTATTCTGCCAGATAGACTAAAAGAAACCAGTGAAAATGAAAAGCCCATTAAATTATCATAATTAATTGTGCTACATGTAGAAAGTCCAACAGAAGAAAAACATACACACTCTATGGCAAACAGAAGATATTGACTAATTTAACTGGTGCTAATTCTGTAGTATAATGCAGACAACACCCCCGGTGCAGCTGGGTCAAATAATCAAAGATATATCAGCGATATAAATCAATTAATCAAGCCCCATCCACTCAGTATTACAAAATGATCACATGCAAATCAAGGGTAACTGACCAGATGCAAATGCTGTAGCCTTCCTCCTTCAGTGTTTTCCACTGGGTAAATGTATTCATATTTGGGGTTACCACTGATTTACCAGAAAACAACAAGAGTAATCTTCGGTTGTCTTCCATATATGTAAGGACTTGTAAATCTAACCAAGTATGGCTAATTTGTAGATACTATAATTTCTGCATGAGACCTCGGAAAACCTGTTTGTACTATTATATTACCATACAGAAATGGTACAATCTGATTGATTCCCTTCCTAAGGTTTAATTAACAATTAAGCAATGAAGGCAAGCTGGATGTTTGCTGAATAGCCCATGATACAGAATGTAACGAGGAATACACACTTCAGCAGTTTATCCCCCGAGCCTGGGGTGCATAACTGTAGTAAATACTACATAGACACCTAAGCAAAAAAGGCCACTACAATGAAATGTTTATGGTTTGTATTTTATGTTTTAATCAGGATGGATGGAGGTGAGCTCCTAGCACAGGCGAGTGCAGAGCCTAAAAGCTATGTGATGGCGATTCTTCAAACCCTTTATAGAGTAGTGGTAGTGCCATAGAAAAATATAATTAAAACCAAACTAAAATAAGATTTTTATAGTTTATATTTTCTAATTTTCATGATGGCACTAAAGCAGGACAGTTGAGCTCTGTGCTTTGAGCCAGCTAATAGCTCTGTGTAGCTAACAGCATCTGTTCTGGTCTGTAGACTCTACTCATTCCAAAATAAAATTAGGTTTTAATGGTATATATTTCCATTTTAAAGTGGTCCATTTCCTTATCAGACATATTATAGAAACATGAAATACAGTGTTAACTCTTGGAAACAAAATTAAATGCCATACTGCCATTAGCACAGCAGACAAACAGTTATACAAACAGTGAAAATTCGGCTAGTTTTAAACTAACTTCAAACATGTCAGATGTAATCTGTTTGTGTGTGTGTGTGTGTGTGTGTGTGT
>JBCNYG010000024.1:15827635-15840261 GCA_039654305.1 Porochilus rendahli
ACACACACACACACACACACACACACACACACACACACACACACACACACACACACACACACACACACACAGTGATGCCAGTAATGATACAGTATTAACTAGACCCAACATTATGGTAAAGCTGGTTCTCAGTTCTAGAACACTCAGATTCTCAGCACCTGTGTTTACTTTTTTATATTTTTAGATACATTTCAGAGATATAAACTTACACTTTGTCTGTATTTGCATGTGAAGCAGTCTTGCGGGCAGTAAGGAGGACAATTGTGAAAATGATGATGAAGAAGACTGCCAGCACAGCTCCCATAACAGCTCCTACAACAGCCATGGAAGAGGTCATCTGCTTCTGAGACCTTTCTGTAAGCAGCAAGACACAGACATGCCACAGCAAATATATACAATAAGTCATCGATTTACACAGCTGAACACGATCATATGATCTCGCAGAGCTTTAAAACATCACAGCGGCCCTTTATGCTTGTAGACATTTTAAAGGAGGAGAAAGACAAGGACAGAAACAGCACTACTTAATGCACGCGCATACACACACATACACACACGCTCACACACCTCTACTTGTCTAACCCCAATCATAACCACTACTTGCCTAACCCTCACCCTAACCATAACCCTAACCTTTCCTATAACCATTACAGGCCTAACCTTAACCCTTATTAACCCTAACCTTACCTCAGCCTGAAAACATATCTTAAGATGTAATAATTTACATTATGGGAGCTTTCCTTTTTTTTTTGTACCTATAAGAAAGTCCAGCCAAGTCTCATAATGTGACTGTGTGAACAGCAAACGATGAATCCCTGAACCACACGCACATGCAAACATGCACATGCACATGCACACACACACACACACACACGCCGATTCAGAAGTGGATTTGATATACAACTATTGTTTTAGCAATCAGTCTACCACTGCAAACAAGGAATAGCAATATATACACAAGAGGAATCACCAGTACAGCAGAATAACCTTAAACGAAACAGGTTATCATTATCAAACTTTATTTACAAGCTACAGATGTCCAGCTCATTAAGGCCACATTCATTAATAAGCATTATTTTTTGGTGTTTTAACAGTCAGTAGGTGCAAAACATTTGAAATAGTTTACAGTAATTGCTACTCACTGGGACAGTTGAGTAACATGTTAGTGTCTGAGAAGAAACTGTGAAGGTGGTGTAATGGGAATAGAAAATAATCACCCCTTTAAAATATTCATATTTTGTTGCTTTTGGCCTGAAATGAAGTCACACCTAAATTATTTTTTTAGCTGTATTTAATGAGTGCAACCTAGGATTACTATAGAGAGGGATTGGAAGCTTGCATTAGCCTTGCTGTGCTGACCTGATGATGGTACCCATGCTTGTATTCTAGCACAAGTGACATTCTGGGATGCGCTGAGGTGAATCTGAGGAAAACCAGAGATGGCTGACATTGGCTCTCAATATCACTGTTCCATTTCAAATTGAAGCAAAACCCTGCCTTTGTAGACTGTGAAGAACTGAATAAACAATATATTGGGCAAATACACAGGCTTTGTATTTATTATGATAGTAGTAATGGTATTGTTACAGACACGGGGCTGGTCGAGGATGGTAAAGATTCTGTTGATGAAAAGAGTGTTTTTGAGTGACAGGAAACTACCATCGGGCTCTCATGTTTGTTAGCAGCCACAGAGATTTTAATGATACCTACATAATGGACAGACACTGCTCAAAATGGGCACTTTTCAATGCTTAATTTTTTATACTGACTTAAGAGACACTACAAAAAAAGTTCCATATATTAGCCATCTCACTGAAGAATTCCCTTCAGAAAATCAACAAAAAGTTTAATCATTACACTACCACTTACCTTGGGTTTATACAAGGGTACAATGTCCGCGAACTCCATGATTAAAAAAGTGTGGTGCTTAGCGCATGATTGAGGTACAGAAAGAAGGCCGGGTACGTCAAGGAGATGAAACTTGAAGAAACTTCATCAAGTTCATCAAGATCCACTTGTGTAAACCCAGGGTAATTGTTCATGAGTCAGAATGGTAAACAGCACTTTACATCTCAGTAATCTAGTAGATAAAGCAGAGACTCATTTTGGTGTATGCTGAATAAGTACATCTATATAATATCGCTATTTCCCTTTCACACTCAAAACTTTCTCATAAGAAACCAATGAATCACAATATACCCCCATTGGCTTCATTGTCTGAGTGTGAGTCATATTTATTGTGGTGGTTTTAGAGGTTTTTAGCAAAATATAATTAAAACTGTTTTACAAAATTAGTCTACTTACCTTTTATGGCGTTCGGTTGTGATTAGCGGGAGGGAAAAAAGATAAATGTAATCCTGAAATTCCAGCAGGAATTCAGTAAATGACCCCTGCTGCTAAAAATCTCTGGTCTCTTGATTGCATGTTGCGAGTTTTTTTGTGAGTGACTGTGAGTTGATGAAGCAAAAATGCAGGTTTCCAGTCCCTTTCTATACTAGTTATAAGAGTCAAGTGAAAATATAACAATGGTTCAGAAAAGAAATCAGAACCACTGAGATGTTTAAAAAATAATCTTCTTCCTAAAAATACTTCCCTACTAAGTCAGGCATAACAAATCACCTTCTTCATTGCTCACCAAGATATTTGGCTTCCACCTGTGTGCTGTAATCACTCTAATTAATTAAACATAAAAAACCTATTGCTAGAGCATTCCCATTCTTGAAAGTGTAACGAAACGCAAATGATCAACTGTGGTGGCACTGTTAAAAGATCTCAGGGATAAAGTTGTGGACAGGCATATCAGGAGATGTGGATCAGGACCGGTGGTAGGGTGCTGGACTACTGAGCCGAAGGTTGGGGCTCAAGCCTCACTTTCACTAAGTCCGCCTGTCCCCCAATGCAGCTAACTGGTTTATCAAAGGCCAGCCATGTCTCTCACTGTCTGTGGTGGGAGGCCTGTAAAAGAACCATTGCTGATTTTAAAAAAGAGTAGGTCATTGAGTTGCCGTCAGTGTCTTTCTGTCCTCGCCCAGAGTCAGCTGAGATGGGCGCCAGTATCCCCACGACCCTAATTAGGATTAAGCATTTCAGAAAGTGAATGAATTAAAATGATTACTACAGTCCAATTCTATTGTATTCTACATAGTCACCAGAATAACATAGTTGGCACAATTGAGATTACAAAAACAATTTTTTTTCATAACAACTTGACACCGATGGGTACAACTTAGTCCAGCCTTCAAAGTGAGCAAGTTCCAGAAGATCTTGATCTGGGCGCAACTCTGGGTGCCATCTGAACACAATCCATGTCAAGTAGGAGGGTTTACTTATGCGCAGTTGTGTTTATTACGGTTATTAGGTTGTTTTATGGCTTTGCATGGCAGGTGGGCATTTCTTCTCAAGCAGTTTGGGTTGTCGCAGTTTTTGAAGCATTTTCAAATTATGTTCTTTCTGTTAATTAATAATTCTGTGTTGCATTCTTACTAAAGCCTTGCAATAATTTAAAAATGTGACAGCATGCCTTGCATCCTTGCTCGACATTTTGTTCCTGATCACTGATTTGTGTGTTTGCATGTTGTCCTGCTAGCTTGCCACTGATTGTTCAACTGTATAAATTGTTTTCAGGGGAACTTGTTCTTTAGACAGTAGACTTCCTAGGACAATAGAGCTTGTGTAAAGAACACAAAATTTAGTTTTATAAGCATAGATTACTACCTCAGTTATTTGATGTTTAATATTGCTCACAAGCATGATAAAGACGATAGCAACATATAATCAAAGAGAGTTTGTTGTGGTTGGCTGGGGAGGGCTGTTCTTTAATTAGTGCCCCATGCTGCCTGTCTTTAAGCCTGCTGCTCTATCCCATTTTCTACTCTGTTTTATTTATTTATTTATTTTTCTGGCAATTTTACACTCTTTTGCAACGTGATGAAGTAGGCTAGCCAAGAATCATGGGGTTTGTTAGATCACAAGCTCATTATCCCCACAACAGGGGTTGCCTTGGATGAGATTAGTATCTGTTAATTAGGATGAATTAAACTCAAAATGCCCTTTGGCAGAGCAACAGGTGGTCAGTTACACAGCCTTAGCCAGCAGTAAGCAGTACAAACAAAGTGCATCTGAGTGAGACATTCTTTGAGGGTAGAAAGCATAAATAAAGTGAGGCACAGAGACAAAACTAAAGCAACATTATACAGGTGATGAGATACTGCAGCCTTTACCTTCAACTTAATAATTCACGTTCAACACTCTGGAAGGAATTGGTGTAATTTAGTTACAGTTATCAAGAAATTTTGAAATTCATATTCCTAAAATATATAAATGAATTTATAATTTTCTTAAAGTTGCTTTACAACATTGTTAAAAGTGCCACTGAAATGAGATAATGTAAATGTAAAAATTTTATTATATTACAAATGTAATTCAAAATATATTTAGTTCAGTTTATGAAGTAAAACCTAAATCAACAAAATTAAATAAACCATTACTAATAATCAGTTGTAATTACCATGAGTTTAGGGAAATGTACACTGCCCAGCCAAAAGAACAAAAAGTCATGTACACTAATATTTTGTTGGACCACCTTTAGCCTTGATTGTAGCATAAAATCATCATCAATTTGACAAACATGAGGAACATTATAACATTTAATTTCATCCAGAGCTGGGTTTATTGTTAATTTTAGTGCAATGTACTGTTTCTGAGCCTTAACTCTGACCAACTGAAGCAATTATACCTTGGTGGTTATAGGCAAACAAGGCTAAATGGAACAAAAATCAAACAAAATATTGTTATAAATAAGAGTGTGTGACTTTACAGGCATTGTTATCATCTCCAGACTAAACATTCTAATGCATTCAATTGGTAAAGCAAACTGTAAAGCAGGTTAAATAAATTAAATAAATAAATAAACAAAATCAGGATAATGTACATGTACACACAAATATAAATTAAACAAACAAACAAAAAAAACATAAAAATAGGTTGAACATCATCCTCCTTCCAGAGAAATCTAATAAGACTTGAAGCCTGTTCTTTGGTGGAAAAAGTCTAATTGTTGAAAATGAAAATAAAATGTCATTAGAATCAAATACTTTGATTAAATTTTTGTTGCTTTTTTCAATTCATTTTTCAAGAATTAATTCGAAACAGTCCTATCAGTGTTGACTCACAATAGCTAGATTTGTTGTCCTTCAGAACCACTAATTAGGTCTATACCACACTGACAACTCAGTCATCACTTGTATAGTAACATGAGTCTTTTCTTTGAACACATTTTGACTGGATTAAAATATAATTTTGACAAGGGTCTCAGGGTAGTCCCCGGGCTGCAGTGCTAAGTGGTTCACGTAAGGACAACCAGAAACTGCCCCAGGGCCCTCTTTCCATTGGATGTGCCTAGAAACCTCAAATGGAAAGTGACCAGTAGGCACCCCAATCTGATGACCAAACTACCTCAACTGACTCCTTTCAATGTGGCTGAGCAGCATCTCTAGCCCTGGTTCCCCAGGATGTCTGAACTCCTCACCTTCCTCACTCTTTAAGGCTAAGTACAGACATCCTCTAAAGGAAACTAATTTCAGCCAGTTGTATCCATGATGCCTTCTGGCTCAGCTTCTTCACTATAATGGACAGGTATAGCACCCTCATTACTGCTGATGCAGCACTGAGTCATCTGTCCATCTCTTGCTTAATTCTACCATCACTTGTGAACAAGATCCCAATATACTTGAACTTCTCCACTTAAGACAAAGACTCATCCCCAACATAACAACCATAGCCTCAGATTTGGAGGAGCTAAAGGTCATGTTCTGAAGAAGCCAATAGAATCACCACATCTGAAAAAAATTTTAATCGCAATTCTGAGGTTCCCATATCGAACACCCTCCTATCCATGATTACCCTTTCAGATCCTGTACAACACAAATAGGATTGTGACAAGGCGCTCTTACTTTAGTTATACAGGCACCGAATACCTCACAGCAGCAGCCCCTGGTATCCCATACTCCTGCAGCAATGCCAACAGAATCCCCCAGGGAACACAGTTGTAGTCCTTCGGCAAGTCTAAAAAACACATGTAGACTAGATTGTCAAACTCCCAATACCCCCTCAGCAACTCTGCAGGAGTTGGAGCACTGTTTCACGACCAGGACAAAAGTCACACTGTTCCTCCTGAATTTACATTTCAACAATCAGTTTAAGCCTTTTCTAACACCCTGGTGTAATCCTTCCCTGGGAGCCTATGTAGCACCATCTCCCATTATTTAGTTAGACTCTGCTTTCTCAGTGGAGGACATAGTGGTCAAACTGTGGAAATCCCACTGTTGGATATAGTCCACTGCGTGACTGTATCCACAATCTAGTTCAGACTGTGATTGGCCCTGCTTTCCCGTTCTGTGCTGCCAAAGAGTCTGCCGGAACTTCTTTAAGGCCAACTGAAATTCTTCGCACACTCGTGTTTTTGCCTCTGTGACTGCTGAAGATGAAGCCCTTTTGGCTCCTTGTTACCAGTCAGTTGCCTTAGGGGACATCTGGGACAACAAAGCCCAAAAGGCCTCCTTCGTCAACGTAACAGCTACCTTCATCAACGATGACCACTAGCAGCTTCTAAGGTTGCTGCTGTGACAAGCACCAATGACCTTCTGGCTTCTGAAAGCCACATCCATAATGAAGGCCCTGAAAATGGACCATTAGTATTCCATGGACCTACCCGGGAACGTGAGAAAATCTCTTTTAGAGTTGTGATTAGAAGATCTTATAGACCAAAAGACAAAATACTGTCTTGGTTTATATATCTCTGCAACATCACCTGGTCATTGGGAAGTGTACCTCTGGACTGGCAAACCAAGGTGGTAGTTCCCCTGCGGCGCACGCATAGGCCAGCTTTCTGAACTCTTGCATAAGCACTCATTACCTAAACCTGTGTGTGGGGTAGCTAATTTGCATATGTGACCTTTAATCTCTGCACAGTGACCTTGAACATATGAAGTTTTTATCCGGACCATTGCTCGGCTCATATGCATGGGCAGGCAGGAAGCGTGACAACAACTTTGTCCAGGCCATTGCTCGGCTCACGCACTGGCCAGCTTTCTAAACTTTTGCATAGGCACTCCTTATTACCTAAACTTGTGTGTGGGGTAGCTAATTTGCATATGTGACCTTTGACCATAGCACAGTGATATTAAACATATAAAGATTGTCTGGGCCATTGCTCGGACTCATATGCATGATAGCTTTCTGAACTTTTGCATAGGCACTCCCTTTGACCTAAACCTGTGCATAGGATAGCTAATTTGCATATGTGGCCTTTGACCTTGGCACAGTGACCTTGAACGTATAAAGATTGTCCGGGCCATTGCTTGGCTCATATGCATGATAGCTTTCTAAAATGTTGCATAGGCAGTCTCTATGACCTAAACAATTGCAGGGAGCAGCTAATTTGCATATGTAACCTTTGACCTTGGCACAATGACCAACATGTAAAGTTTGTCCGGGTCCCTGCTCGGCACATGCACAGGACAGTATTCTGTATTTTTGCATAGTAATAATAATAATAATAATTTTCTTTAAAGGCACCCTTCTTAACATTCAAGGTCACCAATCAGATAAAAAAAACATCTAAATATATACATATACATATATATTTATATATACATATACATATATATATATATATATATATATACACATATACATATACATATACATACATACATATATACATATATATATATATACACAAAAATAGATAACATGAAAAATAGATAAAAACAGTCAGGATATTTTAAGTCAAGTGGAATTAAAAATTCCACCCAGACTTGACTTAAGAGGAAGGGGAAACAGAGGAATTGTCAATTATGAAAGAAAAGTTGTTGGTTTTTGATAGTGTAGATTTAGTGGAAAGGAGAACCTCAGTTCACTGTTTAATTTAAGAAAGTTGAGTGAGAACCAGGTTTTTATTTCTGTGATGCAGTCAAAGAGCGAGGGGGGTGAAAGAGTGGAAGTGCGTTTACTGGTGAGGTACATATGGGTGTTATCTGCATAACAGAGGAAATGGATTTTGTGTTTTTGGAAAATATTACCAAGGGGAAAGAGGTAAATGATGAAGAGAAGGAGCCCCATGACAGAGCCCTGGGGCACACCTGTATTGACAGAGGAAGGATTGGATGTAAAGATTTAAGTTTGATGAACTGAGTGAGGCCTGAGAGGTAAAATTTGAACCAGTCTAATGGAGTGTGATTGATACCATGGAGGATAGTCTTTTAAGAAGAGTGGTATGACATATGGTATCAAAGGCTGTACTCAGATCAAGTACAATGGGGATGGTTAGTAGGCCCGAGTCAGCTGCCATGAAGAGGTCATTAGGCAGTTACTGTACTATAAGGGGGCAGAAACTGGACTGGAACTGTTCATACAGGTTATTGTGAGACAAATGTGAGTGGAGCTGGGTAGCAACTATTTTTGAAGATTTTAGAGATAAAGGGTAAATTTGAAATTGGACGCAAGTTATTAAGGTTAGTGGGATCAGCATCAGGTTTTTATTGGTCAATATTGGAGTAATTACAGTGGTTTCGAAAGGAAATAGGAACAGTTCCAGAATATGTCCTCTCGTGTGTGTGGGAACATTAGTGTGCTGCTGAAAACCAAAGCTTTCTAAACAGGATGAGAAGTCTCTTGCGAGAAGGTGACTGATGTTGTCCATATGAATATTGAAATCTCCCAGTAAAACTAATGTTAGGTGAAAGGGTGGATAGATGAGTGAAAAATGCAGCAAAGTTATTTAAGAAGTCACTATTTGGTTGGGGAGGGGGGCTGTAAACAGATGTAATGATGGTGGGTATAGGTCCAGACAGTTCACATGCGATGAATTCAAAGAGCTGAAAACTGGGGCAGACAGGGACTCTCCAAGTCTTGTGATATATCATCGTGAGACCGCCCCCCCTGCCGGAGCCACAAGGTTGACAGATGTAAACAAACCCAGATGGAGTGGATTCATTGAGCTGGGAATAGTCACTGGGCTGTTGCCATGTCTCAGTGAAACAGATAAAATCAAACTTACAGTCGATGAAGAGATCCTGGATAAGAATACCCTTGCTTGTAAGTAAACGGATGTTTAGCAGCCCGAAGTTGATTGTGGTGGTGTCATAGTTAATGATGGTGTTAACTGACCAAACAAGGCTGGCCAAAACACGATAGTCAACAAACATGCGGATGAAGCAAGGGGGATGTCGAGAGCTGGACCAGAACGACTTTATTGCTGTAGAGTTACAGTGTGAAAGCTTCAGTGGAACCCACGGTGGATGTATCTCCGGCAAAGTGTGAAGGTGATATCAGGGTAAAGGTGCAGTTCTGGCATTGAAGGCACGGACAAGTGATAGCATAGCTGGAGGAGTTCGTCAGCCGAATACTGGAGCAGAATTGAAAAGTTCCAAAGTTAACTGGTGAGCAGCGGCAGCAAGCCATGCAAGCATTCACCCAAAATCGAAAGCAGAAATTTTTGCATAGGCACTCCTTATGACCTAAACCTTTGACCTTGGCATAGTGACCTTAAACATATTAAGTTTGTCCGAGCCACTGCTCGGCTAATGCAAAGGCTAGCATTCTGCACTTTTGCACTCCTTATGACCTAAAACTGTGTGTGGGGTAGCTAATTTGCATATGTAACCTTTGACCTTGACACAGTGACCTTGAATATATAAAATTTGCCAGGGCCATTGCTCGGCTCATATGCATGATAGCTTTCTGAAATGTTGCATAGGTACTCCCTATGACCTAAACCTGTGTGTGTGGTAGCCACTTTGCATATGTAACCTTTGAATTTGACACAGTGACCTTGAACATATAAAGTTTGTTCTGCCCTTCAGGCATCCCGGCTGAGGGGTTATGGCATTTTATAGCACGGATATTTTTTAAAGGGGATCGGAGGGTGCATTCCAACTAGTGTGGAATCACACTTCTCAGCCTACCAAGGAAAGCCTATTCAGGAGTACTGGAGAGAAAGATTTGACCAATGGTCGAACCTCAGCTTCAGGAGGAACAATGTGGTTTTCTTCCAGGGTCGGACTTTGCCAAGGGTGTTCGTTGTCACTGTTCTGTTCATACTTTTTATGGATGGAACTTCTAGTCACAGCTGTGGAGTTGAGGGGTTCTGGTTTGGTAGCCATAGTATCTTTTCTCTGCTTTTTGATTTTTGGATGGCGTTGTCCTTTTGGCTTCATCAAAACGGGACCTCCAGCTCTCATTGGAGCAATTGGCAGCAGAGTTTGAAGAGGCCGAGATGAGAATCAGCAGTCTGAGGCCATAGTTCTCAGCCAGAAAAGAGTGGAATGTACTCTCCAGACCTGAAATGAGGTCTTGCCCCAAGTGGAGGAGCTCAACTATCTCAGGGTCTTGTTCACAAGTCTGTCTTGCTGAAAAGGGAACTAAGCTGAAAGTCAAAGCTCTCAGTTTACCAATCGATCTATGTTTCTACCTTCACCTATGGTCACAGGCTTTGGATAGTGACTGAAAGAACAAGATCGTGGGTACAGGCGGCTGAAATGAGCTTCCTTCGCAGTGTGGTAGGGCACTACCTCAGGCATAGAGTAAAAAGCTCAGTCATCTGGAAGAAGCTCGGTGGAGGACCGTTGCTCCTCTGTGTTGGGATGAGCCAGTTGAAGTGGTTTAGCTATCTAGTTAGAATGCCTCCCTGGTGTCATTATTTTGGGCATGTCCAACTGGGAAGAGGTCCCAGGGTCAACCCAGAACACGCTGGAGGGACTATGTCTCTCAGCTAGTCTGGGAACACCTCGCTGTACCCCCGGAAGAGCTGGAGAAAATGGATGGGAAGAGGAACAACTCACTTTACACTCTACTTTCTGTACTTTTCCAAGATTGATTCTTTCAGTTACCCCAAAAAGGCCCCTTGGCATCTTGTTTTTAGTAAGTCAAGCTATTTGCCTGCATCAAAGAAAGATAATCAAGCCTGATAAGGTTCTTAATGCTTTGGGATGTTGGTTGCATTATGTAAACATGTTTATTTATTTGTAAATATGTGCAGTGAACTTTTTCTATTTGTAAGGCCATTCTTTTTTTAGTTCCTTGTTTTGCGATTTTCTATTCAATAAACCAAAGACAGGAGACAAAGGGAAAAAAATAAGTATTTTATTTTTTCTTTAATAATGCAACAGGATACTTTTATTTTATACCGTTGCTTTGATTGTTAAAGAAGCACAAACTAGTGTTTTGATTTCTAGATTTACCAATTTTAATACAGTTGTCTGTCCTGAGTTTATGACATGTAGTACTTTTCATACTATGTATATTCCTTTGAAGCTACTGCTTTAAACAGACCAGTGACATATACTGTCAAAAAGTTTTCCATGCCATCAAAAAGGCGGTTGACCTAAAAATAAACTGACTGTCATTAAAAACTTTTAAAACTTCTACATTTCTGTATATCTGTACTTCAAGGAGGGTTGGGAGTATACCCTATAGCTTTTTTGATGGCACTTGAGAAAATGATGAGTTGTTATTTTGTAACGGTTTATTGCACATGTGTAGGTCACTTTGCAAAAGTGGACTGAATGTAGTTTGAGCAAAACACAATGTGCATCTGCACTATTTAAGGAGTGTTTTGAAAAGCCTATATAAAAGCTCAAAAATATCCACTATTGTTAGTCTAGTGCATGTCATAATGCCATGTCGATCACGTGAACAACATCTCCAGGCAATGGGTATGGTGGAGGCTGGGTTGAGCTACAGTGAGGTAGCAAAGCATATGGGCTGTGTTATGTATTAAATCATTGCCTGTATAAATGCAAATGGAGGCCATACCCGATACTGACTGTTGTGACTTTCATTTTGGCAGGTGCCATTTTGTTATGTTGTTTTTTATGCACATAATTTATACTTAACACTTTTGTTTGTTGTTTTTTGAAGCCAACATGCTAAACAAACACATCTGATGGGCAAGTACGTATGTGGACAAGTGCATGATGTTTTTACAATAGCTGCCAAGAGAGGGTGATGAAAGGCCCGGTTCGGTGCAAAACTTTATTTAATCTTCATCTTCATGCAATAGCATAAGCAGTGAGGTCCAGACATCCCTCTCCCCAGCAACTTCCTCCAGCTCTTCCAAAGGGATGCCAAGGCATTCCCAGACCAGCTGAGAGATTTGATCCCTCCAGCATGTTCTAGGTTGACCTTGGGGTCTCTTCCCAGTTGGACATACTCGAAACACTAATAAACAGCACTAATAAACTCTTCTTTTATCATTACACTACTACAAGAACACCTAGAACCCCCCCCCCTGTGTTTTGCTGAGGTACACATGCTTTGCGGTGGATGTCGGTAATCCTGCTCCTCCTGATCCTTCTGCTATGTGAGTCCTGTGGTCTGTCCTGGTGTGCTGATGCTGGCTGGAGTTCTCATCTTGGTGGCCCCTTGCGCCTGCTGATGAAGATCCATGTGGGCTTAGATTTGTGGAGATGACTTTTCGCTGCTGGTGACAAACTCTTTTGCTGCAGTTATCTAGGACTTACAATTGTGGTAGAACCAACCGGACTACATGTTGGACTGTAATGAAATTTTCTTATGTGGTTGTATTTTATGGTTTCACCCAAATGAGGATGGGTTTCCCTCCTGAG
>JBCNYG010000024.1:15840361-15851255 GCA_039654305.1 Porochilus rendahli
CAAATGAGGATGGGTTTCCCTCCTGAGCCTGGTTCCTCTCAAGGTTTCTTCCTCGTGTCAACTGAGGGAGTTTTTCCATGCCACTGTCGCCGCGGGCTTGCTTATTAGGCATGTGTAGGGGGTTGTAGAGAAATTTTTAGAATCCTCCCCAACTTAATTTACTATGTAAACCTGCTTTGGGACAATGTCAATTGTAAAAAGCACTATACAAATAAAATTGAATTGAATTCAATTGAAACACTACACCAGGGAGGCATTTGGGAGGCATTGGCCTACCTCAACTGGCACCTCTCAATGTAGAGGAGCTGCACTTCTAACCTGCGAAGGAAGTTTATTTCAGCTGCTTATATTTGTGATCTTGTTCTTTCAGTCACTACCCAAAGCTTATGAACATAGTTGAGAGTAGGAATATAAATCGACTGGTAAATTGAGAACTTAGAAGAGGCTGCACAGATCCGCCTGTCAATCTCCACCCTTCCCTCAATTGTGAACAAGACCCCAAGATACTCAAATTCCTCCACCTGGTGCAGGACCTCATTCCACACCTCGGAGGGTGCATTCCAACTTTTTCTGGCTGAGAACTATGGCCTCGAACCTGCATTGGTCGCTTCACACTCGGCTGCAAATTGCTTCAGCAGGGATGGAGGTCCTGGCTTGATGAAGGCAAAAGGACAACGTCATCCACAAATAACAGAGAGACAAGATCCTATGGACACCAAACCAGAACCCCTCAACACCTTGGCTGTGCAGCCAGCCTTGGCAGAGTCCAACCTGCACTGGAAACAAATTTATTTATTTTTTTGGAAAAGACATTTTTGTTACCGATGCAGATCAAGCTCTGACTGGTTGAGCAATCTCCCAAGCCCCTTCCAGTGTCCTGCAGAGTGTGTAAAGCTCGTCCTGTGACCAGGACGAAAACCACATTGTTCCTCCTGAATCTGAGGTTCATCCATAGGCTGGTTACTCCTCTCCAGTACTCCTAAATAGAATTTTCTGGGTAGGCTAATAAGTGTGATTCCACAATAGTTGAAAGACACTCTTTGGGTCCCATTTTTTAAAAAGTAGAACTACCACCCCAGTTTGTCCATCCAGAGGCCCCGATGTCCACGTGATGTTGCAGAAACATGTCAACCAGGACAGTCCTACAACATCTAGAGCCTTGAGGTATTTGGGGCAGATTTCGTCCACCACCGGAGCCCTACCACTGAGGAGCTTTTTAACTACCTCAGTGACCTCTACTCCAGTGATGGGTCCTAGGCTTTATCTCCTCTACAGAGGGCCTACTTGAACTGTACAACAGTTTTTGTGGAGTACTGCTTCTCCCTCCTGAGGTACTGGGTGGTGGTCCATAACCTTTTCGAGGCCAACCAAAAGTCTTTTTCCAGGCCCTCACAGAACTCCTCCACACCCGAGATTGTGAATAGGCAACAGCCTGGGCTGTAGCATATTTACCTGTCGGTACATGTCCACTGCCTTAGGGGTCCAAAAGGAGGTCTGGAGGGCGGCCTTCCGCTCCACCGGAGCCAACTCACCACCAGGTGGTGATTGGTTGACAGCTCAGCTCTTCTCTTCACCTAAGTGTCCCAAACATGCAGCCACAAGTCCGATGATACGACTACAAAGTCAATCATCGTACTAGGGCCTAGGGTGTCCTGGTGCCAAGTTCACTTATGAATACTCTTATGTTCAAACATGGTGTTCGTGATGGACAAACCATGATGAGCAAAGAAGTCCAACAATGAAACACCACTGGGGTTTAGATCCGAGAGGCGACACCTACCAATCACACCCTTCCAGGTCACATTGTCATTGCCCACATGGTTATTGAAGTCTCCCGGGACAATGAGAGAGTTCCCAGGGGGAGTGCCCTCTAGCATTCTTTACTGTTGGGTATTCTGAATTGTTATTTGGTGCATAAGCACAAACAACAGTCAGAAACAGTCCCCCACCTGGAGGTGGAGGGTGGTTACCCTTTCATCAACCGGGGAGAACCCCAACATGTGGGCACTGAGAAGGGGGCAACAAGGATGCCCACATTGGCTCATCGCCTCTGCCCATGCGCAACTCCACAATGAAACAAGGTTCAGCCCCTACTGAGATGGGTGGTTTCAGAGCCCAAGCTATGTGTTGAGGTGAGCCTGACTATATCTAGTCAGTATCTCTCAACCTCAGGCACCAGATCAAGCTATTTCCACACCAGAAAGGTGACATTCCATTCCCAAAATCCAGAGTTAGTAGCCGAGGATCAGTCTGGCGGAACCCACGCCCACACTGCACCCGAATCTTATTGCCCCTCCCACAGGTGGTGGGACCATGGGAGGATGGACCCATGTCTCCTCTTCAGGCTGGGCTTGGCTCAGCTTCATGGGCAGAAGCCCGACCACCAGGCGCTCTCCTTCGTAGACTGGGCTAATGTCACCAAAATAACACAGACAGCCATGTTAACTTGTTACTGACACACATTAACGTGTGTCGAGCCATGCTTTTTGAGACACAATATGTTAGGATATGTTAAACCTGTTAGAATAATTTTAAACATAACACCAGAACCTAGAGAGGGTGTTTTTTGCTCTTTATTCTGAAAACCCTGAAAATAATGTATTGGAAAATTGGGATGCCAACATCAGCAATTGCTTGTTTAATACAAAAGTAAAGGTCAATGGAGCAATGCCTAATAAAGCCACATTTGTGGAGAGTTTGTAATATTGCTGTTACATGCACACTATAACCATTGCATAACCAGACACTTTCCACTTTCCATTCTTAATTAGGACTGTTCTGTGCTCCTAGGAACTGATAAAGCCTTTGAAATATATATTTTTAAATATCACCTCCTGAATTGTACCTTTCCACAACTTTATCCCTGAGATCTTTTGGCAGTTGACAGTTTGCTTTCAGTTACACTTCCAAACCCAAGAATGATCTAGAAATAGCTGTTTATGCTAAAACGATTACAATTGATAATAGGTGAAAGACGTGTGTGTGTCTGTCTCTGTCTTTCTGTCTTCATTTCAAGCAATACAATTTTGAAGTGGGTAATTATTTTTTGTATCTACTGTACATGGTGTCAAAGTCTGTGTTAAAGTTTGAAAAGTTCAAATAAGTGAGTAAATTTAAAAATGTACTAGTCAGTGTGTTTTGGGTTGTTTTGCTTGCTAAAGGTTTGTCTGCCTTCCTGTGTTAAATTGTATTTTTTATCATGTATGTGTCTACATGGTGGTGAATAAGCTTCTACTTTAGGGGTTTCAAGGTTTTTAATCATATAACTTAAATAAAAAAAAAAAAAAAAATTTATATTGCTGCCTGTCTACATGCAGGGCAGTGATGTACAAGAGGCAGTTAGCAACACCTCAGTAATGTGGCAGTGTTATTGGGTTTCCTGTGGCATGGACACGGGAAAACCATCCAAAATTCAATTCACTTTTATTTGTATAGGGCTTTTAACAATTGACATTGATGCAAAGCTTTAAACAGCAAAAACAAAAGTGGTAAAGAATTTAAAACTTTCTTTAAAACCCTACAGATTCCCAATAGGCAAGCCCATAGCAATGGTGGCAAGGAACTCCATCAACTCCATATAGTTCCAACCAACAGTAAAAACATCAGGACAGATCACAGGATTCAGAGAGCAGAAGGATCAGGATCACTAATATCTGAGAAGTAGCTTGCGTACCTAATCAAGAACGCACAGAAAGAGAGAAAGAGAGAGAAAATGAAAGAGAGAGAGAAGGCGAGAGAGGTTTTAGGTATGCGCATAACAGTGTAATAGTTAAAGCAGCAGTTGATTGTTGCAAGTAAGTGTGACAACAAGCAATGACGATGACAACAAAGCAGATGATGACGCCGCAAAAAAATACAAAGTGATCCCTGTGTGTTGCTACATGTTTGCTGGCAGGCAACACAACAAACAGACTGCAGCCTTCATCAAGATTCAGCCGGTCTATTCATGGATTTGGGAATACTTAAGAATGCAACATTCTTTTGTAAATCTTTCTTGACAATTCTGCCAGTTTTACAATAATACTTATTCCTAAGTCAAAATTTCAATGTAGACTATGGTAACTAATCAAAATTTTACAATCAAGCCTGAGACATTTTTATTGATCTTCAGATTGAGAATGTGTCAGTGAATGTTTGTGTATGTTCAGCTAATTGAGCGTTACAATTGCTTAATATTGTAGGAATGATATAGTAGTACACTGCAAAGACACCGAGCAGGGAGAGGTACACCATCATTCTTTGTCCAACCCCTTTCTACCACATAACTGCCTTAAAGTTCACTTCATATTGAAACCTTCCTGCTTCTCACACACAAAATACCACACAATGCATGAGAAACAGCTTGATGGGTGCACCACGATTATGCTTAGCCATTTGTAAACTTTTTAAACATGAATATTTGAATGCAACTTGTCACAAAGGTGTTATGTCTCATCCTAAAAAATACAATATATTCTCTCAATAAATCCTCTGATAAAAGTTGAAACACACTTTATACCTTAACACATGCTAAGGTATAAAGCTAGATGCTTTTAGATTTACCTACATTTTTGTATAATTACTGGAATACTCTTTTGCTGCATGCTAATCACTAGCTGCCTTGTTCAAAGTGCTGTGATAAATACAATTCGTACATAGCAGCAGATAGATTACAGTCATGTATATTAAGTCTCACTGAGACCTTCCACCTTTTGGACGGAAAGCAAAGAACCTCGAAGAAACATGCACAGAATTTTTACACAGACTGACCTCAAGCTCAGTATTAAATCACTGGCCCTGGATCTGAACCAGGAATATTAATATAGGACTGCATACAATGTGTCATAACTGTGCCACGATGCAGCTCTTGCAATATACAGTTCAGTACAAAAGTTTGCCATATATTAATGACTTTGAATAGGAAAAAGAAAAAGTATTCTAAGAGGGTAAAAGTAACATGTGGGAGTTTCCTATAGGAATGAACGAAAGCATCTAAGAAAGCTAAAACAACCAATGCACTTATTGTTTCCTTTTGTGCAAATAGAATAAGTATTATTAGTATCCTGTTAGGCATGTGTACTGAATGGAATGTTTAGTCAATTACTGGAGCATAAGTTCTGGCCTTAATACCTATGCAAGTTTCAATTTTAAATAATTCAAAATAATTTTCACCCTAAAGATAAGTGGTGCCTTATTTGGCCAATTCATTTATTAGGGCACAAGGTACTTGGATATGTCACAATACAGGATGTCACATTCAGTAAGAAGAAAGTAATTCCATGCTCCTAAAATATCAGCAGTTAAAGAGAGTATAAGTAACTCAAGCCCAGAGGTCTTCTTCATACTTCTTCTTCCTACTTACTTCTTTACAGTAACAGGTCTTCAAGCATGAGCTTTAACAATGGTCAACCACATCCTTTAAAAAGACACTACTGGATATAAGAGATGCTTACACTTCAGCTATAACGCTAGTACATAACACTGACCCAACAAGTAGAACTGAGTTGAGAGTGAATGGGGATTGGATGAGCCACTGTGAGGCATAAGAACAGGCTTGGGATGTGCAAACCTTCTCAGGTGTGGGTAAATGGATTAGGTATGCCACTGTTATGCATACTCCATAAAGTCAGATCGTAAGAAAAGTCAAAAGGTCAGACAACAGGATTGGTTGCTTCTTAGGATGCTTAAGATAAGCCGACGAGGTGAGTTTTCACTGTAGGAAGCCTTTCATTTTCAGCAAAAGGTAAAAAAAAAAAAAACCATAGGAACATAGTTTAAGTGTGTATATAAAGTACAATGTTCATGTGTATACACTGTGTGTATATGTAATTACTATCTGATACCATTGAAAACTGTATATTGTCAACTTCATGTTGTTATATACACCACTGGAAAATCATCAGAAAATGTCTTTTCTGCCTAGTAGAATAGATTCTATACTAATTTCCCCTGGAGGTTAACTCACTTTCAGTAAACACTTTCTCAGGGTTGCAGAGGATACATGAGGCAGGAAATACAGGAAATACACCCATAATGCCACAAAGGGTTAACTGGAACTAAACGGCAGTGTTGATTTCTGTACAGAGAGTATTCAGTTCAGTACGGAGGAAACAATGAGAGGTTAGGCTTTGTGCACATTAGTGTGTGTGTGTGTGTGTGTGTTCTAATGTGTTCACATGTATGAGCCGTCATGTTAAATTAGAATGACTATCACAAGAGCCAACAACCCAGCTTTAATCACATACTATTCTTCACAATATAGAACATTTTCTATTTTGTAGAAATTTTTAGTTTAATATAATTTATTTATTTATTTAAATTTTGCATAAAAATGCATTTTAAATCCACCTACTGGCTGACTTTCTCTGACTAAATTGCTTGTGGATGTAACCAAATATATTTGCCTTTTCCGAAATAAAATTCCATTTTTTTTACTCCTCTGCCATTTTCTGTTCTTTCATCCCTTTCTCTTTCCAAATTACCTTTCTTTCATGTTATTTCCTCATTAGTTTTTCATCCCTCCCTGTTTTATTTAACTCCCCCACATTTCCTGAATGTATTTGCCATATATTCTACGCTTTTATTCATGTGATTGTATGCCAGATTTTGAGACACTCTATCTTTAATAAGGGTCAGGGGAAGGCGGGGTACATTCTGAACAGTTTATCACCGGGCCAACGTAGACACACATCACTTCAGATTTACACCCAGGGGCAATTCAAAGCCTGAGTATAAAGAGAACATGCAGACTCCATACAGACGCACTCTCACTGGGCACAAGGTTTCTTACTGTGTACCCCTTCTCAATGCCACTGAACCAGCCTTTCTTTTAGTGTTTTTCCCTGAAATTTTTCTATGCATTGTATTCAGAGCATCTGTCTATTTTATTTCTTAATGTTTTTCTCTTACTATTCTTCAAACATTTATCCATCCACCTGGTATTTATTTTTTTTTTTTACTTTTATATTTTTCATTCCAGCATACTTCTGCAGATTTTCTTTACTCTCCATTTTTCTTCTATTCATTTCCTTTGTTCTATTCATGCACACTTATTTCTTTCTCACTTTTTGTGTTGTTTCTTTCATACTTCCTAATTTCATTGTTCTTTTCAGCAAATATCTAGCTTGTTAATAAAATTAAGTCAGGTCTGTGCAAATTTTAGTGGGTGCGCTCTGTAAATCTAAGCAGTTTATAGGGAATAGATTATACGAGCATGGTGAAGCTGTAAAATGCAGAACGCTGGTCTGATAAATGTTTAAAACACACATAATGCCTGATCACCCCACAGTAACAGTTAACTTTTATTAAATAATGAATTCAGTGTGGTCTGTTTTATCTATACCTATCTTTTTTTTTATCTTTAACCATGTTCTCTCGCTGTGTTTTATCCTACTCTCAGTCACTCTTCACACTACCCCTATTTCCTTTGTCTTCCCTACTGAATTACCCCCATTCTCTGTAACTCCCTTCTTTCTGCGCCCCTCTTGTTCATCTCTGAAGGAATGTTTAAAAAAAGGGAGTGGAGTGCAGGTATGGCTTAAAGGAAATCGCTCTCTATCGGTAGCCGTAGAGGAGTGTGTTGCTATGGGGACAGTTTGGATGGTGTGGGGATGGGAGGGAGTGGTTGGGGCATTGATGGGCATTCTAGTGAGCTAATTTCCCTGCTCACAATCAAACCATTCAGGCACGGAGTGGGAAGGAAGTAGACAATAGGCAGGAAACAAAAAAGGCACAAGACTCCAAAAAGTTCCAGCTACTCAAACACTGGTTTAGACCTACCACTGTGCCTGCTTCTCTGACTGATCTTCGCACCCTTACTCTTCTTTACATCTCAAAATGAAACTGCTTTAGAGAATGAGAGAACAGCGATGCAAACATGGATTCAAGCAGGTCCACTATATCCATGGGCTTCAGAGACCTTTTGGTTTAAGCCTTGGGCTGAAATTTTCTGCTTTGACGGAAAAAACACAGAAGCTTTTGACAGAAGTTGTAAGAGGAAGCTTGAGTGATGGAACAGATATTAAGCAAAGCAAACAATAAGTGTGGGAGGGAAAAGAAACGAGTGTGACGAAGCTGATATCAGAGAGCAAGTCCAGAGCTAACAAGCATTCAAACGCAACTAATTGAGGCACCATGTGAATACTTAGGGTGACCTGATGTCACTGTTTTCAAGACAGTCCACAGTTTTGGTAGCCTGTTCTTGGCTGGAGCTAAGACTAGAAAGAAAAAAGAGGCAGCAGAGCAGAAGGGTAGACTTCTAGAACTTGTTCTTTTTTGGTCAAAAGAGGGGTCTAGATGCTCACTATGTAAATTTCAAATTGCTTTTCTTCTGCTAGTAACCAATTGCTAAAATATGTGAGTGCCATTTTGAAAGTGTCAGGTGAATCCCCAGCATTACCACAGATACCTTTTCAAGCCACAATGTGACCCAGGGTTGGAATCAGGGTGGGGTCACAAGTTTTAGGAATCACGCTACCAGGTGTTAGGTAGGTAATTTTTAGGCATATAATCTACTTGGATCTATGTGGATAGCATTTTTCAAATAAATTGCATTAATGCTATTTGTTTGCCAGGCATCTGGGACCAATGTGAGCGACATATGTAAACCTGTCCTTACACGGGGAGGTTCAGCTGGTTCCAAAACTTGTCGGAGCTCAGTGACATCAGTTTAAAGCCACGAGATTTTAAAATGTTAGGAAATTTACAGTGGTTTTCAAAACCGTGCATTACCGTCTAGATGCTGTGTTGTGACTTTTTGCAACATTTCTGAACCTTGTTCAACACAACCTCATCACAGCCTATTCACACTGTGATTGAACCTACTGTTCACAGTTATTTTGCCTCACTGCCATCATCTTAACTAATAGTACCCCACCCGTGTAAGGCCAGCTTAACTTGTTTTACAAATTATTGCTTGGGGGAATAGAATTTGGCCTCAATAAAAAAAAATCAATAAGATTTCTTCTTTTGCTTTGAAAGAAGAGTAAAGAATTTAATGATATATTGTCTGTTAAACTGGAAATGTTCCTGGGTTTCATTTTAGAAATCTGGCAACCTTACAGTACTCCTGTATTAACCATCAAGGTTAATGCAGATGCTTGTTTTTTTTTTCCTTGGAATCTAGTTGTAAAATATTAATAATGACTTATGACTATTTTATTTGCAATGAACAGATGACAGCCTTGGCGGACGCCAACCCTCACCGGAAACAAATTCGACCTGTTGTTACCAATGCAGACCAAGCTCTTGCTCCAGTGGTACAGAGGATTATTATAACAGGTCAATGAGTTCCAGCTGAACATTACTGGGTACATTATCCACATTGCAGGTAAAGTGAGAGGAAATCATGTGCATTTCACCCTCAATTGTTCTAAAGTCTTCAAATCCCTTGAAGATTCACCCTGCAGTGCTTTTAACATGGATGAGTACCTGCAGAGGCAATCAGCTCATAGTGTGACCCCTCTCAGGGTTTGCATGTGAGAATGTTGCTTTCTAGTTGCCTTGAAAGAAACTGCAACTTTCTCATGAAAGCCTTCACCAGACTACATTTCGTGAACAAAAAGGCCCCTACGTTGCTATTTAGGTTGGTATTTAGATCTTTCAGTGCTGTAACTTCAATAACAAATGCAAAATCTGCCATCCGGTGCCCATGTGAGATCTCTGGTTTGTCTTTCTTCTCATTGAACACATAAATTTGTCCCTTTCAAGTCCCAAAATCTTTTCAGCACTTTGCCCAGCCATGTGTTAGCCTATGTCGCCATGTTCAATCTCATGCTCCTCCATGAGTACAACAAACTGTCTGTGATTTAATGCTTGTGCCCTGATGCAGTTAACTATTTTAATCACAACATCAATAAGATGGCTAAATTTTAAATTTGACTTACATAACACATTCGGATGTATGATACAATGTAAGAATACCAATTTAATTCCCGGTTCGATTTCAGTCTTTTTATCTTGCACCCGTTTTTTAAGGTCCAATTTCTCCCCTGCTAGATTTGGACAGCCATTCGTTGTAACACCTACCAGTCTGTTCCATTTCAGTCCCAGCTTTTACCAGCATGCATTTAACGCCGTGAAGAAATCACTTCCTGTCGACATCCCGTTCTTTGAACACATTGCCGCCAACCACAAAGTCCTTTGTTAGTCCACAAAAAAAAGATGAGTAACTGGGCTGCGTCACGGACATCACAGCTTTTGTCCAAAGCCAAGGAGAAAAAAAATCAATGCTGTCCACTTTATTTTGCAGATGAAGCTCCAAATTTCCTGCGATGTCCTCAATACTTCGAGGCACTGTTCGTCTGGAGAGGGGCACATTCTCGAACGCTTCTTTTTTCTCGGGGCATATTAGCATTGCAGGGTCCAACAAGCACTATTTGATGAATTCCCCTTCAGAAAATGACACTGTTTTTAGCGATTTTGTATGATATCACAAAGCTGGTCTTGGTCGCTGCATCTCTAGATGTATGAAGCTTGGTAAAAAAGCCTTTTTTGCAGCTTAGCTAGCAAAGCTTCAGGTGTCCATGCCCATTCGGCACCAGTCATGTTTTTGTATTTCCCAGCGTGTTTCGTCTCGTAATGGCAATTCTATCTTTTTTCTCTCA
This sequence comes from Porochilus rendahli, assembly GCA_039654305.1. Lineage (NCBI taxonomy): Eukaryota > Metazoa > Chordata > Actinopteri > Siluriformes > Plotosidae > Porochilus > Porochilus rendahli. Next base: position 15,850,945 of record JBCNYG010000024.1, read on the forward strand.
ACACTTTCTTTCGACCCTGTTGACCTTTTGCAAGAAAATGTTAGATAGTTCTATGATCTGTACCAGAATACTTTATTGATCCTGGAGAAAATTGTGTGCACACATTTTTAATTTTTATTTATTTATTTATTTGTTTGTTTGTTTGTTTGTTTGTTTTTTTACAATTTTTGACTTTTCAGAGTTGGTCAAACTTCTTTTTTTTGGCCCTTTTTGCCTGAAACAAAGAATCTTTCAAATAATTATGCACACCTTAATATAGGGTGTTAACCTTCTTAGGCCACGCCCTTCCTCATCACACAAATAAACATCAC
>JBCNYG010000024.1:15881345-15896620 GCA_039654305.1 Porochilus rendahli
CACACACACACACACACACACACACACACACACACACACACACACACACACACACACACACACACACACACCAAATTCAGGACATTTTCATGCTCACTCAAATTCGCATTTATCAAAATCCTATGGGAAGCTAATCATGCTGTTTAGTAACAATATGTCCCACTTTTCATAGTCCAAGAACAGTCAACTGACAAATATGTAGCATCCTGAAACACTGGATAAAATAGCACAGGACACTGGGGTTTCTGTGAGCAAGAGTTAACAACAGTGTCTATATTACACAGTCAGGAATACGGGGAAGAGGAAAGACAGCAACCTTGACATGATAAATATATTTCTACAAGAAGATTCAAGAGCTGAGTGTCAAAAGAATTGAATACAATATCTAAGATTAACTCATTTCACTGAGAAAATAAGGATTTATTTTCTTTAGCATTATGATCAACCACAGTTGATGGTGGTAATGCACTAAACTGCTGTTTGCCAACCGCCATAAAACAACAAATCAGAAGACCACCTCGGCTAGCATCAAGAGAACAAGATGGTGACGGTTTAGAAAGAAGCAATCAAAGACCAAATGCTAATTTTTCAAAGTGTGCAGTTATTAAAAGGTAGTTTAAACTATTTTAACTCGCTCGAAGACCAAAAAAACAGAATTCTGCATTAATAAGGTACCTTAAAGCAGGAATTCAGGATTAATCCAGAATTTTATCAGCCTTGTGTTTAGTGCGAGTGACAGCATTTCTTCTTACAGTGTAACAATAACTCTGTGGTCTGGGACTAAACCACTGTTTGGCCTCAAGAAAACCAGATCAGTGAGAATTCAAGGCTTTTAGACTTGTAGTTTAGTTTCAGAGAGATGGGCGGGATAAGGATGGATTTGCATGAATCAAATGTACTCATCATGCATAGGGCTTACTATACAAGCCTTTGAAGGTAGTGTTATGATTTGGAGTTGCTTCAGTTCACACACATATACATAAATAAATCAATAACATTAGGCTGGTAACGACAGCATAAATTGCTAGTGATGGATACGGCAAGGACACCGAGTCCTCAGTGGAGTCCATCTATTCCCCCGTCTGCTTTAGTCAGCTATCCTTTAAAAAAAACACTCCTCACCTGCAGGGTGTGACGGGCATGTGGGAGTGTGACCATGTTCACAAGGGCATTAGGGTTATACACACTTTCCCTTCTCAATGTATAACTCTCTGTATAGGTCCCCTCCTGCACAATACGGACAGAGCTGCACATCATAACTGTTAATCAAATCAGATCTGCCAAATAAGTACCCTAACAAACCACAACGAAACATTCCTCAAGCTACGTCACTGCACACTTCACCTCCAAGTTCTGATGGGATAAACTGGTGGGATACCCTGCTCTCATATAATACATCTGTTTTTTTTTTGTTCAGCCATAAGAAAACAATACTCAGATTATACCATCCGGTTAGAGAACCTACTTATAAAACCGGGCATGCACCAGTGAACCACACGAAGCGTCTTCGGGAGAACAAACCGGAGCCGTGGAGGAGGCTCGGCTGGGGAACTCTGAGCAGACAGACAGGTGCTCTGGACAGGAGGGATGACAAAGGGCAGACTTCTAACCCCAGCTCCCTCTGTACCTGTCACTCAGACCACCCAGGGCCCTGCGGGAGTATGAGCGGTGTCCATGCACCCCAGGACAGACAGAATAAAGAAATGCATATGATGCACAGGTCTGTTTAAGATCAGAACACTGATTCTCAATGAGTTATGAGGAAAAAATGAGACGTGGAGAGCAGAAAGGTTTAAAATAGGTTAACGGATTATTGGCTCTTAAGAAACAAGAAGTTGAGGATTGGCTTGTGTGCTCTGTGTACAGAACGATATACAGTCATGGGGGTGGCAGGCTGGAATACTATTATGCTTAGCAGCAGGCTCGGTGCGGTCTCTGGTTTCACATAAAGCAGACAGTATAGGTTCAGCTGCTTGAGTCTCGGTGAAGGAATGCGAGCTAGACATTAATAATCCCATTGCCCTTGTAAAGACAAATGACCTGGTCTGGCTCCAGTGGCCAAATGGCCACAACCACATTAGAGGCAGCTGACACTAAGGCGTTAATTTTGTGTGCCAGAACAAAAAATCCAATGCGGGTTTGCGGTCCAACAGCGCATACTGTGACTTGTACACAGCAGCATTACACACGAGTTTTTCTGTGAGCCCAGGTGAAATATGGTAGTATCTTTTTGGTAGCTCCGGTATTTTAGCAATTACAGTAACTATAGGTATAGAATTCTGTGCACTATGGAATGTCATAAAGGTCTCCTTTTCATATTTTCTCAAAGGGCAAAGGTGAGGTGCACCCTAAACAGCTTGTCAGTCAATCGCAGGGTCAAAACACAAACCATGCACATATTTGTACATGAAGCAAACGGTACTTATGCACGAAAACATGGCGCATGTCCTTTCCCATAGCAAAGATCAGATGTGAGAAGAGTGAAATGACTGGGAATGTGCGGCGCCTCACGCCAACTTCATGGTTGGTACGCACGTTTCTGCAGCTGTCGGTGCTTTGGCGACTCTTTGAGGCGACGCTGGGAAACTGTTGATAATGTGAACATTAGTCCTCAGAGTTGATAAAGCGCAATTAGCAGCGAGAGCCGGTTTTCCTCATGTAATCGATGCATTTGACTGCAAACACATTGCTACAAAAGCTCCATCACGGGATGAATTAGTTTATGTCAACAGGAAGCATTTTTATTTGATTAACGTACAGATCACGTGATGCGCAAATGCAATAAACTAAAATTATGGCAAGGTTTCCTGGTTCAACACACGAGTCATACATCCTGAGTACCAGCATGGTTGGGAACCGACTACACGCTGGCACTGCGGGCGATGGCTGGTTGATTTCAACCATATAAAAGAAGGACACAATTCTCTTATTATAAATATAAATATAACTCTTATATTTAAATAGGGACGTGGACAGGGAGGGGCCGGGTACTCCTACATGTGTGCTCAATTCCACGTTGATTCGGATGTTCAAAGGAAATGTGCTTGGGTTCATGCATACGAACAGATTCATATATCTGGATTTTTGTGCTTATGACGTTTTCTGGATTTAAGCGTACGCCATTTTTCAGTAGGGACTCCATGCGAGTCTTTGTACATGAGGCCCCTGGAGAGTATGGAGAGAACCATAGGGAAAACATGCAAACTCCACAAGAAATGCCCTCGCCAAACCCGGGACTTGAACCCAGGACCTTCTTGGTGAGAGGCGGACGTGCGTGCTACCACTACAAAACGTCACCAATACATATATGGTATTTTTAAAAATGCCATCTTTTTTCCTTACTAACCTTAACCGTTTGGTAAAGTAAAACCTACCAGAAAATGAATTCACAGAAAAAAGAGTTGCATGAACGCAATACTATAAACCTGTATATATTTCAATAATCAGAGTAAAACCCTTTGAGGATATAGTTTTAAGAAAATAATTGACTCTGGCGTCACGCAACAGGACACATTTTAAAATAACTTATTATTATTGATTTTGGCAAGTTTCATGCCTCACGGCAGTGTTCCACTGCTAATAAATGTAAAAGTAAATAAATTATAAGTTTGACAACCTAAAAAAACAAGGAGCCTGCAGCTTTAAGATACACATAAATAATATAAATACATATAATCTGGTAATGAACAGCACATTCTTGATTTATACCCTTCATGTCCTAAATAAACCATCATACTCTGACGTAATAATATTACTGTACACATTAAAAACTTCCAAATCCAATTAAATTTAGCTTTGCTATTTTATTAGGCTTTAAAAAAAAATTACAAAATTATGGTATTAAATAATTATAACTATCATATTAAATGTTGCTGTACAATATAACTCCAAAGTCAAATATAAAATCCATAAAAGTCATAAAGAATGACTTAATAAGGACATGTTTATTTTCCAGATCTGAAAGGAATAAAATCAGGACTGAAGAAAAATAATTCTAGAATTGAAATACATGAATACCAATTGGACAAAAACCTGGATGGATTACAATATTGGTCTCTCAAACATTTAAAAAAACTTGAAAATAAATAAAAATAAGAAAAATGGAAAATTAAATTGCTTTCCAAATTGATATAACCCAGAGAAATTTACAATCTGGAAGAGATGGTACTTGGGCACTAATGGTCATAAGTCGAGTCACAAGAAGCCATAAGGGTCAGGACATCTACCAACTGTCAGCTCCTTAGTGTTCCATGAGCTGACAAAACATGCGATGACAGAAGATAGACCAAAATACCATCACGCAGAGGTCAGATGAGCAAGCAATGGTCAAGATTCATACATGTGTGTGGGGCAGCGGCAACGTGGTCCGGGCTGAGCTCTCCTTGGGGCAGCAGTGAAATTGACGCTCTCACACGGAGATGGCGGTCGGGGAGAGTGACTCATGGGGCTCCATAAGTGAGCTTCTCGCTCTCGTCTAGACCACAGCGGGCCAGCAGTCTGCCAGACTCCATCCGCTCCTGGGATTCATACACACAATCGTACATAAACACACCCAGCATGAGGAGTGCAGCAAAATGCTTTCATGGCAGCTAAGCTGTATATTGCACATGGAACCCCATGGAAGAGATAATGGACCGAGTTTAAAGCAATTGTCATCGGAATAGTGCGAGAGACCATGAGTTCTGCTGCAGCCTAAGCACAAATAAAACAGAAAAAAATGACGATATCCCTCTAATAACCAGCCTCCATGGTGTGCTACTGTGTGGTGACCAAACTCAAATAATATTGGTGTCAAACAGAAAATTCTCTCATGGTACCTCATGGTTAAAAAAAAAAGAAAAAAAAAAGAAAAAAAGAAAATTCACTAACTATAGAGCTAATGACAGTCTGAATCATATCCCAAATATTAATAACCACTGGTCTATTTCAGGCTTTAACTTAACCTCACAGCTTTGTAATTTAAATCCCATCAGAGTTTAATGATCTAAACAGATAGAACTGAAACTGCTGTTCATAATTTTCACGTCAAATCTGTAACCGTCTCCTACCCTGATCCCTCCTGCTCCCACATAATGGAACAAACCAACGCTTGCATTTTGGGTTTTCTTTTCCATCACTCTTTTGGAGAATAACATTATTTCCCTGTACTGAGTGAATAGATAGGAGGACAGGTAAGATCAGGATGAAAACAAAGAACAAAAACCGTTTTCAATCTTACGGATGGCAACGGCAAATGTTTGGCAGGACCAGGGTAGAAACATTTACAGAAAGTTCCTAAATAACTCCATGTTTAATATAAAGTCTTGCACAGAACATGTGCGTGTGCGCACGCGGGGGATAGTTGAAGGCCACGTTTCCTAAATGGAAAATAACTTGTCCTTTCTTTTTTTTTTTTTTAAACAAAATATTTAATGGTTCCCCCAGAAAGACAAACCAAAGAAACACTTAGGGTGCTAGCTGGAGCTGCTGAACCATCTCCATCACAGACCCCTGGTGATTCTACATGCCTGCACTGAAAACCAAGACTCTTGCTGAGCTTCTTAAATAAAATATAAAAGCAAGAGGCAGACTAAATAAATATAGCAAAAGGGTCCATTGTTCCATTTCTTAATAAATGAAAGACCACTCCAAGAAAATAATCCTTGCAATCTTCTTGATAACATCCTAATGCACAAAAGGGCTCTTTCCTCTCCACTTCCTCCCACAATGCAATCAAACAACTTGGTCTGAAAAGTGCTTCCTGTGCTCAGCCCACATTTGTCAGCCAGCAACGGAGCTATGATTTATAAAAGGCAGATTTAATGCATGTATGATTTAATGGGAAACACCTTTCCTACAGGGAAAGACAACTCCTTCACATTTCCTGTACATTACAAACCTCTGCCACTACACATCAATAAAAGAAAATTCTTCGGCTCCCAGTGGAACAAGAGTAAATTACACTGCAGCAACTGACAGACAGGGATAGAGATGTGAACCCAGCAATGTACTCCAACTCCATCACTCACTTTCATCTTTTTGATTGGCTGATTAGAGTCAGTGTTGTGATTGGCGATGGTACAATCTTACCCATGATTAGACCTGCCCACCTAACAGAAGGAAAGTAATTATGGCAAAGTTTGTGAAAACATTATAAACTCACCGGTGTCACCATATCATAGATTCCCCCGCACAAACAGCAATCTCAAGCCAGAACACTTTACAAAATCTTGGAATATTAAAGGTTAATTAATGGATTGTAAATGTAAACAGTTTAAATTAATTAAACTAAAAAAACCCAAGCTTAAGCAAACAGAAAACATATTTAATCACACTTTAATCTGATACATACATACGTATATATACACACACACACACACACATATTTTTTCCCCCTCCATGTTTCTGCCAAGTTTCCATATGTTAGGGCCTTGTTGTCAATATCACTCACATGTGATAAAACTTTTCTTGATAACTGTGTATATATTGCTGCTATCGCTTCACAGCAACAACAATACAAATGTATAAATGTTACAGTTCATTTTAGACATTACAAAAGGTTCACCCACTTGTTTGAATTTCTATGATCCCACAGACATCAATGAGTAGAAGCTAAACAAACCGAAACCGGCCAGTGATCTCAAAAAGGAAGGGGTGGCATGGCATAGACTTTCTTCCATCTATTACAGTGTCACAGGCAAACAAAAGAGAGCAGACAGCACACTCCTAGAGTCTGGTGTGCTGCCCGACACTGCGCGAGTAAGCAGTCTGTACCTTGAAGCAAGCTCGACAGTCTCGTCCTTCCTGGTTGGTAGCCGAGATGTGATGGGGACAGCTGGGTAGTGGGAACTGATCATGATAAAATTGATTGCATTGCTAGTCCATTCTCCTAAAGTTTGAAAAGGAAATGTGCACGAACAGTCTGTGTTTTAGGCTAAAGGACGTCACATGCTTATTTAAAAAAAAAAAAAAAAAAAACAGCTCTACAATTTTGGAATGATTAAAATAAAAAAATAGCAGCGAAAGACATCTGACGTGTCATATTAGAAACTTACCATGTATGATGTAAGCTTTTACTGCGGTAGGTAAACTATCGCTCAGCTCCAACATCCTCTACTGTAAAAACAGTCTTCAAGCCATGGGAATCCTGTCTACAGTCTAGGAAATCTGCCCATCCTATCTTTCATGAATTCCCCTTCAAAGTCCACGAGACAGAGGCGGGTGGGAATGGGAAAACACACAGCTTTTATAAAATACTGCACAACTTTGGCCACATGAACGGTGGAAATTTAGGAAAGCAAAGAATAAAGCTTTAAAACTTTGGCCACGTCTCCCAGCTGAGTGGGTTAGTGTGATCTCGGACTTGAACTGAAAGACTGTGATGATTCAGTCAATTGATCTAGACAGGTTTCAAGCCCCCAAGGCCAAAAGATTAATTTACTTCTACATACAAGAGGGGTTGAGGGCGGCATGAACAAAGACAATGCAGACACCACAGTTTATACATAACAGCAGAAAAATAAGCAATCTGCTAGTGTGTGGTCATTATAGAAAGGCAAGAAGGACAACTCAGACAGCAAGTAAACACACATTCTTTTAGCAATGCCAAAAAAAAGACCCGTTTTTAGGAGTTCCAATTCAGCAACTCTATGGGGACGAACTAATTAAAGAGTGAAAGAAGGCTAGCACACTCACACACTCTGTGTGGGCTACCGGACTCGGTTTTCCCGAGAGACACAGGCAGCAAATAAAGAAAAGAAATAGAACCCCATGTCAGCAAGTACCACTGAGAGCGGTTTGGGGAACTAAACTTAAAAATGAAACTCAGATTATCCTACATGAGCTCATTTCCTATTTGTAATGCCACAATTAGTGACCGCTAAAGTTTTCCAAAGCAGCTAAAATCAGGTGTTTGAATGAGATTCAGCAACTTATTTAGTTTAAAATGTTATCAAATACATCATTTTAGCATATGCTGCATGGGAATGGCACGTCATTGCTAGGGAATGATCATGGAATCAAAAAGAGCATCATTATCACACTATAAAATGAAATAATAAAACATAAAAATCTCATTTTAGTTCTTCTTATATTTCCTTATAATAGGATACTACAATTTTTAGTCTGTAATCCCACTTTAACAGAGCCAGGTTTCTTCTGTGTTCATGCAGTACCCAAGCTAATCTCTGAATGAGAATGTGTATAAGTGTCTTTGTCAGTCAAAAATCTGTCAAATGTCTTCTCCGGAAAGAGGACACCACATGTCGGGGTTACAAGTGCAAGTTGTGCATATTCACATATTAAATGTTTTATTCTGAATCAACAGAGTACTGTATAGCTTGCAGGATAATATAATTTGATGTGAAATGCTTTTTTGTACGGAGCTTCATATAAGCTTGATAAGTTTGTCTGTCAAAAAATGTCTTCTTCAGAAAACCAAAATGATCACTGATGCTGTTACTGCAGCTAATATACTGTATAAAACTAATGTGGCATGAAAGCGGCATAGACGTGTTTGGATTGCTTTCATTTTCAACGCTGTGAATTCGTTACCAGTGTGCGCTTGAAAAAAAAAAAAAAAGTCTTCTTCAGAAAGGCTCTACTGACACAGTTTGGCAGAACGGAAATGGTGTATTTTTTCCACATGTAAAAGCTTGAATGCATGTTGACTTGATTTTTTAAGGAAGATAGGGGTTAAAACCTTTTCTTTTTGACTCTGACCGTTTTTGGGGAAAAACAATTCACCCTACCTTGCTAGGAAATTAGAATTTGTGTGTGTCTTGCTTGCTCTTGGTTAAGTTCAGTTTCGCAAGCCACTGATTACGAGGGCCATGCCAAGGGATAACAGACACACTTGCCGTTTTTGGTCTAGGACTCCTGTGCTATCAAGGGTAGAACAAAATAACAAATGGTGTTGTATAAAGACCACTTTAGACTGTTACCTGAGGGGGGGGTGGATTTGTACAGCAAATTGTACGAATAGTGGTCGGTAACGGAGGGACGCTAAATATCGTTGTCTAAATTCTTTTTAAAACATTGCTCGCATGCGGTTCTTAAGTTGGGAAGGAACTCTGTCTTTTTTTTTTTTTTTTTTTTTTACATCAAACACCTCTGGTTCATGTCAAAATTTTAATTTAAAGATAATTTCATCACATTAGAATACTTTTTTCCCCACTCAAAGTCAAGTAGGCTCCAGTCTGAGCTGGCATCAGTTTTAGTAGAGTGGGTTCTCAACTAATCAATGAGAACCCACTCTAATGTGGAAAGAAAAAAAAATAATTTACTTAAGTAACCTGAAATAGTTTAACTGGACGTCTGATTATCCACACACAATTGTACTTGCCAAACTTAGAAAGCAATTACATCTTTCAGCAATAAGCAGATATTAAGGCCGAATCGGACTTAGCCCCCGGACTTAGCCCCCGGACTTAGCCCCCGGACAGCTCCATGGCATGCCGATTTCACAGGCAACGAACATCAAGGAAAGTTTCCTACTAAAGGACGTTTTAGAGTCATTCAAATATGCATGTTGTACCGCTTTCTGTGCCAAATTGAAGTGACTTGAAGGTTATATCTAATGGCAGAACTACTTATTAACCCCCGACTTTGATGTACAGAATAATAGGAATAACAGGGTTTGGTATTTGGTAATGCAGGATTTCAATGGAAGGGTTTACATGATGTTTACAACCATGTAAACAGGTGTTTAAAAAAGAAGCCATGTGTGATGTGTGCAAAATACAGCAAATATAAAGCAGTTCAGTGCCAGAACCATAATTCCAAACCAACGAGGGCAGTAGAAATGTGTACTGTGCTTCCGATGTCGCGGCTAATGGAGTAAGACGTGTTTCTCTGAGCTCCTGCAACAACCTCTAAAATAATTTCGTATCTTTTTTTCAGTGAGTTTCTTCCTTCTACTATAACCTGACCTTAACGCATACTTCTTGCCGATTAAAATGGCTCCAAAAGTTTAACCACCTATACACCCACAGCGGCCTGTTTCTCACGCCACCTCCCCACCTCGCAGTGACTCCCCCTCCAGCCCGGACGGAGACGCAGGCGGTGCTCCCTCCTCAGACTTAAAGGACGGACTGCTCTCGTTACTCCGCGTCAAGATGGCGGCTATTTTCAAAACCGAGCTTCAAGCGGCTCTGACTGAAAACTTGTCGAACATCAAGCTAAGCATCCAGTCTGATGTGCGCGCTCTGAAGGACACCGTAGGGGAAATGGAAACTTCACTCTCTACCTGCACCGGCGATATTACGTTACAGGCTAAAGTGGAGCGTCTGTCAGCGGACCTGATTAGATTAGATAATAAATGTGACAATTTGGAGGCAAAATCTCGGCGCAATTCTTTTAGCCGAGCGCGCCCTCGCCCCGTAGTCGCTGGTTTACATCATCATATGGACGGTGTGGACATTTGCCGAGCCAGGGCCCAGCAATGGATAACGTTTGGGGACAACTTTGTTTTCACCCACCACACTCTGAACACAGCTCGCGCTGGAGCAACTTTAATGATGTCCGACGTCAGCTCTGTGGGATTCCGGGGATCCGCTTTGGTCTGCTCTACCCAGCGTGCCTCCGGGTCACGCACAACGGTGCAGAGAGCGAGTTTTAATCACCAGAAGAGGACACTCAAGTCGTAAAAAGACTGAGAAAAAGATACGCGACACTGAAGTGGAGACTCTTTACAAATAAATATTGAGTTATTACTCTTCCAGTTCACATATACACAGTTTGTGTCTTGTTTTCTCTTCACTTTTCCAGATTCATAATGTGTGGTTTTCAGTTTTGCTTGGACTTGATTAGTTGTGCCTTGTTGTCAAATGCTGCCAAGTCTGTCAAACCGAACCTCAACTGTAAATATTAGGCTAGAAACCGTAACCCTTTGTTTCAGGCCATGTTCAGTCCATTTTGTCTTTCTTTCTGGAGACACAAAACTTATGGCCACTAATGCTAGTAATGCTGATATCCCACACGCCGGATCTTCTGTGAGATTTTTGAGATGGAATATTAAGGTCATGGGGAGTGTAATTAAGAGGTCGAGGATATTTGCTCATTTGAAACGTCTTAAAGCTGAACTAGTGTTTTTGCAGGACACCCACATGCGCACCAAAGATCAGGTCAGACTTAAATGCCCCTGGGTGTCTGAAGTGTTCCATTCAGATTTCAGTTCTAAAGCCAGGGGGTTGCTATCTTAATTGGTAAGTCAAGTTTTCAGCTTCTAAGGTTATATCAGACAAAAATGGCAGATACGTAGTTGTTATCAGTACATTATTCCATGTTCCCATTTTCTTAGTTAACATATACGCCCCAATTTTGTTCCACATTTAATGAATAATCTCTTTGCATGTCTTCCCTCATGGAATAACAACCTCCTTATAATTAGAGGGGACATGAATTGTGTAACTGATCCCAACCTGAACCAATCTAACCCACGAACTCTGACCCCTTCATCAATGTCGAGGTCACTTTCAGATTTCATGTTCAAAGATGGTTGCATTGATCCCTTTCTCTTGGATTGACTATTACTTTATTGATGCCAAACTAATTCCCAAAGCTCTGACTGTTAATTACCACCCTATTGTCATTTCTGACCACGTGCCTCTTTCTTTAGGTATTCAGTTCTTTGCACAGCCTCGGTACTCAGCATCTTGGAGGTTCAGTACGTTTCTTCTTTCAGATGATAAGTTTAATAAATTTATGGTAGCTGAAATTGATGATTTTATTACTATAAATCAAAATGAAATGGAACCAGTCTCATATTCATTGCGGTGGGAATAATTAAAAGCATACTTACAGGGACAAATTATGTCTTATTTTGCCCATTTAAAGTCCCGTAATGCCAAATTGCAAGAACTTGGTACAAATATCACTAAACTGGATCAACAACTCGCTGCTTGCTCCTCTCCCAGTTTACTTAAACAACGTGTTGATTTACAGACTGAACTTGATCTCATCACTACTAGTGATGCAGAGTTTCGTGCTCCACATATCATAAAAATGGTGATAGGGCAAGCCGGCTCCTGGCTCATCAACTACGTCGCCAGGCAGCCTCACATATGATCCCCCAGATAACAGATTCGTCAGGCACATTACATAGAGATCCCACCACCGTTGATCATGTTTATCGCTCATTCTATTCCTCTTTATACGAGTCTGAGTCTCCACTTGATACCACTGAAATGAATTTGTTCCTAGATAGCCTCAGTTTCCCCGCGCCCCAGTTACTCCGATGCTGCTAAAGAACTTGACTCACCATTAAGGGTAGAAGGAATCACTCTGGTCATGAGAAGCATGCAGAATAATAAAGCTCCTGGCCCGGACGGATTTCCAGTAGAATTTTTAAGAGATTTCACAGTAAACTGTCCCCAGTACTACATGCCGTATATAAGGAGTCGTTGTCGTGGCTCTCTCCCTCCCACTCTAAGGCAAGAATCCATACGTCTTCTTTAAAAAAAGATAAGGATCCAAATCTTTACAGCTCTTACAGGCCTCTCCTTAATAAACATGGATGCTAAGATCCTTGCTAAAGCTTTGGCATATCGCCTGGAAAATATTGTACCCTCTATTGTTTCATATGAGCAAACTGGATTAGTTAAGGGGCGGCAGCTATTCTTTAATATCCGCACAATCTCAAATATTATCTACTCTAAACTGACCACGCCAACACCTGAAGCAGTGATCTCGGTCGACGCCGAGAAAGCATTCGACAGGGTTGAACGGGGCTATTTATTAACCGTACTTAAGTAGTTTGGTCTGGGAAATGTATTCATCTCAAGCTAGCATCTCCACCAATGGCATTCAATCCACTTTTTTCACTATTCCGTGCCACCAAACAGGGATGTGTCCCCTATTCTCCCTAATGTTTTCACCAGCTATAGAGCCCCCGTCAGTCTTTCTGAGGTCCTTTTCCATTTTTACTGGGATTTCAAGATTGGGCACAGAGTTTAATTTATCACTTTACACAGATGATTCATTGTTGTATGTCTCAGATCCTGTCCTTTCCATACCAACAATTTGATCTGCTTTTTGGAGATTTGGGTCATGCTCAGGCTATAAAAGTAATATCGCTAAAAGTGAATGTTATCCTATCAATGCTTCATCTCTACAGCTCACACAGTCTGATAGCCCTATTAAACTGAGCCCCTCTGGCTTTAAGTATCTAGGGATCAATGTAACCAAAACATTAAACTCTCTTGTTTTCGCTAATTTCTCACCATTAATGTCTAAAATTAAATCTTACCTCCAAATATGGAGAAGTTTACCTCTTTTGTTGATTGGAAGAATTAATGCAGTTAAAATGAGTATTTTGCACAAATTCCTATTTTTGTTTCATTGTCTTCCACTTTTCCTGTCAAAACATTTTTGTAAAACAATTGACCAAATAATTTCTGATTTCGGCCCTGCGATGGCCTGGCGAGCCGTCCAGGGTGTACCTCGCCCAGAGTTGGCTGAGATGGGCGCAAGCCTCCCCGCGACCCTAATTAGGAATTAGCGGTTCAGAAAATGAATGAATGAATATTTCTGATTTCTTATGGTGTAGAAAGACACCCAGGATTCGCAGACTGACACTTCAGAGATGTAAATTCAATGGTGGTTTTGGTTCAAATCAATAGATCTGCCATAGTGCAACTTAGAGGCACAGTCTTGAGTTTCATCCTCCTTAACTGCTCTACTTACCTCCTCTATTTTATCCAACCTCTCTGGCTTTACAAATAACCAAGTGGTTCGTTCCACACTTCAAATTTGCTATCAATTGAGGAGGCACTTTAAATTTAAGTCAGAATCTTCTTTAGCTCCTTTATTGAGAAATTACTTGTTTCAACCTGCGCTTACAGATTCAACCTTCTTTGCATGGGTCTAAATTTTGAGGATCATTGGTGGGACACTGCTCTGAACCATTATCTACAGATGCTTGGCCAGGACTGGTTGCTTCCATCTGGACCTCTGATGTTAATTTCCCATCATGGTAGAAGTGAAGCAACGATGAAAAGTCATCAGTGTCCTTACATACCACCATGATACCTCTGCATTTTCTTTTATCTACCTAAGATTTATTTACTGTTCAGGAATTATAACATGGGGAAGTGGTACGGTGCTGACTTTCTGATCCAAAGGTCGGAGGTTTAAGCCCCACTATCACCAAGTTGTCCCTGCTCTCCCCAGTGCAGCTATCTGGGTTATCTATGTCTGTCATTGTCTGTGATGTGAGGCATGTAAACCATTGCTGTTGATCCTAAAGATTAGGCTGTTTGGTTGCCGTCAGTGTTTTTCTGGACAGGCCATCGCTGGGCACAAACACACTGACGGCAACCCAGTGGTCTAATCTTTAGGATTTTTTGAAACCCTGTTTCAATCAAAATTAAGGAAGGCCCTCTTCAAGAGCAGTGGTAAGATCAAGATGTTCATGAAGTGAGCCATCCTTAACTTTGATTGAAACAGGGTCCTTGCCTGTTATGATGAGAGATGACGGGTTTAGAGTCAGGCTCAATGAAAAAATCTTACCGTCAAGAAGATATAATGTTTCATGCATGTTTCATTACTGAGTGTGCTTCACTGAAAGGATGAATTGAACAGCTCTATTGTCATTTATTAAATGTCATTGTGAAGATGGTTTAGACATAAAATCTTGTATTAACCTGTAGGCTTACTATCGCCTACTGGTCACTGTACTGTACTGTACTCTTTAATAATCAACAGGTCTAATGCATGCACAAAGTCAGCATTCTTGGATATTTTCTTTTATAATGTTTGATATAAATCTCTGAAATATAAGGGAACCCTTAGAATATAATTTTCTTCACCATCCAGTCGACCTTCGTCATGACTTGGACCATAATAATTAGATTAGCATCCAGGATGGTGGCTATCTTGACTTTCTGAAGCAATGGATATCAGACACCGTTAAAACTATGAATTAGATGCAATTTAGCTATCTGTTGTCATGGAATCTTGAAAATAAGAGAGATTTCACAGATCATGTTCAACCATGGTAACCATCTTGAATTTTTTAAACAATGGAGCCTGTCATTGGATAGGCGTACCAGAGAAATCTAATTTTTTACATACACATTTATTTAGAGAATGTGGACAAAATTCTTATTGTAATGAAAAACCTTTTTATCATATATACATTTTTATTTACATTCTCTAAATAGTTGTGTATGTAAAGGGATATAGTCAAGACCTGCACAAGGTGGAAAACATCAGAGATCTTCTCCATATATCTCTTAGAAAGTTTGCATGTTCTCCCTGTGGGTTTCTTCTGGGTACTCCGGTTTCCACCTACAGTC
>JBCNYG010000024.1:15898670-15911929 GCA_039654305.1 Porochilus rendahli
TCCAACCTCTCTGGCTTTACAAATAACCAAGTGGTTCGTTCCACACTTCAAATTTGCTATCAATTGAGGAGGCACTTCAAATTTAAGTCAGAATCTTCTTTAGCTCCTTTATTGAGGAATCACTTGTTTCAACCTGCGCTTACAGATTCAACCTTCTTTGCATGGGTCTAAATTTTGACAATCATTGGTGGGACACTGCTCTTAAAACAAATTACACAAGTTCAACCTGTGCTCATGTCACGCTCATACAGTTTAAAGTTCTGTTTAGAGTCCATTATTCCAAAACTATGGAAACTAAAATAAAAGTCTACCCTCGTGTCACCGTATTCAGGTTCCCAGAGGACCAGAACCGCTTTACCACGAATCAATTGGATATTTTGGCATTCACTTCCTTATTGGCGAGGCGACGTCTCCTTTTTCACTGGAAATCAACTAAAGCTCCCCCGAGTCTCAAGGACGCTACGTCTTTTCTAACGCTAGAGAAGATCAGATATTCAAGTAAAAGGTAACTCTGTTGAATTTTATAACAAGTGGCTAACCTCTTAACATTCTTTCCCTCTCTGCCCACTGATAGACTGACCGACCCCCCTCGCCCCACGCTTTCCCTCTGTACCCTAAATTTTTATTTATCTATTTTATCATTTTCTTGCCTTTTCTTTTCCTTTTTTCTTGCGGTTAAGAAAAATTAAGTAGTAAGAAAATATCCCAGGAGCTTGACTGTATGCCTTGCTCTTCATTCATTAGAATGCACAGTACTGCTGTTGTATCAATATCTTTTTTTCTTTGTTTGGATTGTGATACTCAATGGAAATATGACATTGGTTCCTGTTCTAATGTGCCTTCACTCCTAATAAAATTACATGTTGTATCAACCAATCCTAAATTTGACAAGTACTAATTTTTTGTCTCTATATTATCCCCCAAAATCATAACTTGACATACTTTCTCACAACTGATTTCACTACATCATTCCACAACAGACTTAGCTTTCTTTTACTTTACTAAGCAAAAAATATATAATTTTTTTAAGTGATTGACTGTTTTAAAAATAAAAAATCATACCATCATTAGATACATATCAGTCCATAGTGTTCCCTAAAACAGTTGCTGAATTAGACTTGCATTACTTCCAGTTTTGTGACTGCTAGAACATTTCCTCTAGAGGAGACACGTGAGTAATTTTGATGTTCTGTATACCTAAGATCATAAGCATAAAAGAAATCAGTTCGAAATGTTGCCCCTGAGGTTAACCACCTCTTGGCCTGGCCACTTCAACTTCATTCCCAAGTAAGATACAGTACGTGGGTGTCCGAAGATTTTACATCTAAAGAGGGAAAGAAAGTGAAAGATAGAGAACGTCAGGCAGCTAAAAGAGATGTGAAACTTTCACAGCTAAGGAAGGAAGGAAGGAAGGAGAAAGAAAAGAAAACAATGCAGCTACAAGAAAGAAGCCTGATCTCTCAGATGACCAAAAGGATGGCATGGATGGCAGCTCAAGGAAAAATCTAAGATTCTAAGGCAAAAGAGAAAAGGAACGAGAGATTGGATTATATATGCCAGTTGGTGCCACGTGAAAGGTCAATGCATATTTGCACTTCAGCGGTCATTTCGATCTGTTCTGAGGAATAATAATAATAATAATAATAATAATAATAATAATAGTAATAATACATTTACAGGTACTGATGGCCTACCAGTCCATGTTGTGCAGTCTGTCTCTCTGTGTCCGACTGCTTGTCTGGTTTTCACATCCTCAGTGTATGTTTAGACTCAGCGGTTCTTTTGTCTGGCTGCACATTTCCCTCTAAGGGAGTTGAAAGTGTGACTTGATTCCCTATTTCACCTGAATCAGAGCCAGAGGGCGAAAAATCTTACAGTTCTACAGCACTTTATTTCATCACGGTACCATCTACCACGACACTGAATCGGTGTTCTCCACTCACCATGTACCTGTGTATACACCACACTGCCTCTGAATACGTCATCAGCCATGGCTTCCGGTTTTCGGAACTTCGGTTCGAGTGGAGAATTACGAGAATAGCAAGTTTTAAAATGCATCGTTATCTGAACATATGAAGGCCTTTTTGCTCATCCGATGGTGAAAACCTTTTTCCTATGTTGAATATATATGCAATATTAAGATACCAGTGATGTATCCTGAAACTGGGACTTTAAAAACCTCTTCCAGGTAATGAATCACCAATCTGTCATGGAATGAACACGTTGCAGAGGAAGAGGCACGTTTTGAGGTGCGGCTCTGCTCTCCACTATATCAAATGCCAAAAATGTTTTAAGTTGGTCAACGATTAAAAAAAAAAAAAAAAAAAAGAATCCTGCTACTCAAAAACAATTTGAAAGCCCCGAATAAAGCCTTGTGTGTACATCCACACTCTTCCCCATCACGGTTTACATACGATTGACAGACAGAGGGCTGTGAACGGATACGAGTATTTTAACCCCGCGATGGCGTGGCAAGCCGTCCAGAGTGTACCGCTATGTGGTATATATGTACGTGTTACAGTCTTTGGTAATGTCCATTTGTGATCTGTATCAGAACTTTTTTTTATTTTGTGATTAAAGACGTTCGGCCAAAAACACTGGAATCGATAGCAAATTCCATCAGATAAGGGTTTTATCTTTCATAAAGAACATCAGGGTAAAATAATGGATTATACAGTCTCTTACGGTGTGATCAAACAGTGCAGACCTTCTGCCTTTTTTTCCCTACCAGACAGTTTAAGAAAATAGGCAGTGTTTATAAAGGTAACCAGGAACTTGCAGGGTTGAAATGCAGCGTAAATTGCCATGGCAACACATCCTGCAGAAATCCTACTCAGCTTTCATCGCACCGGTTAATCTGGGAGATACTCGGGACATCACGAAGTTGCTCATGAATTTATCCAGATACACCAGTAATCCCACTTCATAGCACAGGCTCCAGACCAGTCGGTGTCATGACTAAAACATGTACATAACAGCATCTTGTTTTAGTTCAACAAAAACCTGCATATGGTATAAAGAGATTCTGTTACACACGCTGGGGGCTCGCTTGCATCAAACATGATTTTTAAATACTTTGTAATCAACGCAGACCAATGAAAAATGTTTTATTTTAAACCAGAAGTAATCATCAGAGGCACATTATTATCAGTTCAGAGGAGATCCAAACCGTGGTGAAGCTTCATATTAACTACAGCACAAAAAATAAATATCAAATAAATACTGACACACAGAAACACAGAAGCCACAAAGAGCCTGAATGACCATGGAAGACATGGATGGAGTGGTTAATGACCAACATTTACACCAGAATGACGTGGTGGGGGGGTTGTGTGTGAACAGACAGCCTGATAATCCCGGCATGTTTCTTTGCGGAGCTAAAACTCCAAAGAATGTGATTTTGTGGAATCAAACCAAGCACACATCTGCTGTATTTTAAATATTGTAATTAGGAAAAGGCACTATAAGACTATGCAGATTGAAGATATCCCATCTGTCCAATAGGTGAATATGTTCGGCTTTATAGGTGAAATCTTGAAATTGAGAGTAAATAATACCTAATACCTGCTAAAACGCACACAACAGGTAGGGATTTCTTCCGATACGCAAATACAACGATGGAGTTTATAAACACAAACGTATGCATGTGTTTATTTACTTATTTCCAGGTGTGAGCTGATATAGTTACAGTTGTCCTGATGTCCAGTACACGTTAACAAGACCAAATGAGACACGTGTGTTTTGCCTTCTTGTAGACACATCTGAGAAGAATAAAGAGTCATGAATGTTCTAAATGGTCCCTTAATGATTCAGTATTGGAATCATTTTAAAACATGACCTTTTGCAAAACAGAAAGTCCACATTAAACTACATCTGGATGTAGTCAGTCCTCTCTGGAGTGAAAAAATATTAAATGATTCATGGATATTTTTTCATGACTACTTAAGATGGAATGTTAAAATGTTCAATGTAAAACCATCTGCAAAAATAAATAAATAAATAAACAAACAAACATCTGAGAGAGTCTGGTGATCTTTGGCAAACTGCTATAAGTGAGATAAAACTTTAATTCTTAAAACAGGTTGATGGAGCATTAGAGTGATCACAGTAACTCCGTGTAATCATACCACCCTATTATTTTATCTCCTATATAATCCAGAGCTTCATACATTTTAGTACCAATTCGTGCAGTCTTCCTCTAAAAAGTATTGACTCCGGGCAGTATCGCCCTGCACCATGCCGGTGTACGATCACCCCAGCCGCCCCAACCACAGGCCTGTGCTCATATCTGTGCTCAACAGGCCTGAGCACACCGACATGACAATGGAACTTTGTGTTGAAGAAAAGCCCTTGCTACATCCTTTGTAGGATGCCCCCTCACATGATTAATTACGCAATGCAGCAAGGGAATCATGCTATATCAAGTATATTTTTACAGGGGCAGCTAATACTGAGAAGAAATTCACAGCTTTAATTACAAAACTACAGTTCAGTTTCATTAATAGGCCGAGAACCAGGCGCATGATCGGCCCTAATATTCTCCAACTGACCAAAAAGTGCATGTGACAGTGGTAGAGTTCTGTGCATCACGACACGTCGAATGCTGACCAACACTGACAAATGCTGACGAAAATCAGGGTTTGCTTCGGTCATTAACAAAATGGGAAAAAAAGAGTTTGCGACCATGATCAGCTGGGACCTGTTGCAAACTCCTAGTAAGATATGAGGCTGATCGTGGAATTCAACCATCAAAGCCTATAAAAAGGTGAGCAGACCCTCCCCAGATATACAAAATAGACTTTTGTCAGGAAGAAGCACAACCTGTTGCTGCCCTTGAGGTAGAACTGCTTTATGTGGCTACACAAGGAAAGAAGAGGAATAAAAAGAATGATTGATTGACCCAAATCTATAAAAAAGGTGAGCAAACCCTTCCCAGCATTATGTTCACTACCTGGCAAAAAAAAAAAAAAAAAGACCTTTAGAGACCTGTGTTAAAGCCGTTTGTAAAGATTACACTAATATGTTACTACTCTGTTTGCAGCTGTTGATGGAAAAATATGTTCTCAACGTACTTAGCAACCTTTTACAAACCCCGATGAAACCCAAAGTTTGCTAGATTCGTCAGCATTCGCCTTCTCTGTGGGATGCTACCTTTAGAGCAGCATAATGGAGCAGTTGTTAGCACATCTGCGTCATAGCAAGAAGGCAAGAAGGCCTGGGTTCGATTCCCAGCCTCAGGCGTTTGTGTGTGGATGTTCTCCCCATGCATGCGTGGGTTTCCTACAGATACTCCGTTTTCCTCCCACCGTCCAAAGACATGCACAGAAGGATAACCGGTTGTTTCGAATTGGCTCTAGGTGTGAGTGCCAATGGTTGCGTGCGTGCACCCAGAGTCAGCTGAGACAGGTGCCATTTTTAACAATTAATACCCAACACTCATCAAATGCAAGTTACAATCAAAGTCATCAGTGACTGCAGAAACACGCCTACTTCACTACTAAATCACTACTATGACTGATAAGGTGGTAACTGAAATGTTGATTACAATTCACAATTCTTTGATTGACCCTCACTGTCGAGCTCTCTCTCCACACAAGAGAGTTCTATGGCTAGTTGAGAAATATTTTGGCCACTAAATGTTTTCCATTTACAAAAAAATATTTTAAACTCCGTTTACGAATAAGATCATTTTACCAGATAAAAATACTTACCACTGACAATAAGTATAGTAATTGTGTTTATTACATTAATACAGTGAATATAACTGAATGTTATTTTTCAGTACATCAATTATCCCTCACACACAAACATCACAGAAGTCCCATGAAAATTACAAAGAAGGGGGGGAAAAAAAAAAAAAAAAACAGCATCCCACAGACAGTTCTTTGTGAGTATTCAAGTGTTTCAACTCAGATACACTCTGAAACTCTACACGATGCAGGGCCTGTAACAGCTCTGACAACATGCTTCACAAAATAAATGAATAAATTAAAAAAAAAAAAAAATGAACACGTCCTACTGAGTGGGACATTTTTGGTGGCTGGGGACTTCATGTTGAAAAAGAACAGGGAGGTAATTAGGACACAATGCTGCTGGACAAAACAAGATCTGTAGTGAACAGGATTCCATGGCAACAAAAAAAAAATCTTGAAACAGACACAAAACAGTTTCTAATTCTGAATGTTACAATCATGACTGGATCTTGCCCTTACAGTCATTACATCATGTAGTAACAAACTCAAACCATCCCTTCCACCTCCCAGTTTCAGTGCCGAGCCTTTCATCAAGCCGAGTAGAGAGACCGCGGTCGATCTGAATATGTATGTGATTATATGGTATGGCTCTACAGATAACAGCGTGGTACAGTAGTTTTTGAACTACAGTCCATATCTAGAACTCTAGTTTATGTGCAAAGCAGTACATGTAGTTTCTGTTTGTCAAATCTGTAACGCATGCCTTCACACTAGGCCCGACACGAGGGGCCCGATCGAGCTAGGGGTGGGGGTTGGGTTTGTGTACTGGCCCTGCCATGGTCATGGAGTCGGCTAGACTTTACTCTCCCCACAGCCCGAGCATTAAACGGGTCGGAAAATGAAATTAAAGTTCAAAAGATTGATGGATCGTTGACACATTCACATTAATCCTAGTCATCATTTTTTGGACTAGCAGGAATTTGGGTTGATCTATTGGTATTCAATTGTTGGAGTCAAAGAAAAGGCAGAAGAAAATATAAAGACATGTCCGAGGAGCCCCACGCAGCTATATATATATTTGAGTCTGTGGATTTCACTGGCTACAGTGATGGGGACTTCATTGACAAGGCCAGTGTTTGCTCCCACTCTCAAGCATCTCGATCAACTCAGGGAAGTGTGGAGGCAAGTCATAACAAGATGATCATCCTACCAGATCCCATGGAGAGTCTGGAAAGGAATTTTGTCATGTGATTAGTACAGATAAATTGTGCGTGACCTGAACAACAGAACAGGAACAATCAAAACCTTCTCATTTCAGCTTGTTCCTATATATTTCCTACACTGCCATCCTTCTTGGTTCCCCAACCCTCATGGCAGACCAGGACCAGAAAGTGAGGGTTGGGTGCCAAACCTCTAAACTCCATGGCAGGCCAATCCGTCTGACACTATATTCAGATTCTGAATCAGGCTGTGTCACGGTGCTAAAATCTGCTCTTGATCCATGAAAACATGCAGTACACAAAAAAACCCTTGCCTGCTTTTGGTCATCACAAAGCCTTTTGTATAACAGACATAAACACTTGTTTTGTGTTTAGATCCTCGTTGTTGTGGATGGAAACTCAATCCAGCTCATATTCTATTCGAACTCTGTGGTACTGGACATAGCTGAGAACACTGTCTGGAGTCAGACAGCTCGTTCCCGAAACACCTAGACTAGACGAGACTGAGGGACGTTGTGCTTTTGTGTTTGTTTAAAGCTTCGGAACTTGTTCTGTGGCCTGCATATGAACACAACAAACAATTACAAGTTTTTTTTTTTTTGCCATGACATTATTTATTCATTCCTCTAGCTTTATTGAAATGATCACATCACATGCATCTGGCTTTATTTGTAAATCTGTAGTGCCCAACGCAGGGCTTACAGTCTATTCTTCTGCACCGTGTAAAGACGACTCACTTGGTAACGACATTGGTTTTCACAAACAGATAAACTAAATTGACCTGTCAGTCAATTAACAAACGCTCGATCGGTTTCAGTAGGTGTGCTCCTCTGGCTGTTCTGGTGGTTAGAGTTTAGCACCAGCACAGAGAAGCCAACAGAAATTAGACCTTGAGGTAACTTACAAATGTACCTTTGACTTTTATAATCTTTCATTTAATCAATAAGTAAACTTCTTTATGATGTACTAGTGTTGGAATATTGATGAAGGATAATAAGTGAGTACAAAGTGAAATCTGTAGCTGCGGGGAAAAAGACAGACAGATGCTCACACGATTTACAGTAGGCTGAAATTATTGGGCGCAACCCAGATGGTTTTAATTACAGTGCATCTATGGTACAGTGACTAACTGAATTCAAGCAACTCCACAACCGAGAACCCACAGGCAGGGATCCACTTTAAATAAAGATACTATTTTTGGCTCAGGCTGGTCTTCCTTTAACCTTTCAGTTCGCAGAATCTGTGAGCACTTCACCCAGTCATGGTTGATGTCATGGGTGAGCTGAAAAGCTGCCAGAGAGACGCCGACCTTCCTGCTAAGTTCGTCGGAATCCATTTGAAAGGCTGTATATAAAAAGGAGGTCATTCATTATTCATAGCAGCCCTCACCATGTGGAAACATCTCCGATCAAGCAACTGAGGAAGAAAACATCCGCAAAACATTCCTGATCCAGGTCCATTTCCCTCCATGCATAGTCTGGCTTAGTCATAAATAATGAAATAATGTTTCCCTTTCTCATCCCTGTATCCCATCTGACTGCGCATCAGTTTGAGTCATTAGTTTGTACCAAGAAAGAACTAATGCTTCATGCCTTTCCAAAGTCAGACTACACACACACACACACACACCACAAATGACAGCATCACTAACATACTGGAAGCCTATGAAAGTGCTTCTAATGGGCACGGCTACAGCAAGCCGAGCTGCAGAGATCTAAGCACAGGACGAGCAGGAAAAGTGCCGAAGGATCGAGTTAGCATACGCTGCTGCTGTCTCAACCCAGTGTAACCTTTTAGTGCTTTTATTGATCTGAGAAAAGAAACACAGAAGATGAGTGATGAACGGAACCATAGACTCTTATGCAGGGAAATAACAATAAAAAAAAAAAAGAACATGCAGTGCAAACATGCACTTTATTCGTCCATTAGAAAGTTCATGTAAAGTCACGGGTGACCTTTAAGGTTACAGTCGTTCGACAAGCGTTCTACAAGTGTTCCGTTTAAGAGGACCTCTTGACATGCATTTTCCAAATGTCAGCTTCTATAAAAAGAGAGTTAAGGTCAGTCACATAGAAACAATTCAGAATCGATAATAAAAAGAATTCAGAAGGAAGTGAAACATGGAAAAACTGACTCCTTTTCATTTGGGAGAGGCCTTTAATCTCAGAAGCAGAATCAAGTGCTGGGCTGAACGGGCTGAGGGTCTTTATGGCAGGCTTTTTTTTTCTTTTCCCACCAAAACAACATGTAACCACCAGGTCTCAAGTGAAAGACAAAGGTGAAAGACATCTTACATTGGAAATTAAATTTAACTATGAGCAGAATAGTGAGGAAAGATCGTAAAGGTTAAAGAAAATCAAAATTAGGTTGATGGATATGGACATTTCATGAGTAATTTAAGTTTATATAATATTCCTTGCTGCTTTATATTATATATATATATATATATTTCAGTATTTCAATACAGCGCAACATTCATGTAGGAGTCGAATCAAACCTGTGTTACACCAACACTGTTTCCATTGCAAGTTTTTGGATCAAAGGCAAATCCGATGTGCAATGAGGAGTAAAAACCTCCCCAGCAATATGTTAGATGGAGATACATTTTTCTAGCAACAAAGTTTCAGGGAAAATCATTTTTGCACGGTAACCGTGTCATACCAGCTTTAAAGAGCACTCACAGAACGGATTCCCTGCTCCTGTGAACAGAGCTACCGTCCGAAGGGACTGGTGACACTCATTTCCATGCTAGGTTGATTATGAGCATTTTAATATTGCTGCATTTCAGCCTTGATTTAAACATGGTGCATGATATATTCATATTTGTGCTGGTTAATAAATTAAATATCCTACATGTCACATGGATAAACATTTCCTGGAATGAAAATGTTTTTTTCCCCAGTTGTATGAACTTCATAAAGTAACCATTGCGAAAACAGCAAAATTATACGACTCTAGACGGATAATTACAGGAATACACATTTTCAGCACTAATTACATTTTTTGACTGACACCTCCTAATTGTCTATTGCTCCTATGTATTAAACACTATTTTTTAGGGTGAAATAACTGATATTTAAACATTTGAGTCATTGAAATTTAAAACATTTTTTAAAACCCCACCACATATTTTTGGAAAATTCCCCAGGTCCATAAGTTTTGCTCTTAATGCCATTTCAGACTTACTTTTCAGGCTAGAGCTACATAACTGGTATCGGATGAATGCCAAGACCAGAAAACTGATTACAAATAACATATACGTGAATTACCTGAGAATAAACGTATCTAACATAGCTGAGAAGACTTGTGAAATTATTCACTGGCTTGGGTCTGTTCTTATAGTTTAACTTGTGCAGGGTCACGGGTTTTAACGAGTGTCCAGCATTATCACCCACTAAAAAATTCTTGTCTAAACTGATTTATTTAAAAAATAATAATAAAAAAAAAAAAATACGTCAAGAAATAAAATTCCTATAACCCTGGCTAATGTACTCACACAGTGCCAATTGCAACCAAGAAAAATTATTAATTACAACCAAATTATTAATTTAAAAATTGTGCTTTTGATATGCTCAACAAATGCCTTGGTTATTATTTAAACTGAATTTGTTTCCTCTTTTTTTTTTTTTTTTTTTTTTTACATCAAACCCAATAGATTCATTTATTTTCTGAACCGCTTAATCCTAATTAGGGTTGCGGGGAGGCTGGCGCCCATCTCAGCCGACTCTGGGCAAGGGACAGACAGCTCGCCAGGCCATCGCAGGGCAGAAACACGCTGACGGCTATGCAGCTTCTCTTGACGAAAATCAGCAATGGTTCTTTTACGTTCCTGTCACCACAGACAGTGAGAGACACGGCCTGCATTTGATAACCCAGTTAGCTGCACTGGGGGGGGGGGGTTGGGGGGCTAATAAATTGTATTACCTGTAATTGGTATATTTGTAAATAATATGTGTATTTGGGTTATTTAAAGTGAAATAAAGGGCAGATCTTTCAAACTCTCCTGTTACATATGAACATGTGTATATTTTCATTATCAGGTGGTTTTTACTAACATTTTCAAAGTTGCAATATGCTAAAATCCATTTAATAGTTTGCAACGGCAACAATAGCATTATACAGATATTAAACTAACAAACCGGATGTAACCTGGTGAATTTACATACATCGCACACACATCCGCTCATTTTTAACTAAGATAAATAGGAACCAAATGTGGATTGGAGTTAAATTTGTGGAAAACCGATGCAAAGTAAGACCACATGTGCTATCATTTGAGCCAATTGTTACTTCATAGTTTTTCACAGAACTTGGCACTTGCTGCTCATTGAAATTATGGTTCAGCGTCATGACCGCACATAGAACTTTCCACTTGTCACTTTGGCACTTGCTAGTGTGATCACAGGGTTACGCTCTTGTATAAAGCCTTGATGTTTTATGGTGAGATTCTGCCTCGCTCAAGTCATTTTGAATAAAAGCAGCTGGTAAATGAGAAGCTGGCCGATGCCAGGAGTAAATGGAAATTTAAAAGCGAATCCCAGTGCATTTGTGCTGCAACAAAAACAAAAGGGAAAGCAACACTCTCCCTTAGCTGAAGCGATTCAAATCTCCCTCATTTCAGAGCCTCAGCACTGATGGCATTAATAACGCATAATTAAAACAGTTAAATCCATCCGTGCCTCTCCGAATCAGCAGGGTGTTTATGGAGGAAGCACAGTGACAGAAGCTATCTGAAGGACAAAGAGAGCAGCGGATGAAAATAGAGGCTGCATGATCCAGGCTTGGTGACACTCCACAGGTGAACAATTAAGAAGCCTGGTGAGTCATCGTGGATGGTTGCGTAGTGGGTATGGTTAGGACTAGGGCAAGTCTCCAGTAAATTAATGTAAGTCTATGACTGTGTGTGTGTGTGTGTGTGTGAGCAGAGGATCAATGTGATGTATATATTATGGATGCATTGCTGCTGGGCTCATGATCAAGGGGTTGTGGGTTCGGATTCCTGTTTGGCCCCCACCATGCTACTACCCTTGAGCAAGGTCTTAATCACACGTGTGCCTCTATCCATCCAGCAGTATAAATGGGTACCAGTATAAATACTGGGAAGGTAGGCGGTACCCAGGAGGTCGCTTCATGCTACAGAAACCGCGATAAGCCCCATCTCTGATGAGCCACTAGGCTCCGGTGGAAAACGGCCAACAGACTTATCTTGTCCTTGGTTAGGGTCACGGGAAAGCTGAAGCCAATTACCATTGAGTCTGGGCAAAAATGTGGTACACCCTGAATAGGCCAACACATACACACATCCAGCATTTACACTCATATTCACATCTAGGTGCGATTTGGAACAGCCAATTAGACTAATGTGCATGTCTTTTCATTTGTGGGAGGAAATCAGGGGACAGGTAAAGAGAGAAGCCTGAGCTCACACAGAAGTGCCCCCGCCGACCACAGGGCTCGAACCGAGGACCTTCTTGCTGTAAGGAAGACATGCTAACCTAACCCTAACCCTAACCCTAACCCTAAACCCTAACCCTAACCCTATGCCACCATAGTGGTTTTAAATCCTTAACTAAGATAAATTGGGTCAAAATCAAAGCAGTAGTTCAACAGCCATAACTTTTATACTTCTAACATGTTTTGTGGAATAAACAATAAATAAATCAGTCAATAACAGCAACATATTGTGAAAGGAACACACATTCTTAATTATAAATACCAGTCTGACCTTTTAAGCAGCTCCAAAGACATAAATGAATGAATGTGTGGTATAAACACTGACTTCAGGAAACAAAAAATTGTGCTATTAGATCACTGAAATTCTTTAAATCTTTTTCTTTCCTTGCTTCAATGCTTTGAACTCAACTCTATTCAAACACTGTCATAGTTCAAAACCAAGGGTGTTAAGGTTTTTTTTTTCTTAATTGGGGGTTCATTCATTCATTTTGTAAGCCACTTAATGCTTATTAGGGTCGCAGGGATTTTGGCGCCCATCTCAGCCGACCCTAAGTGAGAGTGGGGTGAACCTTGAACAGTCCGGCAGGCCATCGCAGGACCAACACGCATAAAACCATTCACACTCACACTCACATCTGGGGCGATTTGGAACAGCCAATTAGCCTACTGTGCACGGCTTTGGACTGCGGGAAGAAAACGGAGTTCCCGGAGGAAACCCACACCAGCATGGGGAGAACATGCAAACTCCACACAGAAATGCCCAAATCCGGGAATCTAACCCAGGACCTTCTTTTTGGGGGGGGGGGGGGGTTGGGGGGGGGGGCAGACCTTCTACCCCCTTCGCCACCTTGTCCCCCAACTCTTTCCAAGCCTTCAAACTCAAGTTCCTTGC
>JBCNYG010000024.1:15919628-15937514 GCA_039654305.1 Porochilus rendahli
CGTCTCCGAAGCACTCTCCTCGGGTCAGCTAACTCGCATGAGTGCGGTGTGTTGCGGCCTTCCTGGTGTTGTTGTTGGTTGTTATGGCGGTGGTCTTGTGGGCGCACAATGAATTGCAGGTCTGGTGGTAGGAATCCACTAAACTCAAACTTGTGCAATCTAGCAATGTCCAGTAATGCCTGCCTGTTGTAAGTACGCAGTGCATCGGTTCTGAGCAGCGCAATAAAAACAAAAAACACACAAAAAAGAAAAAAAAGCCGGCATTCACGAGCGACACGAGCAAACACGTCCGCCACGGGGGGCGCCATCTTGTAAATCTATATATACTATGCTTCCAGTTCCCAGAACTGACCTGAAATTGGAATCCTAAACCAAAATCAGGGTTTCGACACATATTGTGGCTGTGAGGAGACAGCCGGACTCCAGGCCTACTGTTCCCTCACCAACCAGCACAGAATCTGATTCTGCATTCCCCTTTTTTACTTTGTGTGCAAGGATCAATCACAGTCACCACAAAAGGAACCATCTTCTCTAGGCCTCACAAGTTCCTCATGTTTGTTGATGTGTGCAAGACCAAGCAATCAGTTCCCAATTGAGGAATTTGATTAATTACATCAGAATAATTACAATACATGTGATCATGCATGTGGCCGTGTTTCACAAAGTCTGAGTGATACAATCTCTCCAGCAATCAGACAATTTGAATCCCATCTGTAACTCCACTCCCAGTCTTTAATGTCCATCTTACAATCTTCAGGTCACACCTATGCACACATCTTGTGCCACTGGGGGGGCCCCATGGTAGATCTTTACTTTGACATCACAGTATATATGTTTAACATGATATCCAAAGAGCACAATTTACTTCCTGCCTTATAAATCAGGAGTTTAACCTTTTTGATCCGATGCCTTATGACCCCATTATAGGCTAACAGATTTTATCATTAATAAACAAGGGTGACTACTCACAGAACTGGGGGAGACTAAATGGGAATTTTCCTGTAGTCAGCTTTAGAATGTCTGAGAAAGAAAGCCTGAGTTCAAATATGTGAATAAAAGAATACATCATCATCATCATCTTCTTCTGCTTCTTCTGGGGTCTGGTCGCGGGGGCAGTAGCTCAGCTGCGAATCGCTCCAGCCAGAGTCAAAGGTCCTGGCTTGATGAAGCCAAAAGGACAACGTCATCTTCAAAAAGCAGAGACGAGATCCTATGGCCACCAATCCAGAACCCCTCAACACATTGACTGCGCCTAGAAATTCTATATATAAAAATTGTGAACAGAACCGGTGAGAAAGGGCAGCCTTGGCGGAGTCCAACCCCCACTGGAAACGAATTCGACATGTTGTTTGTTATGACTTGAACCCAGACGTGGTGGTAGAACCCAAAAGCACACCCGGAAGTGAGATGAAAATGAAACAGATGGAGCAGGACAAGACGAAATCCTGAACATCCTTGGCCATGCTCAGCCACCAGAAATGCCGCCTGATGAAAAGGAGGGTGCTGGTTATCCCAGGATGGCAAGACAACTTGAAGGAATGCCCTCACTGGAGTACCTGGCAGCGGGCGGAATCTGGAACAAAGAAATGATTGGGGGGGTCCGGTCTTGGGGTCGGGTTGGTCATCCTGTGCCCTGCGCACAATTTTCTCAATGTCCCATGAGGCTGCTCCTACAATGCAGGAAGCGGGACTAATAGGGTCAGGTTCCTCGGACCTAGAGGGGGGAGGAATAGACACGATAGAGCGCGTCGAGTTTAGTATTCAGGGTCCCTGGGCGGTAGGAGAGGGAGTACTTAAGCAGCTGAGGAACAGAGACCAACGAGGGATTTAGGCGTTTCACTAAGTCTCTGTTTCCCACGTCATAGTTCCTCTCAGCAGGAGAAAAACGTTGGGAGAAGAAGACACATAGGTGGAACATGTTGGTCTTGGGGTTGCATTGGGAAATGACGGCCCTGGCTCCTGTATCAGAAGCATCCACCTCCACAATGAACTGGAGGGTGTGGTCTGGGTGTTTGAGGATGGGAGCCCTAGTGAAGAGAGACCTGAGTTGCGAGAAGAGATGGAAGCCTCTGGAGTCCACTGGAACGCGGAGCGGGTGGAGGTGAGATGGGTGAGGGGGCTGACTACCTTGCTGTAGTCCTTGATGAAGCAGCAATAAAAATTAGCAAAGCCCAGAAAGCGTTGTAGCGCCTTCTGCATGGTGGGAGTGGGCCATTCAGTGATGGCTTGGATCTTGGCGGGGTCAGGTTGGAGCTGCCCCTTGGCAATAACCTATCCCAGAAAGCTGACTGATATGGAGTGGAATTCACATTTCTCCAGCTTGACAAACAAGCAATTCTCTAGGAGGCGTCGAAGAACCAGGCGAACGTGCTGCTGATGTTCCTCCAGAGAGCGCGAGAAGATAAGAATGTCATTGAGGTAAATGAACACGAATCGGTTGAGCATGTCCCGTAGGACGTCATTCATGAGGGTTTGGAAGACGGCGGGGGCGTTAGTAAGACCAAATGGCATGACCAGATACTCGAAGTGACCAAGGGGGGTGTTGAAGGCGGTCTTCCATTCGTCCCCCTTCCTGATGCGTATGAGGTAGTAAGCATAATGTAGATCTAATTTGGTGAATATAGTTGCATGACAGAGGGGCTCAAAGGAGGGGTTAATGAGAGGGAGCGGAGACTTGTTCTTCACCGTGATGGCGTTGAGCCCTGGACGAGCAACCCCGGAAGAGAGTGTGTCCGTGTTCGTAGCGATGGGTGGGAAGTGCTGGGGCTTGAGTAGGCACTGAAAGGAAGCAAAAACAACAGTCATAAACAATGGGACTGAGAAACCACAAAACCAAAAGTTTTTAACGTTTGCTAGCGAACTGGCCAAGATACCGCGTGAGCTGCAAGAATACTCTGGTGCCGGAGGAGTCTCCCAACAGTGCTTAAATGCGGGTGGTAAGGCGTAGGTGGAGCCCCAAGCTGCCAGAAGCAGCCCCCATCTCTGTGTAAACAACAACAACAACAAAAAAGAGAAACCACGAAAGAAAACATGGGTGAAAACTAATGTTCAATTAAATGCAATCACCACATTGTTACTAATGCGGACCAAGCTCTGACTCCGGCAATACTGAGACCAAACGACCCATACCAATTGGTCCAGTATTCCATATTCCGTGACCACACCCCAGAAGATAAGACAAAAGCCACATTGTTTCTCCTGAATCTATCAGTAATCAACTATCAGCTGGATCCTCCTCTCCAATACTTCTGAATAGACTTTCCCGGGTAGGCTGAGGAGTGTGATTCCACAGTAGTTGGAACACACCCTCTAAAAAGGGGAACTATCACCCCAGTTTGCCAATCCAGAGGTACGGCCCCCGATGGCCATGTGATGTTGTAGAGATGTGTCAACCAAGACAGTCCTACCACATCCAGAGCCTTGAGGTATTCAGGGCGGTTCTCATCCACCCCTGGAGCCCGGTCACTGAGGAGCTTTTTAACTACCTCGGTGACCTCAGCCCCAGTGATGGGCAGACCCCCCTCTGAACCCCCAGGCTCTTCCTCATCCGCAGCCGGCATGTTGGTGGGATTGAGGAGGTCCTCAAAGTATTCCTTTCACCTCCTGATGACATCCCCAGTTGAGGTGAGCAGCTCCACACTTCCACTGTAAACAGTGTTTGTGGAGTACTGCTTCCCCCTCCTGAGGCACCGGATGGTGGTCCAGAACCTTTTCGAGGCCTACCGATGAACTCCTCCCACACCCAAGATTTTGCAATGGTGACAGCCTGGGTTGCAGCACGTTTGGCCTGTCGGTAGCTGTCCACTACCTCGGGAGTCCCATAGGTAAAAAAGACCCGATAGGCCTCCTTCTTCAGCTTGACAGCTCCTCTCACTGCCGGTGTGCACCGCCTGGTGTGGGGGTTGCCTCTACGACAGGCACCGATGACCTTCCAGGCACAGCTCTGGGCTGCCGCCTCAATAATGGAGACACGGAACATGGCCCTCTATGTCCCCCGCCTCCATTGGGATGTGGTGGTATCTCTGCCGGAGGTAGGAGTTGAAGGCCTTTCTGACAGGAGACTTCGGCAAATGTTCCCAGGAGACCCTAACTACACACTTGGGTCTCCCAGGTCTGGAGGGCGGCCTCCCCCGCCATCTAAGCTAGCTCACCACCAGGTGGTGATTGGTTGACAGCTCCGCTCCTCTTTTCACCCGAGTGTCCAGAACATGTGGCCGCAAGTCTAATGACACGACTACAAAGTTGATCATTGAACTGCTGGGGTGTCTTGGTGCCATGTGCACTTATGGACACCCTTATGTTCGAACATGGTGTTCGTGATAGACAAACCATGACGATCACAGAAGTCCCACAACAAGACACCATTCGAGTTCAGATCGGAGAGGCCGTACCTACCAATCACACTCTTTCAGGTCATACTGTCATTGCCCACATGGGCGTCAAAGTCTCCCAGGACGACAAGAGAGTTCCCACGGGGGAGCGTTTGAATCGCCACCTTATTGTGGTGGAGGGGTTTGCATGTCCTAATGATCCTGGGAGCTATGTTGTCGGGGGCATTATGCCCCTGGTAGGGGTCACCCAAGGCAAACAGGTCCTAGGTGATGGTCCGCACGGTTCACAAGACCTCTATGAGTAAAATTAAAGCAAGGACGCAGTTTTCCTTGCCTGGACATGGTTACCAGGGTCACCCCCTGGAGCCAGGCCTGGGGGAGGGGCTCGAAGGTGAGTGGCTGGTGGTCGGGCTTCTGCCCATGGAGCTTTGTCGGGCCCAGCCCGAAGAGGAGACATGGGTCCGCCCTCCCATGGACCCACCACCTGTGGAAGGGGCAATAGGGGTCAGGTGCTATGTGAGCCGTGTAGCAGCCGAAGGCGTGGGTTCTGCCAGACCAATCCTCGGCTACTGACTCTGGCTCTTGGGACATGGAATGTCACCTCTCTGGCGGAGAAGGAGCCTGAGCTGGTGCGTGAGGTTGAGAGATACCGACATAGACATAGTTGGGCTCACCTCAAAACATAGCTTGGGTACTGGAACCACCCTTCTCGAGAGGGGCTGGACCTCATTTTATTTTTATTTACCAAATAATTAATTAAAAATGCTATAGTGTGTTTTCCTGGATTCTTTCCCTCATTCTGTCTCTCATAGTTTAGGTGTACCTTTGATGAAAATTGGAGACCTCGCTCATCTTTTAAGTGGAAGAACTTGCACAATTGGTGGCTAACTAAATACTTTTTTGCCTCACTGTATTTTCACATGAATTAAAAAATTGCGCACTCACACTGGCAATGATTTATAAATATATTTACATACAGTTTTTCAGCAATGAATACATTAAGTATTAATAAAAGCTTATTTGTGCACCTTCCAACAAAAGTGATAGTGTCTTAGGCATAGTAGTAGAAGTTCAGATGTCTTCCAATGTTTATCTTGGGCCTAGTACTATCATGCATTAAATATAGACAGCACTTTCTCTGAATTAAAGTCTCTCTTCTATGTGTATTGAACAGGACAGCGTATCCCATGAATCCCTAATCCGTAGAGCCTCATCCCTGGTGACCGACAGTGCTAATACTTTTCTGTCTCAAACCACACTGGCTCTAGTGGACTCCCTTACTCAATATACTGAGGTATCATAATGTATATTTTTAGGTCAAACTTTTTTTTGTAACTAGAAGATTAAAGCATTAAAATGTTTGTGTGTATTTTCTCCTTCCAGGAAGTGCGTACTCTTATAACTCTGCACAAACGATATGTGGCGAATATTAACAAACTAAATCCTGCAGATGAGAACACAGTATGGGAAGTGATAGTTCACCAACGTCAGGAGGTAATTATTTCCAACACATTCAGAAAATGTTTTAAACAAAAAGGTGCAATTAGATACTGTTATTTATCCTACATGTTGATATTAGCAAAAAACAAAGCAACGGAAGATGATTCACATTCGTTATAAGCGTGCATGACACAGTGCCATGGTTTCAGCAACAGTGGCAAGTGACATTTAAACTGAGATTTTCTTCACTTCTACTCTCTGATTTGCTGAACTGCTTAATCCTGCTATGTTTGTGGGGATGTGGGAGTCCATCTTAGCTGACACTGAGCTAAAGTGGGGTACGACCTGAACAGCTCGCCACATCATCACAGAGCCCGCACACACACACTCACTCCTAGGGGAAATTTGGAACAGCCAATTAAATTAAGGTGCATGACTTTGAACTGTGGGAGGAAACCGCAGCACCCGGATGAAGCCCATGTAAGCACAGGTAGAACATGCAAACTTGACACAGAAACTCTTATACCTGGCACTCAAACCCAGGACCTCCTTGCCATGAGGAGGACATGCCACACACAACACATGTGACACATGTGACATCTATTTAAATGTCCATTGAAACATTACAAAGAAAATGAAAGAACATCATGCTGGGTTCTCTAAACCTTCTTTATCCTTTTTATTCCCTTACATTAGCATGTGCTACTGGTCTCATTCTCATAATTCCAGTGCTCCTTCTGCAGTAAATGTCTGATCTTAAAAACTATATATACATAGCAGTTGTATTGATGAATACTTTTAAAATGTATTATTGAATTTATTCAGGCAAAAAGTATTTTAATTAACTGAAATACATTTGTATCATTGCTGATTAGCTCCTGAAATGTAGGGAAGACTGCAAACGATTTGAAAAATACTGGATGAGTGCAATTAGTCTGTCAAAGCTGGCAGCTGATGCAGCTTTCAATGCAGGTAAGAAACTTATTTTATTCACCAAACTAACTTTTAACACAATATGTTTTGATATCAACATAACTGAGTGATTATAGTGTATCACCCCCATAGTGCTGCAAATTGGTCATTTTTTTATCCATAATCATGTTTGGCCACCTAATTTAATAAATAGTATGTGTTATCAGAACAAGGAGTTAGTTAGTAGGTTAGATTTATGCAAGACAGACTTAGGGTAACTATATCAAGTTTGATTATTGTCCTATAACAGCATGTCTCAAAGTGTTTCATTCTTATTTCTTATTAACAAAGAATGACACTTTCATATTTATTTTCATTCATTAATTCATTTTCTAAGCCGCTTAATCCTAATTGGGGTCGAGGAGAGGTTGATCTCAGCCAACTCTGGGCAAGGGCAGGGTACACCCTGAACAACTTGCCAGTCCATCACAGGGCAAATACACATACAACCATTCACACTCAACTCACACCTGGGGTGACTTGGTGCCTCATGTCAACTGAGGGAGTTTTTCCTCGCCACTGTCGCCGCGGGCTTGCTCATTAGGGATGTGTAAGGGGGTTGTAGAGAAATGTTTTGATTCCTCCCTAATTTCATTGTACTATGTAAAACTGCTTTGTGACAATGTCAATAGTAAAAAGCGCTATACAAATAAAACTGAGTTGAATTGAAAAATTTTAACAACCCCAGGCCTTCTTGCTGTAAGGAGGACATGGTAACCACTACACTATCGTGCCGCTCTCATATGTTTATAGTTATTTAATTATGTGGTTCCTGATATTGTTCACATTATAGTTTCTGTTTATTCTTACATTCTGTAAGGGTTCCCTCATGCTTTATGAAAAATTGAAGGAAAACTTTCTAAACACTTGATTGACAGTCTGCTGAAATGCATTCGACTGTTTGCATTAGCCTTATTGAAACGTCACCATTTGTAGCCTGTTTCACTCCCACAAGTGCGTGAAATTGCGAGAGTAGGAAGTGGATGCATCAGTTCGATTAAGGCAAGAAAATGGCATAAATAATATTTTTTACAAAAATTATCAAATCAGATATAAACTAGTAAACTTCTAAATGAAATAAAACTATGCACATACTACATTACATTTACAAGAGTCTGCATGTAGACATGTACACAGTGTATAAGGTTCAGTGCATTTAATAAACAGGACTTCTGCATTTACAGCTGCTTTTACGTGAATTGTGTTAAACTTTTCAAAGTACAATGGCACCTCCCGGTGTGAGAATTTATTTCTCTTTTTTTTTCCCCCACAAAGGTGGTTTTATATAGCATATCGTGTTTTGCCGGGTACGAACATAAACTATGCATGCAAGCTTGTATTAAGTTTGGGTTCAATTTCCCTGTTAATAAGATGGATAG
Source organism: Porochilus rendahli (assembly GCA_039654305.1). Classification (NCBI taxonomy): domain Eukaryota; kingdom Metazoa; phylum Chordata; class Actinopteri; order Siluriformes; family Plotosidae; genus Porochilus; species Porochilus rendahli. Next base: position 15,927,751 of record JBCNYG010000024.1, read on the forward strand.
CATACGGCTTGTCAGGTTAGCACAAAACCACAAACCATACACGCTTATGTACTGAAGACTTTCCATGTTGTTACATTTTCACTGTTACAAAACACTAACACTAGATTATTTCTCTAAAATTTTAAATAAATTAATTAAAACTTCAACAATTGTGCACATTTGGAGAAAATGGGGAATTGGTCCAAAAAATTTTATATATATTTAGATGACTTCCAATTTATTCTCATTTTGTTGTATCATCTCAAACTCAAATGTCTTCACTCTAAAGCAAAAATGAATTTGTTGTTCCATGACTTTCACTGAGGAATTTGTTTGGATTAACTAAAACAATCTCATAATACAGTATATCTGTAATTCTGGTCTGGTTACAAAACTTCCACAAATTTCCTTCAAGTCAATTTTACTTTATTTATTTTTTTTAGGAGCTGACCAAACTTCAGCTACTGCACAGACTAATCTGCAGATTGCACAGTCTCATGTAGAGCAGGCTCGAAAGTGCTCCCTTGAGGCAGAAAAGGAACTAAAAGACAGCAATGCAGAATTCAGCCAAAGACTCCACAGCACTTCACCTTCCATGAATGAGGAAGAAATTCCAGAGGCTTACCTGAGAGAGGACTAATGATGAGCAGCATTTTATAAATATAGATGCGGCTTGTCATCTCCACCCTTATAAATTTAAGTGTCTGCAGTAGAGATGTTTTTGCACAATGATTTTTTAATAATAATTTTACTAAATGAAATACACTGGAATACTGGAAATACACCAAGTTCTGATGCATATTTATATGTTACTTTTTTTTTTTTTTTGCAGTTTGTAATTTTGAAGTGTGTCTATCTGTAATTTTCAAACAATTTAGAACACAACCATGCGCTGCATCCGATTCACTGACTCCACTCCTTTGCCAAACCACTAAATTCTACTATTGTCATGTGCAGGCTGGAGCCTGGACACTGGGCAAAGATGGGGTACACCCTGAACAGCTGGCCAAGGCAAGTGCGGCTAGGTTTGTAAAACTGCCCCACCAAAGCATCAGCATCCTCTGTCAGGCATGGTTAACTCAGGTAGACATGATGTTCATAGTAATATTTGTATAAAATGTGCAAAACAGTCATGTATGGAATAAAACATAAAAGCATAATTCTGGAATACATTAAAATTATCAATTAAAATTTCAAGTCAACTTCCTTAAATTCAAATTTGAATTGCAATTCTACTTCTTATTCACAACCCCATTTCAAATTCATGGAATTCAATTCAGTTTTATTTGTATAGTGCTTTTTACTATTGACATTGTCACAAAATTTTAGAACAGAACCTTGTTCAATACCAAACTTAACACTGGAATGTACAGAAAAATCATCATTTACATGTACAAACTGATAACAGTCAGTTAAATAATATCTAAAACAGGAGAATTTATAAAAGCTACATATACAAAACCTTACATTCTCTTTTCAAAACTAAACTTTCACACCAGAACAGTTTCTCATATTCTCAATACCAAACTTTGACACCAAAATCACTCTCAAATCCTGCAAAAATGTAAACACTACAAAGAATTCGTACATACTACAACAACAACAAAAAACTGAAAACACAATGTTTGAGGTGTGAGGCTGTTCTTTTTACAGTTTTTCACATCTGCCATAGACACATTTTTAGAAACCTTTGGATATATGACCTATAGGTACAATGTAGGAATACATTAAAGCATTTTGTACCCTCTCTTGCCCCCACCCCTAAAAAAAGTAGAAATAAAAACCATGAACTTCAAAGAACTCAAAATGTGCTAGAACAGTGTACTGTATACTGGAAAGGAGAAGAGCAGTGACTGTATGTTGTAAAAGGACCAGACTGCAATCATGGGGTGGCATCACGTCCGTCGGCTGGGTCGGCCACACCTTGTCAACAGTGTCACTCGCCAGGCATAGTGGGAAAATGCCCTGCCGGATCCAGCCTTGGAACACCTCCACAGCCACACCATCACAGGCCAGGTCCATAGTCCTGAGAAGGTTTTCTCTGCTATAAGGTTGACGGTCATCATTTCCACCAACACGATGAGAAAAACTTCTCTATGAGCTTTCGGAAAAGTGAGTAAGGTGGCAGAGAGTCATTGACAAATTGCTGATTGATAATAAACCACTCTCTTATCTGTTTGGAGCAGTGAAATCCGACATTGTCCCAAATGATGACATAGATTGACTGATCTGCAGGGCCAGGATTCTGCAGCTTGCCGTCATGGAGGATCTCTTTATCTCTCCCAGGAAGGTGAGGAGACTTTTGGTGTTGAATGAGCTGAGAACAGCATGTCGGTCGACAAGCCCCTCAGAATTAATGGCAGCACAAAGAGTGACGTTACCTCCACGTTGGCCTGGAACATCAACAACAGCTCTTTGTCTGATGATGTTATGTCCTCTCCTCCTTCTTTTATTGAGGTTCAAGACAGCATCATCCAGGAAGATGTATTCATGATGTCTTTCCATGGAATCCAACCCAAATATCCTCTGTGAAAATGAATAGTGTTTTCAGCTGTTCAGGAAGACAGTTAATACACAAGGGCAGTACTGTAGGCCACTAAACAACACGGTATGTGCACTCATAGTACTGTTAATTGTGTACATTAAGGTGGTCCCAAATTTATTTATTTTTGATTCCTCTATTGTACACCCTCTTATTTTAGGTGGTTTGATGAAAACATAACCCTGTAAAAATTTTGACTGAAATTTGGCGAAATTTCCGTAACTTTATTTTCTGGATCAATAATCTGTTTAATGTCTAATTGGACCATGTATATTAATAATACAATATGTTTTAATATATATTTACTTTTATCCAGGATGACATTTTATTAAAAAATTTCATCAGTATGTACTTATAATTATAATTCCTATATAACATCCAAAATGCGATCCAAACATCCATAAAACAATCCAAAATTTTGTATTGGATCTATATCTCAAGGCCGGGAAATATTAAAGCTGGCCACATTTTAAGACTATGGACTCGTCTGGAGCGACTAATAACTGTTAGCTTGTTCCACAGGCAAGGTAAGCAGTAAGCAATGCTCCTCCATCCCCACATACACAAGTTATAGTTACTAATATAATAGTTCAGTTGTGTTTTAGCAATAGTGAAAAACTGAAGGTGATAAAAAATGAAAGGTAATTGCTAAAAAAATATAAATCGAAATTGCACATGTATTTTTAAGTGATATTTAAACGCCCCACATGCTAAAGGCTCTTACCTTTAACTGGTTCCTTTTACCGATGTGCTGCCGATGTCCATTCGTTTTCATCCTTTGACTTTTTAGTGATCCCATGGGAACAGCATCTGGTTTTAGACGTAAAAGTTTGGGCTTCATGGCAAGTTCTGCCTGGAGGTCACGCCAATTGCAGGTCGAATTGAGTGATCTTAATTGTGTCTGAAAGGAAACGTTTTCAGAGTATGGCCTGGGCCAATTAGTCAGTCAATGTTTTACACACTCGGCTTTCATGTAATCACTTAGATACAAGATGAGATAATAATCCGAAAAACGTCTGACTGTGGAAGCATGACTATATTTCCAATATTTAACTTGAAAGTTAGTATTAAATCTACCATCATTATGAGTGGGTCCTATTGTTTTTTTATTTATCCCTACTGAATCTAGAATAGATATGAACACTTTTCTTAAAGGATTCACTGTGTTAACAAAATTAATATAAGTAACAACCAGATTTGAAATTAAGTCTCCAAATTTAGAGAAACTCAGGGTATGTTCCTGGGTCTCTGTAAATAATAAAGGAATCAGCTGTGTATACATATTTTTCCGGCAATATATATTATGTTGATATGCTGAATTTCAAACGCATTAAATTTATGTTCAGATTTTTGTATAATGCCTAGATTATCAGTATAAATAACTGTCATGCCTCCTCCTCTGCCAGTAAAACAAGGTTAGTGTATATAACTATCCAGGAAGATAAGATTAATTTAATGCTACATACTTATTTGGTTTAATCTACATTTCTGTTTATCACACTACACTGAACTCCTGTTCAGTAACAGACAGTCTCTGTAGCGCTGAACATGACTCTGCAGCTAGCAGATGCTGGGATTAGCCTGTTAGTTTACTGTCTAGCCTTGGCTCTGGATAGTTACTGATTAAATGGTTCTGACAAACAAATCCTCACAGTTGGACTAACAAAAACTAACAAATTCTCACAGTTGGAGCACCACTGGTTCAAGTAGGACTGCTGCATTTGAAACTAGTCCAACCTTAAAGTTATTAAAAACATAATCTAGTTTTACTGCATCTTGTATTGGCAGTATTTTCTTAGTTTTGAAATGGTACTAACAGGGGAAAGTTCTAATTATATTAACATGAGCTCAATAATCAATCAAAAAGCGGGGCCGGTTGTGTAGTGGTTAGGGTGCTGGGCTCATGATCAGGAGGTCATGGGTTCGAAACCTCATTAGACCCCCACCATGCTAAGACCTCTGGTCTTAACTACTAGTGTGCCTCTGTCCACCCAGCAGTATAAATGGGTACCAGTAAAAATACTGGGAAGGTAACCGGCGATGAATCAGCATCCCATCCAGTAGGAGTAATCGGGGATAAGCACCAGCCTGATGAGCCTCTAGGCTTGGGTGTAAAAACCCAACAGACTAATCTTTCAGTAATAAATAATATTCACACAAATGTATTTCACTGCATCACATGGAAGGTAATAAAAAGCAACATATTCATATTATATATTATACATAATCAGAAGGCAAAATTTTAGCTGCTGCTGGCTATAGTACAGACGTTTATTGCAGTCACTTGAGAAAAAATTAATCAGATCATTTTTATGAAAAAAAAAACAACTAAAAACAATTTGGCCATGTTTTACTGAATGAATGAGATAATTTTTCATGGAAAAATAACAAAAAATTCTCTGTTAGTTAAAATTCTTGTCTCAACTGTTGCTGGTGCCAGCCCCCAATCAGAGTCAGTAAAGGTAATGTATTTTAGTCACAACTGGGATATTTGCTTCCAATTGAGCTCTCAAGAAATTCAAACTTTTTTTCTTTAGAATTATCTCATTAATTCATTCAATTCAAAACGGGGAAATATTTTTTTTCATGAAAACTTTCTCCATAATTCAGAAAAACAGAGCAAATTATTTTTCTCTCAAAAGAATTTAATATATTTACGCACTATAGTACAAATACCAAACATTAACTCTATGCATCTATATTAGTGCCATTAACGGCCACTAATTATGTTGGGAGAGGAAAAAGGTGAACAGTAAAAAATAACCTGACACAGATATAAACACACACACCTAATGTAATAATATTTTTATTGTTTTAAACCTGAAAGCTACAGAATCAAATATTCAAGGCTTTGCTACATATTAATTAGGATTTAGCACAAGAATTTTGATGTATTTTTTACTGACAGCAAATAAGAAAAACGATAATAGCACAAATCTATGACTAAACATCATGGGCAAAGTTTCTACATCCCAGTATACTGTCCCTGGATTAGCATCCTCCAGACTGATCATAAACTGCAGGCAAAAGTGAAACAGAAAGCTACAAAATGCTTCTAATCAGAAACAGTATTTAATTTACAATGGTTTCTATGGCAACACAGACACTGCATATTACTGCATCATGGGCTATTTACATTTAGGCTCAAAGGAGGAACCATAACCTACGTTTTCCATGTATTTTATCATCAGTATACTTTTATTTTTTTAAATATTGTTATTTATATATCCCAGACTGGACATGAAACCACACAACTAGTATGTTTGGAAACAAACCACAAAAACTTCCATACCGTATTTGCAACATGCCTTTTACACTGAATCAGACAGTCATGGAACTATATGATTTATTATGGTTCATTTGCTGATGACTCGCATCATGTACGCATACCAATACACAATTACATATCCAATATTCAATACAATAAAAACAGAAATTATACAGGAAAGGTAGTCATAATTAAATGAAGTCATTTTCTTAGCGCCTAATCCTAATGAGGGTCGGAGGAGGCCTGTCTCAGCCGACTCTGGGTGAAGGTGGGGACACCCTGGACAGTTCGCCAGGCCATTGCAGGGCCAACACACACACACACATACACACAAAACCATTCACACTCACTCTCACACCTAGGGGCAATTTGGAAACACCAATCAGCCTACTGTGCATACTTTTGGACTGTGGGAGGAAACCATAGTACCTGGAGGAAACATGGAGAGAACATCCAAACTCCACAGAAGAATGCGCCATAAGCCCAGGGACCTTCTTGCTGTGAGGCGAACGTGCTAACCACTGTGGCAGTCAAAAATAAATAACTTATATATGAATAATTAAATAACTCTCTCAAATAAGTCACATGAATAAAAAAAAATTAACAAAAAGTAGAAATGAAGAATAGGGTTATATGCTAATTCAAAGAGGGAAAACTGGAAAATCAGCATTTGCAGCCTCACTGGCTCACAGTATTGGCTGGTTTGTCATCATTGCCGTTTGGAAGCCATGGGGAAACGGAGCGTGACATGGTCTGCTTAGCCATGCTGCTGTAGTGGCTGATCACCGTGTAGAAGCGGCCACGAGAGTGAGCATCCTGTGCAGTGTAGTAGGCTTCAAGGGAGGCTGGGATGCATCGCTTGTGCTGTTGAAGAGCAAGCCATTAATTTTCAAAGCCCAAATTTCTTTCATCATTTGATTACATGCTTGCAAACTGCTGTTGAGCTTTGATGCTGAAATAGCTGACAATGTTTCAAGATTAATGTAACCAATTTTGCAGTCTTAAAAGCAGGCATTACATCATACACGCATGTATAATTATTTTAAAATCCAGTTGAAGTTCATATACCCTCATCATAGACATTAAATTCTCCTTACTGGGACAAAATGACTGTTCAACATTTTTTTCATGAACACCCCTTTGATTAATCTGGGATCAGCATGGCATCCTTTGTGGAGGCCACTATTTTATGTTGTAAAATACACAAAGAGATAACTCACTTTGTCTTTTTTCAGTCTCTGCTTCGTGGTGCTTTATAGCATTGGAATATTGTCATCCTGCCTTTTTCTTTTGCTCGGATTCTTAGATTATAGCTAAATATAAGAATATATCCTTAAGTCAAGTCAAGTTCATGCCAGGAAACCAACGGAATTTCATGGAGAGTGTCGAAATATCTGAGTAAAATTCTGCCAAAAGTTTGTTTATGGCAACCAAATGTATCCAGCAGAAACTTGCTATGGGACATTTAACCTACTGTTCTCTGTATGTATATTTTTGAACTTGTGTTGATTTTAGAAACCCTTAAAAAAAAGAAATGTAACATTTTTTCCAGCAAATTATATTACTGAATTATTCAACCCGAAAAAAAGAACATTTCAAAGAAATATTTTAAATCCTAATATTGCCTAATATTGCTTAAATTATTTCCATTTATTTCCATTTGGATCAAGTTAAAATGATCTGTGTTAAAGAAAGAGAAAACAAAGTTTAGCATATACCCACAGATTTTTCTTAATACTAAAACACATTTTTCTTAATACTAAAACACACTAAACAAGAAGCAGATTAGCAATTTTTGGCCCAACCCCTTACATGGTGATCATGTTTAGTGCTATCAGCCAGTCGTATTGCATCATCTGGATAATGTAGCTGTTTGCTGGCTCTTTCCCCGTTCTTTGAAACAGCTGGGCAAGAAATGCTCAGAACACAACTTCAAACTCACTACTGGTACAAAGTCTCGACAACCAAGGTTATGCAGTCATAACCTTAGCCGCTGTCCCAACGAGTGAAGGCAGTCTCAAGGCTATCCCAGGCTTGTAGCGTTACTTACTGTCCAGTGGTTATCTTGTATATCACTGTTGTCATTTTCCTTCATTATTTACTCAACCAGGGCTTTGGGATGACATTTACTGTTACCTACTCTTTACTTGTATATGGCTAGAATGACAACAAAGCTCTATACTGTAATAAGGCAAATTATTTGAACACCTAATGTCTACAAATTCGCAGCATATGCATCAGTAGACAAGTGAAAAGGTTAATAGTACTACACTATTGCATTAAAGAGCATCACAGAAATGTGATGCCTTTTAATGAACTTTAAGTCATCTAGGGGGACCACTTATCCCCCTCTTAAAGGTGAGGAAGTGTAAAGTGTCAATAACCTCAAATTCAAAACGATAATACTTATTCTGTTATTTATAAAAACATATGTTATATTTAAAAGAAATAGTAAATACATGGAGGGGAAAAAAATCAGTATTTCAGCTAAAAAAATTATACATATTTTATAATTTTCTAACTTTCTTTCTGCTTTGAGTTTGCTACCCAGAACATAAAAGTAGCATGGAGTTCAGACTGGTCCCTGCGATGGCCTTGCAAGCTGTACAGGGTGTACTCTGCCCTCACCGAGCTTCCCCGTGACACTTATTATTAAGAGAGTCAGAAAATGAATGAATGGACTTCAGACTGATTTTACAGCAGCAGCCATTCTGTAACCTTTCAGCCAATCAAAACAACCAAAGAAATACTGGGTTCAAGTTCGAGTTGAAGAAGCTTTAGTTTCAACCACATATAGCTGACGCAGTACATAGTGAATCGAAACAGCGTTTTTCCAGGACCATGTGCTACATAAACATGCAACAAAGATCAAATGCGAAAAAACAACAACACAGAGCTAGGACCAAGAGTTTTTGACCAAGCCAAATAAAGTGCAATGTGTGCAACCATGTGCAAACAGTGCAAAGACAATACAGGGCAAAAACAGTACAAAAAAAAAAGACAACACTAGAATGAGATACTTGGCGCCAAAAGAAAGAAAAAGATGAGACAGAGTAAAAAAATGAAATGATGTATAGAGTAGCAGTGATTGAGTTGGTGCAAATAGAATATATAGAACATAAATATAAACATAGCAGCATATTGAAATAATGACAGGGTTGAGGTAGTGCAATAAATAGTGAACAATGTAAGTTATGTGTGTGTCCACACAGGCGAAAGAGAGAGTGTGTGTGGGTATGTGTGTATGAAAGACAAAGAGTTTTAAACGGTTCAGTTCTTTTTTTGCCTTGTACAGTTCTGGGTGTGTGCGTGCGTGTGTGTGTAAGAGAGAGAGTTTTTTGTGTAATTCAGTGCTGGGTGTTGAGGAGCCTGATGGCTTGAGGAAAGAAACTGTTACAAAGTCTGGTTGTGAGGGCCGAATGCTCCGGTACCTCTTCCCAGATGGCGGAAGGGGGGGAACACTATGTATGGGGGGTTGAGTGAGGTCATCCACAATGCTGTTAGCTTTGCTTTGCAGCGTAAATATCCGTTGTAGAAAGAAGAGAGACTCCGGTGATCTTTTAAGCTGTTCTCACTATCCTCTGAAGGGTCTCACACACAACTTAATGATGTTGGTGATGCGGGAAGTGGCCACACAGTCGTAGGTGTATAATGAATACAGCAGGGGGCTCCAGTGCTGATGGTGATTGAGGTTGAGACATGGCTGCCCAACCGTAACACCTGTGGTTTGTCTGTCAGGAAGTTGGAGATCCAGCGACAAAAGGATGATGAATGAGTTATCCTCTCTGGTGTGCTCCAGGAGCGTACTGCCCATAGCGATGTTAGCTCTGCTAACGCTGTTAGTGGAGTGGCTGATTGCCCAATATTGCAGGGTGCCCTCATGTCTGTCTTCCTTCTAGTTTCTCTCTTTTTAGTTATGCTGCCATAGTTAGTCATGCCGGAGTCCCTGCTTGCACCCAGCACTAATAAACTCTT
>JBCNYG010000024.1:15969265-15980529 GCA_039654305.1 Porochilus rendahli
CCAGCTACACATGCTACTTCTGAGATATTAGTGATTATGATCTTTCTACTCTTTGAATCCTGTGATCCATCCTGATGTGCTACTACTGGTTGGAGTTCTCATCTTAGAAATCTCTCGTTCCAGCTTATGGTCCTGCTAGACCAAAATAGAAACTTTAAAAAGGACTTTTCTCTGCTGCCAATATTAACTATTGTAATAAAAGGACTTAGGACCACAAAAACCATTACAGCTATAATCGGTTAGACTTGTGTTTATAGTGAAGTGCTTTGTGTTATCCGGAGGAGTTTGCAACCATCACCACAGTCTTGCTCATTAGGGATGTGAAGGGTTTATAGAGACTGTTTAAAATCATAAGTTTAAATTATTTTGCAAACACACTCATTTGCCAAACAGCTTAATCCTTCTAGTGCCTATCTCAGTCAACTTAAAGTGAAGGCAGGGAACTCCCTAAACAGCTCAACAGACCATTGCAGAGCCAACACACAACCATTCACATTAACACTCAGACCTAGAAACAAATTGGAACAGCCAAACAGCCTAATGTGCATGTCTTTGGACTATGGGAGGAGACTGGAGCACTTGGCAGAAACACGCACAAACACAGGGAGGACATGTAAACGTCATTTCACATGAGGAGATGCCCTCATCAAGCCCAGGACTTGTACATGGGACCTTCTTGTTGTGAGGCGTATATGGTACACACTGTGCTAAAGTGCTATAAAATTTCAAACATGTCATTTTAAATTAAACTGATGATTTAAATAATTTTCGATAAAACATCCCTAATTTGTAATCCTGTAATGATGAGATGGTAGCAAGGAAAATCTCCCCCAGACAAAACGAGGAGGAAACTTTTAGAGGATCCAGACTCCAAAGGGAAAGCCATAATTATGATTAAGCAGTTCAGAAAATTAATATTGTCTTATCAGATGGTAAGGCCTTATAATGTAGTTGTATAATTGAGTTAAACTACTAAAGACATTGTGTTTCTGTAGACAGACATTAGCTTAACCTCCTAAGACTGAAACACTAATCTTGTGTGTCTTGTTATTTCTCCACATCACTTCTATTCCCTAGACCTGATAAATATTGAACTTGATCAATGACTTCAAACAGGAAGAAACTTGTAATACATGTTATGGAAGATATACATTTATTAACACATATTCTAAAAACTGAAGGAGTTTCGCTATATCCTGGTGAAAAGAGTGTTGTAATTACCACTGAGCACCTTTGGGTGTCTAGCAGATGCCTATTTTGTAACATACCTCTTACACTGTATTTAAGTGTAAAAAAAAGTAATACACTGTTGTAATACAGATGTTAATTGTTCGTAACTGGACACATGATTGTGCTTACTTTCTTCACAGAAGAATATGACATAAAATATTTATTTTTATAAATACACGAAGAGCCTGTGATTTTGTTCAAGTGAAATAAAGCATATTTTTATGGTTTATTTTAACAATTTTAAAGGTCTTAAAGGTCACACTCACTCCATCACAATGTTCACATGCGCAACATTATGGCATCTTTTGAGACTTCAGTCTTCATGGCATGGATTTTTGGAATTTTCCTTGAGATTCTGTTGGATTCCCGTTGCAAATCTTAGCAAATTCCCCCAAATATTTAATTCCAAATGTGCTCTACTGGAATCAGATATCCTCTTGAGACCCCACTGTCCTCTTAAGAGGACATCGTATTTTTTCCCACAAAATATTGTGTTTATGTCCTTCTAAGATCCTCATAAGAGAACCAATGAGTTTTACTCTTTTGTTCAAACTTCCCCTTGTTTGAAGATATGATCAAGTTTAATAGTTATTTCTGGTTGGCTGTTCCAACCTGGTAGTGACATCAACAAGTTGGATTCATCATACCTGAAATCCTCCACTGTATGGATCAAATGGATCACCAAGTTCCGAACTAACAGGCAGCAACAGGTTAGGATGGGGAGCACCCAGTCTATCAGCACTGGAACACCCCAGGGGTGTGCCCTCTTGTGTGTGCTGTTCTCCCTCTACACAAATGACTGTACCTCAGGGGACCTCTAAGTGAAGCTCCTGAAGTTTGCAGACTACACCAGTGTCATTTCTCTGATCAGGGATGGTGACAAGTCTGCATACAGACGGGATGTGGAACAGCTGGTCCTTTGGTTCAGTCATAACCACCTGGAGCTGAACACACTAAAGACTGTAGAGTAGATGTCAGTAGATGACTGTAGATGACAGTAGACTTCAGGAGAATCCCTCCAATACCTCCACCCCTCTCCAGCCACAATAACACACCATGGACTCCTTCTGGTTTCCTGGAACTACAATCTCACAGGACCTAAAGTGGACATCTCATATAAACACTGTACAGAAGAAGATTCAGCAGAGGTTGTATTTCCTGCAAAAAACTAAAAAAAAAAATTTAACCTGCCACAGGAACTGCTGATCACCTTCTACATGGCCATCATGCAGTCTATCCTTTACATAGCCATCACTGTCTTGTTTGGATTGGCCATTAAACAACAGAATCAGAATGCACAGGCAATCAGGCCTGCAGAGAGATTCATCAGAGCCAACCTGACCTTCATCCAGGACTTGTACCAGTCCAGGGTTAGAAAAACGGCAGATAACATGTCTGCACACCCCTCACATCACGCTCATAAACTGCTCAAACTTCTACCCTGTGGAAAGCATAACAGAGCACTGTACGCCAAGATTGCAGAGACACAGAGACAGTTTATTCTCCCAGTCTGTTTCTCTGTTAAGTTGTAAAAAGTCACAGTGTGAGAAAACCTCTATGAAAATAACCCACTGTACTGTAAGTTTCACTTTCTCCTCAAGACATCAACCCCGCCCAACACGTTGACATCACAAAAACAACTGTAGATGCTAACGGCCATCTTTTAACACACTACTAACAATTCACAGGATTAAATCAATCACCCAGTTTTGTGATTTTTATGGTCATTAGGTTAAAATTAGCATCTGTATCATTTAAACATATCACTTATGCACAAACCATGCTGTAAGGATGACTAATAACGAAAACTATTTAAGGGCCCAAAGTATGCCAAGAAAATATTCTCCACACCATAACACCTGGTTGGATCTATGGATTCATGTACCGAAAAAAAGCATTAAATGTGTGTTCTCTTTTTTTTTTTTCATTTTAGGTGATTTTGATTTAGGTGTTACACGAAAATCAGGATAATGCAGTCTCACAAGCACCTCTATTTATCTTTTCATTCCGACCATTAAATTTTGGACTACCCTCTTTGTCAATTTATCGGAATACAAGTGAAATGAAGCAGAACTTACACACTGCTGGCAACCGTAACTGCTGTCCTACACACACCTTCAGCAGCTTATCACTGGCTGTATTTTTTATTTCTTGTATTAAACATGTATTATGTTAATCAGCATCTCCAAGTCTGAGGCCATGGTTCTCAGCCGCAAAAGAGTGAATTGCACTCTCTGGGTCTGGAATAAAGTCCTGTCCCAAGTGGAGGAGTTTTATTTATATTATTATTATTTTATATTTTTTTTTATTATATTCTATACAAGCCATATTCAGTTATTTATATTTACTTATATTACTTAATTTTGATTTAATTTATACATAATTTTTATTCTTTTATATATTAGCTAAGTGTTTATTGTTTATTCTTTATCTGTGTACTGCTTTTTTATGTGCTGCTGAAAATGTAAATTTCCCTAAGGGAGTCATGCCAAAGGGATCAATAAAGTTAGGTCTAAATATAAGTCTTGAAGTATCTCAGGATCTTGCTTACAAGTGAGGGAAGGATGGAACAGGAGATTGACAGGCACATTGGTGCTTATACCGGTCCGTCATGGTATAGAGGGAGCTGAGTCGAAAAGCAAAGCTCTCAATTTACCAGTCGATCTATGTTCCAACCCTCACATAGGGACACATGCTTTGGGTAGTGACAGAAAGAACAAGATCGTGGATACAGGCGGCTGAAATGAGCTTCCTTGCCCCTCGATTTGTAGGGCTCTCCCTCAGAGATGGGGTAAGAAGCTCAGTCATCCAAGAGGAGCTTGAAGTAGAACCGCTGCTTCTTCCTGTTGATCATTGCTGAATAGAATGCCTCCCGAACACCTCCCTGATGTGGTGTTTCGGGCATGTCCAACTGGGAAGAGACCCCGGGGTTGACCCAGAACAAGCTGGAGGGACTATGTTTCTTGGTTCGTCTGGGAACACCTCAGGTTCCCCGGAAGAGCTGGAGGAAGTCACATGCACATTAAACATTTTTAAACTCTGATTAATGGTCTATAGAACAGCAACCTTGCAGTTCAAAAAATCTTTAGAAAATATAACTATTTTAAACAGAACTAAATCACTCAGAATCACAATCACAGAATCTAACACAGAATTGCATTCTGTGTCGTTTATCCAAGGTTTTGAACAGTCGTGTGTGGAAAATTAGAAGCGGCCCAAATTTAAAAAAAAAAAAGAAGAAGAAGTTGCGGGCGCTGATGATAAACCCGATTTTTAAAAAAATCCAGCCTGAGTGCTCTTTCATGTTCATTGATTATATTTAGGGTGGCACAGTGGTGCAGTGGTTAGCATGGCCACTTCACAGCAAGAAGATCTGGGTGTTTCTGTGTAGAGTTTGCATAGTGCGGGTTTCTTCCAGTTTCCTCCCACAGTCCAAAAGCATGCACAGTAGGCTAATTGGCTGTTTCAAATTGCCCCTAGGTGTGAGTGTGAATGTTTGTGTGTGTTACCCTGTGATGGCCTAGTAAGAACTGCTGGTGAATGAAGCCCATTGTTTTTATTTAATGAAGTCCATGCCTCAAAGAATTTTATTTTCTAGGAAGAAGCAACAAAGGCCTAATTATGATTTTTTTAATGTGTATTTAATTTTTTTTTTTTTGTATTTCATACTAATTCAATAATTATTTAATTTATCACTTTTAAATTTGAGGGAAAAACATCAAATAATTATTACATTTTGAGGTATTTTTCAAAAAGCCAAAGTAAAGTAATAAATGAATAAATGAAATAAAAATGCTTTGGTATATCTCTGGTTTGTTTATTTGATAGAAAGTTAAAAAAAAAGCAGGGTGAAGATGCTTGAAGAATTGTATACATTTACCAAAAACATCATCAGATTAAATCCTAAAAGTAGATAAAGAGAACCCTTTTGAATAAATGAGACGAAATATTTTACTTGATCATTTATTTATTATTAACCATAAGTTACATATCTGTAAGTGGCAAACTTAGTGAACCTCTAGGATTAGCAGGTCATTTGAAGGTGAAATTGGAGACAAGTGTTTTCAGTCACTGAGATGACAATCAGGTGTGAGTGAGAACCCTGTTTGATCTACACAAAACGGATCAAGCAACATGTCAACACATGTTTGTGGAAGTTTATCGTGGCATGAACATAGGAGATTTCTGAGGACCCCAGAAAAAGGGTTTTTGATTCTTATCAGGCTGGAAAAGGTTACAAAACCATCTCTAAAGGGTTTGGACTCCACCAATCCACAGAAAGACAGATTATGTAGAAATGGAGAAAATTTAGGATCATTGGTACCCTCCCCAGGATAGGTCGACCAACTAAGATCAGTCCGAGAGCAAAGTGAGTAATGTTTGGCAAGGTCACAAAGGACTCCAGGGTAACATCTAAGCAACTGAAGGCCTCTCTCACGTTGGCTCATATTCAGCTTCCTGAGTCCACCATCGGGAGAACACTGAACAATGGTGTGCATGGCGTGGTTGCGAGGAGAAAGTCAGTACTTTCCAAAAAGAACATTCCTGCTTGTATAGTTTGCTAAAGATCACATGGACAAACCAGCAGGCTATTAGAAAAAATGTCTTGTGAATGGATGAGAGCAAAATTAAAGTTTTTGGTTTAAGTAAGAAGAGTTATGTTTTCAGAAAGGAAAACATTGAATTCCAGTATGAGAACCTTACCCCATGAAACATGGTGGTGGTAGTATAATGGTTTGGACCTGTCTTGCTGGCCCAGGATGGCTTGAAATCATTGATGGAACAATTCATTCTGAATTAAACCAGCAAACACTACGAGAAAATATCAGGACATCCGTCCATGAACTGAATCTCAAGAGAAAATGGGTCAAGCAACAAGACAATGATCCTAAGTACACAAGTCTACCAAAGAATAATTACAGATTAAGAGATAAAGGGCTCTTTATTGTCAACTGTTGCATGAACAATCAAAATCAGTTTAGCTCGCTGTTAAGCAGCAATTATAAAAAGAAAAAGTACACAAAAGACAACTAACACTAACTATACCTACATACACACACAGACACATATACATTTATATATCTTAGATATGCAACACATACATGTATCCACATTTTTAGACATATACACAGAAGGGTGCATGATATGTCAAAGGTGCATGGTATACACAGGTTAAGAGGTAGAGCTTTTTTTAAGTGGTAAAAGTTTGTCAGTAGGGGTCGGGGTAGGTGGGCTTGTCGGAGCTTTCTCCTCATCCTTTGTTGTGCCTTCCCCGCCTGGTGAGAGATGTTTGTGGTCCAGGTGAAGTAAGCAGAGATGTGAATTGAAGCACTCCACCCTCTCTACCTTCTCTCCATCAATACAGAGGGCAGAGTGCTCAGTTTCTTTTAGATCTCCTGAAGGCCATTATCATTATTATCTTCGATGTGTTAAGGTCCAGGTTATTGTTGTCGCACATATCAGTGCAGATGCCGGACCTTCTTCCTGTAAGCTGACTCGTCGTTATCTGTTATCAGACCTATGGTGGTAGTGTCATCGGCGAATTTGATTTTGGTACTGTGAATCGGGGAACAGTCATGCATGAAGAGGATGAAGAGGAGGGGGCTGAGACCACCCCTGTGGTCTTCTGGTGTTCAGGATGAGAGTTATGGAGATGTGGTCTCCTATCCTTACGTTCTGAGGTCTGTTGCTAAAAAAGTCCAGGATCCAGGTGCACAGTGAGCTCCCCAGGCCCAGGTTGCCCAACCTCTGAACTGGTTTATGTGGTAGAACTGTATTGAAAGTGGAGCTGAAGTCTACAAAGAGTATCCACATCGGAGTTGCTGCTGTTCAAGTGTGTGAGGGCTGTATTCATAGCATCCTCTATTGACCTGTTTCCTCTGTATGCGAACTGATGTGGATCAAGAGCAGCAGGGATGGCAGCCTTAATGTCAGTCTCTCGAAACATTTGGTGATGATGGGGGTTAGGGCAACTGGGCTATAGTCATTCAGGCAGCTCACTGTGCTCTTCAGCACAAGAATGATGGTGGATGTCTTGAGGCAGGTGGAAACCGTACATTGCAGTATATACATTTTATGTTTAGAATAAAGATAATGTTATGGAACGGCCAAGTCACCTTTATCCAGTTGAGATATTGTGGAAGAACCTGAAATGAGCAGTTCATGCGAGGAAACCCACCAACATCCCAGAGTTGAAACTGTTCTTTATAGAGGAACAGGCTAAAATACATCCGAGCCGATGTGCAGTGCTGATCGACAATTACCAGAAATGTTTACTTGCAGTTATTGCTGCAAAAGGAAATCACACCAGATACTGAAATCAAAGGTTCACAAATTTTTCCACTTTTTCCACAGATGTATGATATTGGATCATTTCCCTCAATAAATTAATCACCAAGTAAAATATTTTTTCTCATATATTTAACAGGGTTCTATTTATGTACTTTTAGGATTTGTGTGAAATTCAAATGTTTTAGGTCATATGCATGCAGAATTGTATAAAATTGTTTAAAATTGTTAAGGGTTCACAAACCTTTACGCACCACTGTAAATTTTTGCCAGGGCTTGCACTGCATTGTTTTTTCCTTTTAAAACACTGTAGATCAAATTGGTCAACTCTCTTTGTGGTGTATTTTAGTGCTCTGTACAAAATGTACAAGAGTGAGCGTCTACATGCGCACACATCATAAATTCCTATCAGAACCAGCGAATATGTGAATGATGGAGCTGAACAATTAATTTCTTGCCTACTTTGGGCAAAGGCCACAAAACTTAAACATTGCAGGAAACTCAATAAGGCGAACATAAAGCCTTGTCACAGTTAAGATTTATTCATTCAACATTTCACATTACAAATATTTAAAAATTATGCATATTGTTATAAATAGTTGGCTGCAAACAATTAAATAACATTAGATTTTTCTTTTGTTTCACTAGCACTTACAGACCAACTTCTAGAATATGGACATTTGTATAACATAACTTAATTACAAAGGAAAATACAAAAATAGGAACTTATAAAGTGAAATGACAATACAAATTAAGGTGACATCTTAAGTAAAAAATGCTATTAATAAATACAACAACCTTCCCATACACAGTTAAAAACTATTGAAATTTTGCCATTAAGTAACATCATTAACAGACATATTTAAATATTTCTTTTCCTTCAGAAAATGTGAACCATATATTGTGGAGCACAATATAGCAATTAGTAAAAACTAGACACTTTAACATATTAAAAGCTTCACCTCAAAAATATAACAAAAATCTGATCAAAATTATAAAAATTAATTATACATTCCAATTAAAAATATACCAATAAACAGCTAAATACATTATTGACCTAATAATTACAATGCAATCACAGTAGCTTGAAATAAAATAAGCAAATGAGCACAAAAACCTTTAATGTTTTAAAAATAACTTCAATCATTTTATATTAGTACAAATAGTTTTGATTTCTGTTCTTTTTTACAAACACCAGCATGAAAAGGATTACAATAACAGTAGAAAATGACTGTGAAAAACATATTAACATCTTCTTTTAAATGTCAGCAATTAAAAATGGCATTAAAGAATTACATTGCAAAGAGTCCTTATCTGGAAAAAGGTTCAAAAAAAGTATTGCACATAACAACTCGAAGTTAACTTGCAACATTTACCACATTCAAGTCTTAAATTCCCCTTCCTCCAAATAGGTTTCTGATATCACCTCAGACAGACAGTAGGGATGAAGTTCTCAAGTCATTTCAACAGTGTCTGATAAATTGCTCATTCTGCACGGCTGCACTGCAAGGTTTTTTTTTTACTCTGAAAGTTCTTTCTTTGTTTAAATGTTAGCTTTTTTCTGTGAGACCTGAATGTATTGGATTATGGGGAAGGCATAAAAGAGGAATATACAAGAGGGTGCAGGGTGTCCTTAACAAATTAAAAGTTTAGAAACATCTGGTGCACAACCACAACAATTAATTTTCATATTTAATTCATGTACTTATTTTTGTCATCATGCATGCTAAGGATTACAATAGGAGCTATTTGGCAGTTCAAGAATATATATATTTTTAAATGGTAAAATATCTAAACATCAAACATCCATTCTTGTGATACGAGAGTCAGCCAAATTTAGCATTCTCCTTAGATTATAGTTTATATTCCAGCTATGAGGAAACCAAAATGAGTATTTCCAACTAGGATATCCATTTTGAATATTAACATTAATTTAATGACAACTTGTTCTTGCCATGCTGTTAATTTTTTTAAATATATATTGTCATCTAGTGTACAAGATCCAAGACCTTAAGCAATATACTTTGATCTTTCCTCTGCAGATCTGAAGTCGCATCAACTCAAGTGTGCGTTTAGTTGTAAAGATTCCTCAGCACTGAAATGTATAAAAAGCATAATTGAAAATAATATATATTAAAATCACTTGAGTTTTTTTCCTCTTAAAAGAAAATTTCCATATATGCAGATCTCTCAGTAACAAAAGTACAAAAGCTACCTTTCACAATGCGTAAAATTGAGGTATTGCAAAAAGGAGTTTTCCCATCTGTGAAAAATGTGCCTAAAATGACTGTTGAAAAAACAAAAGTATTTAGAAAAGTAGTGCATAATAAATGTTCATATGTGCATGACAAAATAATTTAGCTAGAAAACACTGTACCAAAAATCATTAGGCCATGTAGAAAATAATCTTTATCATCTCATTAACAGCAAATTCTTCAAAAAAGTGTTTTCACTTCTAAAATGTATAACCATAACACCCACAAGCTTAAGTGGTGGTGCGGCTTGGGTGTGTTGGAACATCAAGCCAACACGAGGATACGTTTCTCACTAGTGTATGAAGTTTACAATTCATCACTATGTCCCTGACATTTTACTGCTAGCACTATCAGATGGTCAGCGTATGAAATCATTACTTGAACTGGATGCTATATTTAAATTACAACATCTTAGTTCCACAACCTAACAGCTAGCAATTTCTCAAAATGATACCCGACTGCTGAACTACATACGTCTCCTTTTGTTTGACCTTTGGAAAAGAAGCAGGTGGACTTGCGGAAAAGCCAGCATGCATTATTCTCGTTGTTTGTTTTTTTTCACTAGTGTTACTCTGGATTTTAACTGCATGCTTATCAATTCAAGGCCAATCTTTGGTTCGCTGGAGTTCATCTGGTCTCAAATATCGAAGGAAGTGATGGGCAAAACAAACAAAAAAGAGAACCAAAATGAGAATTTTACTTGAAGGAGATAAACAGGAGTGAGCCACCTTGCTCACTACTGCACAGCCATCTTTGGTTCCCTAACATCTGAAAGAAAGGAGAATACTATGCTGCAAGTCAAAATTAACAGAGTGCTAATGTGAACTACCTTCAGTTATGCTTCAAAACTTCAGCTGAGTGGATACTGCAGAACAAGAGGTATATGGGGCTTTTAATATCTTTAGCACTCATTTTTTGCCATTAAACCTGTGTTAGGTTGAAAATGTCAAAAACTGGCTAAAGACCTGGAAGTTAGTATACATCAAAGTTGGAAAAAGTAAGAATTTCCTGTCTTAAGGTAAGCTGAAGAAAGTTATTTTTAGTTCTGCAGGGCATCATGAAAACAAAATGACTTGTTAAACCAGCTCGTACACAGACTACTGCATCCACATCATACATTCCCAACTAGGATGCTCCATTTCACTGCTTATTCTTATTTTTGATTCAGGAAATGACAACACAAATTTTCTGTCTTTCCTGTCGTCAATTCCCTTTTCTGTGGTCAGCATGTACAGGGGAGACCAGCCTGATTTCTACATCTTGCTCAACAAACTAGCAGCTAAACTTGAGGTATAAGTTTTCCTGCAAAAATGGAGATCAAGCCCAGATATTTGATGCGGAATCAATTGTTTTGATTTACAGATCATTGTGTGTGTGTGTGTGTGTGTGTGTGTGTGTGTGTGTGTGTGTGTGTGTGTGTGTGTGTGTGTGCGATGAGATGCGTGTTTTTTCTTTTCCTACAACCCCCTTCTCGATCGAGAGAGCGTCGTG
>JBCNYG010000024.1:15999699-16015663 GCA_039654305.1 Porochilus rendahli
ATAATTCTACACAGTTAAACAATGTCTGAGAGACTGGGTAAAATCATCCTATCCCTGACATCGTGGGATTGGTTTGGGAGTTATATTTTACATTAAAAAGAGTTGAATGAATTCAGGTCTGGAAGGTATACAAACCATAAACAGTAAATAATTAAAAAGGTAAATTGCTAAAAAGATCCAATACAACATTAAATGATAAAATACACATTACAAATGGTTAACAAACAGTTATATTTAACGTTATCGCCATTTTAATATAAAAGTTAAAGGATTATTAGAGAGAGAGAGAGCGAGAGAGAGCGAGAGAGAGCGCCATGGTTAGGCTACTTTACTTCATGAAATGTTACCTGCATGTTTGTCAGCAAATATTTTTATTTGGTTCCTAATAATCCTGAGATCTGATTGTTCTATGCAATCAAGCATTTTTTCTAACTGGGTGCTCATGTACAAGCGTGGAAAATAATCAGAACAAAATATTTATTTGACTAATGTTTTATATGCTCATATTTGTATACCTCATTTAAGTAAAACAGTCACAGTGACAGATACAATAATATTATACCTCAACACAAAGGAGTTTTGAAATCCCAAATGACACAGCACTTCACTGATCAATAAACAGGCATCTTTATTTCCTCCTTATTTCCTTTCTTCTATTGATATTTTCTACTCTGGCAATTATACACAGTAAGACACTAGTAATGTGAATATGAATAATATCTTTTAAAATAACAGATCAGCCATTTATAAACATCCCTGCTTTAAAGATTCCAGATCATTGAAATTAGCACTAAACTGAAATTAGCTTAAAGAGGAAGGAAAGATGGGCTGCCTAGAAAATGCAGGTAATTTTATATTATTTGCACTGGGATGATCACTTAACAGCCATTGTGAGGGTAGTGTGTATTATGCAGCGCTACACTGTGCAGACCAAAGATGCTCGTCTCAGAGTGTGCTATGGCACATTCAATTGTCTGACCTGTTCCCCTCCACCTTCTCATTTTAAAGATTATGATGAAAAATCAATCACAGATCACAATGATCACTGTTTAATCCACATTGTTCACCTCCTATTATATATCAATAGTCCTCATGTGAACAAGAGAAAACTCCTAACAACCACTTTTGCTTTTCTCTTAAGGCTTTCACAGTGCTCTCAACTAAGTCTCCCATTTCTCATTTTCCCCACCAGCATGTGTGTCTGTGTGACAGGATATAACATTTGAAGTCACACTGACTTGCAAATAGTCTCATTGTCGGTGCAAAGTTCCCACCTATGAAAAATTTGCATCCGCTAAAGAAATCCGCAGCTACATATTCACATACATAATACAAACATTTACATGTATTTATCTGACTGAATATTTGGATATGACCCAAACTATTAAGGGAAATACAATTAATTTCAAGTTTTGTTCAAAGGCTAAACTCAGCAGATAGCAATTTAATATAGAGTAAGCTCTTGGAGTGATGAGTGGAATTTGATTTGCAAGAGATACTAGCGGATAACCTTTTCTGTGATGGCCAAAAAGTAAATGTGACCGGAGGACCTTTCTTCACATGTTTGGGGAGTCTCCCACTTGCCTTTGGTCAGACTTTAAATATGCTTTTTTTATTTTTTTTATTTTTTTTGTTTGTTTTTTTATAACATATATTTTACGATTTTCACGAAATGGACTGAACTCATCCAAGAAAAGGAATTTCCAAAAGGTTTATTAAGAGAAATAAACACTAAATATTTTGCTTCAAATAGGTTATGGCGGCTATTATACACAAATAAACATGTAGATAAACATAAAAAGGTTCTGCTTTGTATGCCATTTAGAAAAAAATGGAGCTGGTGTTTTTAACAGAATTTACTAAAGCTGAAACAGAAAGGCCCTGAATAACGAAGCAGAAAACCATTCTCTACTTCGGGGTTACTTTCGGACTTTTTGCTGTCTCTCTGAATGATGCCCTCCTTGCTCAATCTGAGAGTTTTGTTGGACGGCGCTCTCTCAGTAGGTTGGTTGAGATGCCATATTCTTTCAGTTTTATGATGGAATTAATGGTGTTTCATGGGAGTATCAATGTGTCGGGTATTTCTTTCTACCCATCACTGAGTTGTACTTCTCCACAACTTTGTCCCTGACCTGTTTGGAGAGCTCCTTGGTTTTCGTGGGCCCTGTTCACACTACATTGTCAGAATCAGTTTTGAACCGATCTCCCTGTCCACATAGGGCTCAAAACCAGAACTGATCTATAATACCTACTGAACACCCTCATGTGCAAAGCATGTAAACACCCAGCAGGATTTATTTATCTTTATTATAAAGGTAAAAGCCACGCTAAACGTCATGCCCTTTTCACTGCCACAATGTTATTTACATGCAATTTTTCTGAAAACACAAACAGATCGAACATTTAAAGGTCCAGTCTTACATAAAATATTTAGTCTTGATTTTGTTGCTAATAGATCATAGTGACTAAATCAAACCATTCAGTTCGAACATTTATCACAGCTATGTGTACTGTGATATTTCAATTTTGTGTTTCCCGGCTCTTTAAGCCCCCAGCTGCCAAAAGGGCTAAACCAGATCAAGTCAGGTCATGTGATACGTGAAATGTCACACACTGGACTTGGCAAAAGTGTGGAAGTGAAAACATGTCCAGTATGGCTGAAAACGGTCTTCACGTGCGCAAAAACTAGAAAACCAGAGACATATGCTCAATGGAATTTTGTAGCAAGTCCACCGAGGATGGATTAAGCTTCATGAATAACAACCACAGCGTTCGGGCGGGCTGGGAACCGACTCCGAGAAGACTCGATTCACTGATTTGGATATACATACAGTGTATGTATAAAGGCTTCAGAGTCTATTCCTGCCCGTTAAAGGAAACGACTCACATGTTCCAGAAGCATCATTTACATCAATAAGAAATCTTAAGGTTAGGTAATATTTCATGGATGAATAAATTACTTCAACAGATTGTAATGAGCTGTACCATGCATTTATACAATAAAAAAAACAATAAAAAGTTTAATATATATAATATATACATTGTACTGCACTCTTTATGTAGCTACCAATTTTTATAGATGCTTGAGTAGATTTAAATACGCAGTGTTAAATACACAGTGGAGCTACATGATATATTTACATATGCTGGTTTTTGTATAATTAAGCTACACAATATGGGGTTGAAATCTGATCACAGACACTCTGCACACCATGCAGTGTTTCTGAGTCACTCTTTCCTGTCGTCTTACTCCTCTTCACTGTAACATGACCACAAACCTTCACCCCATGGGATCATATGCGAATAAAACATTCCCTAAATCATGTTCATCAACGTCAGGTTCACTGACATCGCCCCAGTGGACATTAAATTGATTAGAAACTGACGAGGACTCCGAGGCTGCACAAACCTGTGAGACCAGTTTCTGATGTAGCAGATCAGGTGATCACATTTGCTGCTTTTTGGAAAGCTAATGCTGCTTTCTTTGTTATCTACATACTTTTTTGTTCTTATGATTTCAACATTCCTAGCAGGTAAGATTTAACATATTTAAGCATACTTATATCATATGTAAGACTGGACCTTTAATCAGCGGGAATAACATTTTTTTAAATGCTTTTCCCTGCCTCCATGACCTCTGCTTAACCCATCGGCAACTAGATCTGCCCCCTCTGAACTTTTCCTCAACAGGAACCCTTTTTTCCTCAGCCGAATGTCCATGCACAGTGTGCATCAACTTGAATTGTCTTCTGTAAAGATTCTTCAGCAAATTGACTAATGACAGTAACATGCAAGTTTCTATGAAAGGATTTCATTTTATTTACATAATTTCAGACTAATCTAACGTAACTATATAGTATAATAGTTTATATTTAATTAATGACATTTAACTGAGAATCATGATGTAAAGGAGATGTGCATAGTACAGATAAATTGATCAGTGAAATTTATACGCAATGCAATACTGAATAATACTTAAACTGCACATTCCATGAACAAATAACACATATTTCAAAGATTTACAAATAAAAACTGTCATAATTATGTCAGTGTGTATAATTACATTAGTGTTGAATTAATGTGATGATTTACTTTACTGTTTATAAAACTTTTTATATGTAATTGTTTTACTGCTTAATTGTACCAATGTATTCAACTTTGTTGTGTGAATGAATTAATATTCATCATTCTTGTTGAAATGAGATATGGAAACAATAATTCCAAATAATTAATTCACACAAAAAAGTTGCATATATTAACATATATAAAATTAATTCATCAGACAGACTGCAAATTTTAACAACACCACCCTGCCCCCTCCACCCAAAAACAAACCAGTTAACAATATTTTGTTTTGCATGCAGTGGCATTGGTTCAAAGATGCACTAACTGAACTAAACAGAACTGTTTTTTTCCTCGCCGATTTCGATTTCTGATTTTTCTGTGTGACCTGCCAATACAGATTCATGCAGATTACTGTTTTCTTTAGAACAGCAATAATTGTCAGCCTATACAAACAAAACCAAGTTTTCTTAAATGCCCAATTTTATCCTCACAATTAAATCATAAATTATTTATTGATAATTATTATTAGTGGGAACAGCAGCAGTAGGAGATATAATTGCCATTATTAATAATACTACTACTAATACTACTGCAATAATAATAATAATTATTATTATTATTATCATCATTATTATTAATATATTAACAGTAGGCTATGTAACGCCTGGGCCTATGAGCAGTGGCAAAAGTGTACATTGACTCTATTTCAGCGGTGTTGACTCACCTACTGCACTGTGGTTTTAGCAGTTGCCCCCCCCCCCCCTGCTCATATCACAAAAAGCCATTTTAATGCACTGATGGCTGGAACCCATTAGTTTAGCTGCTTGAAAATTTTTAGCCTCTTCAAACTGGGCTTGCTTAGCTGGGTGATGGTGTTATTAATGTCTAAATAGGTTTGTTGTTCCGAATGTTTTCGTGGTTCGAGGTTCCCCCACGGTTTACTTTGGCCTTACATGTATAACATATACAGTATTACATACTTTGTTTTCAATCACAGTAAAAACTTTGACACTGACACTATGTTAGTCTGTTGTTCAACCGTGCATGCGACTGTGCTTACATACACCAGAATCATAAAGACAGTTTCAGAACTGGAAACATGTGAGACTGCTCGGCGATCTCCAGTCCCGGCCAATCACACTGAAAACTGACAGACTGTGGTCTTTGGCCAGTTTCTCAGTGCATTTCTATGTTAGTCATCATGCAATTTCCTGCTAAAATATATTATGAATTTCACTAACTCCCCTGGACCACCTACAGTTTCTTACACCTTGTTCCACACTTGGATTTTTAATTATGTCCCTGTACACAAACAGCAGCACATAATATATATAACGAGGAAATACACCACTGCCCCTAATCATTGTTCCTCCATTGCAGGCTACTCAGGAACAGTTTGTGCAGAGCACTAAAAGAATTCAGATTTTTTTGCAGTCAAACCACATCATAGCGCATTACCAGAAAGTTAACCTGATTTTTCCTTCCTTCTGAAGCCTCTGCTGATCAAATCACATCACTAGCTCTCGCATCGCTTACAAAGAATATTAATGACTTATGGTTATTTTGATATTCCGTGTGCCTGTGTGTAGCCGTCGTCCCGATTCTAGTCTGAATAATTTTCAAATGCAGCCCATTGTGTTGATATTCTTAATCAAAAGTGTCCAAGATGTTAGCATCTGCATTTTCTGTTGGTATGTTCAACTGTTAACTGATGAAATGATGGTTTGCTACCATGACTTGTGCCAACATTGTACAGCACTTTATTTTCTCTGCAAAGTTGTGAAGAGCATACAAATAAATGACTCCATCTGGTAACAATTATTCTGCAACAAATAGCACATTATTGCTACAGCATTGAGGTGCATCACACTACAGCAGTTTCTACACACATACCAAATGAATGGTTTTGCTTTGCAACGGTCAATGAAGAGTAGCATCTGTCTTACTAGTAATATCAGCAGCACGCTGAAGATTCTCCAGGAACTACAAACAAATCAGTAATAGCCTAGACACCTGACCAATGTTATCTTCTGTGCCCCATGACTTATTAGTCCACCCATTATGGCAAGGTGCAACATTTACAGCAATATCTCTTTAATAAAGTGTGAAGACTGCAGACCTTTCCTTTTAAAATTTGTTTAAGGATGTCATCCTTTTGAGACCTGTGGCCAAAGAAATAATTATGACTTGAAGAAATACACATGATTATTTATGATTATTTAACAGCATTTTCATATTTTTCAATGCTATTTGCCTGCCTTAACCTCAGAATATTGGTGGACACCAAGAAGTTGCATTTCAATAAGTAACAATGGCTGATGACCTGATCAAGGAGAGTTACAGTGATGCAAAGTACAGCAGTTACATTAAGGACAACTGCTGACCTGCTTGTTCAGGCTCAGTGGATGAGAGAGATGTTTGAGAGGGGGAGATTGGATTGGATTTATTATTACTACTTCTTCTACTACTACTTATAATAATAATAATAATAATAACAATAATAATAACTAGGAAAATCCTGAAGAAATTTTGAGATGTGGCTGCAACTGCTGCTGGAAATTACTTGAAAAGTGGCATGCTGAACTGTACAACACAGAAAAACTCATCACAGTTTACACAGGTTTCTAAGTACCTGTTGCAAAACCAGTGGTGATAAATCAAAGAATCAAAGTACTTATGCTTTTACTGTAACCAGTGTTGTGGGGTTTAAGCCAAGCTCTATACCAGGGCTATTTATTTAATTTGGAATGAGGGCCAAGAAAACAATCCTAAATAAGTGGAGGAGAGCAGATACCTTGAAAGGAGATGTGACAAAGGGAGGCGGGGCAAACATGGAGAAAAAAACAGTCTCTGTGTGTTCTGAAGACCAATTCAATTGTAGTTAGCTGATATTCCCAGATATTTAACAGTTTTATATAACTCCTGGCAAAAAAAAAAATATCCCCACACCTCATGGATGTTCATTCAGCACTTTCATTTTGAAGTTAAAAAAACAAATCACAGATTCGACAAAAACGTTATGGTATAAAAGCTATACATTTTCATTTTGCAAAATATACATCAACCTAATTAAATTATTTCTTATGAATTGTTTTTTTTATTACCAAACCAATCAGGCAGTACTAGGGCAGTTGTGTCTCAGTGGTTCACATCTCAGCACCACCAAACTGCAGCTGTTGGGCCCTTGAATGCTTGTAACCCTCAATAGCTCAGCTGTGTAAAAATAATACACGCAAGTTGCTCTGGATAAGGGCGTCTGCCAAATGCCGTAAATGTGAAATAGTTGTGAAACAGAACCATCCAAAAAATTTTTTTTAATTATTAATTTTATATTATAAAATTGCTATTATTATTAGTTTTGTTTTAAAAAGAATAGAGTAGCCGACTTTGAAACTTTGGCTTCTTGGCGACGGGTCAAAGTGAGACAAGTTTCCTGATCATTTGTCGACCTTTCGCCATTCATTTCAATGGGATATTTTGGAGTGTTTTTTGGCTAATTGTGTCACCATGGTAACGCAAAACACCAATAAAATTAACAGCATGCGTCACAGGCACCACGACACATGTTTTGATATATACATTGCCTGGGTGCACTTTTTTCTAGGGTGAATAGTTATATGTGTCTGCTCATAAGCAGCCTAATAAGATCGTAATGTGCACTTAATGTTTACTGTTTTTTTTAAATGAAGAATCTGGCAAAGGCAATAATTTCCACCTCCCAAAGTGTAAACTCTACAAAAGTCTTCATTTCATGTTTCTATTTGCTACAGAGAATCAGATATAATGATTTTAGAGAACGCTGACAATTTTGTCACATTTTTCAGAAAGTCCACAGGTTTTTAAACAATGCCTTGGGTTATACAATGTTTTTTTCAGACAACACCTTAGGTCATAATGGGTAAATGGATTTAATGAGCACAGACTTCACAGACTTAATGAGTTTGTAAAAGCAGTTCAATACGAACATTTAGGCTGTAATGAATTGGAACTATATTATAAATTACATAGGAACAGATCAACAAGAGACATGTGAGAGTAGTCACCTTTCAAAGGATAATTACCGCATTAAAACTATGTACAGACCGTTGCAGTAAACACTACAACATTTATTAAATGCATATGTTTGTCTCATAAACCTATATAATAACAAAAAACATTGTAAAGCTTTTGCTCTCTTCCATCACCCCAACGCCAGTACCCACAGTCAAATCCTGCGCTGGTAGGACTAAAAGAGAAAGTCAGAGAAATGTGAGCAGTAAGCTTTAAAGGGTCACATTCAGTGTGACATTACAGCATGACTGAAACCGAATCAATCGACCTTAACGCTGGTGACGTATACTGCAGGACCTTAAAAGGGTGGACACATCAGTAGTGCTTCTGTACAGCTGGAATGAACCTTGGTCTCAGTTCATTAGGCCCCAATTCTACACCTAAGCTAAACACTAACGTAGGCTCAACCTGCATTTTGCACACCTCAAATGCTTGTGAGTTTCTTAACAAATGTCCAAACTATTCTGAAAACTTATATGGGGTTGTTTCATGTTCACGGTTGTCTTTTTAAAATTATACGAGGGACCTCTTTAAGTAGGCACTTGCATACTTTGACTGTCTCCTGGTTATTGTTGTATATAGGAAGAGTAGTCCCAGCTACACCAGTGAAATCTTTTCTCAGTTCCGATAAATAGTGTTATTAAAGGAAAATATTCCTCACATTTTGACCAAGTACAGAATTCAATTCTCTCCACCTAATAAAAATAGTAGCTTTTAACTGATAAAATTCTAAATTGCACTCCGTATTAGTAACTTTTACTTTTGGAGGGGTATTTTCATACAATCTAGAAAGATATTCTGCTGCTTATAGGCTCCATTTATAATATAAGTGGCTTTGTCAGGATCCTTTATCTGACAAAAATGTCTTCTCTGGAAAGTGGACATTACATGAGAAGGACAGAAGTGTTTTTTTTTCATGGATTAGTTGCTTTTTCTAAAGCAACATTGTACTGTATAGCTTGCTGAAAAATTTAACTGGGATTGGATGTAAAATACTTTCTGTACAGAGTTTCACATGAGAGATAAGCATGCTGTCACTCCGACACTTCACGCAAAAACATTCTCGTTTCTTAAAGTGTTGAGTGGTAACAGGAAACCACTAAAACTACGAGTTTAATTTTTGAGCTAATGTGAACTCAAAAAGTATACTCTGATTGTGAAACATCCCTTATCATTTTAAAAATGTTAGAAAGTGGATTTTAAATATATATTCATCTTGCATTAATAGCGAAAGTGTGTGATTCACAAATGAGCACATAAGCTGTGTATGGATAGTACACTAATACAATGACAGGCTAATTTCCAAACCTATTTTTTTAATACTACACAAACTGTCACTACTACGGGTCTAAATAATATTATTAAAATGCATTATAATAAAAATAATGTAATGGTTAAAACATGGAAAAATAAACATTACAATAATCTTGTTTTAATTTGCTTTTCTTCACGTTTCCATGGAGCATATGATTAAATATTTAACTATTATAGAGAGATTATGTTTCTGTGTAGTATATACTAAAACAATTTTTTACCTCAGGCTCAGTGGATGTCACTGAATTGAACAGTTATCCACCTCACATTCGCTGCATAAACGTTAAACTTTTTTTACTTCCCTACAAACTATGGACAGCTATTTTAAAAAATAATACATGTGAATCCTTATTCAAACATACAGTGCACTGAACAAGGTAAAAAAAAACATTCTTTCATTACCTAAGGGGTATTTACACATGGAATAAGTATATAAAGCCAACATCCCTGGGTGGTAAATAGAGATACAATTAATAAATTGCGTAATGAATTATAAACTATTCAAATTATTCAGCCCAGATATCCTAAACCATACAGACATCAACCCAAGCTCAGGGTGGAAGCAGCAACACTACCTGCTGAGTGGCAAACCTAAATAACACAAAAATTCCCTCCGAAATTAGACCAGGACGTACATGACATCACACACTCTGACTTATTAAAATCTGTAGAGAGAGTTTACATTTTGCGATGACATAAGTCACATTCCAGCCATGTGCAAAACTATGAAGCCAAAGCTACATTAGTTATCAATACCTTTGTCTCCAGGCTGCCATCTAACCCAGTAAAACTGCTGGTTGCAAGCTAAAATGAAAAGCAAACTGCCTCAAACATCCAAAATGGAGAGTGTCATACCTAATAAGCTGTTTAAATTCATATTTCACTCATTTTCCTACACATACCTGGAAGGGAAAGACATTGTCACTACGGCCAATGGTCTCATCCATCCATGTCTTGGGGGTGAATGTGGTGCCAGGGCGGGTGTACTTCTGTGAGGCTGAGTGGTTGTTTGGGAAGGTCTTCTTGAGTGGAGAGATGGAGCTGAGTGGATTCACGGCACCATTCAAGCCACGACGGAAGTCAGCACCTCGAGACCCTCCCCAGCCAGTGCCGGAGCCATATGCACCACTGCCTGGACTCCAGGAAGCAGAAGAGGGTGAGGGTGAGGGGCTTGGGTATGCACCCCATGGAGAGGGCGGTTTACTCAGGCCACTGGAGAGATGAGGCAGTTGGCCAAAGGTGGCACCACGATGGGGGAAGGGTGGAGGATTATGAGGGCTTGCTGGGGAGCGACGGTGCTGCTGGTGTTGGAAGTGCGGGTGGGGTGGGGGAGCATGGTGCTGAGAGACAGCACCAATCTGAGGTGAGAAGCTGCCACCAAAGCCTGGACCTACGTGGTGTGAAAAGTTCTGAAACAGTAGTGGGCCATTGCTGGCCGGGGTAAAGAAACCCACATCCTCATTGACAATGGCTGATGGGGTTGGAGCAATGGCGGCAGACCAGTTATTGAAGCTGGTCAAGGAGGATGAGGAAGTACTGGACTGGACAGCCGTGCCCAGACCAGATGGTTCCTGATAGTCAAAGGGTGACAGGACAGGGGACTCAAGGCGCATCTTATCCTTACCATTTGTACCCTCAGATGTGCCATTCTCAGGTTTGCTCTCTTCTGACCGAGCTTTCTCGAGCTCAGAGATGATGCCACCCTCTTGATGCACTGGGGAGAGCTGCTGCTGTTTCTCTTGTGTCTCTTGCAGCTCCTGCTGCTGGGCTTTGGGCTTGTCAGTGCCCAGATCATCTTGCAGGCTGTTATGGGCTGTGGCCGCTGGAAACAGCCACGGAGATCCAGCGGTGCTGCCATTTCCAGCTGTGGTGCTGTTTATGAAAGCAGCAGGACTCGGTGTTACGTTCTGATGATGGTGAGGAGGCTGCAAATGAGGGTGAATTCGTACAGGGAAGGCGGACTTGTTGCCAGTGTTATTTTGTACCAAGACTCCAAACCCGTAATCCCCCATTTATGTTTTCCAGTTAAGACTGCCACACGGTATTCTTATCCTAAAAGAAATAAAAATGGATAAGTTAATTTCGGAATGAACCACGTCGACATAATTCATATTTAATTTAATCCGGAGTTGTAGATGTTCTGCATGTTCACAGTTTAATTTAATGAAATCTGCAGGTTGCTCGTCGCCTCGTAGCTCTAATTATAGGCTCGTGACGTCTCCTGTGCTCCTGCTAGCACCCGGCTAACCGCTTCGACCCGGCAGCTAGACACGACTAGCTTGCTAATCGGCTAGCTGAACAGAAAAGGCCGTACCATGAAACCTCGATGCCAATACTAAAACTCGTTATTATTTTCCTTTAAGGAGATACGTCTACAGAGAGAATACTGAGGTAACCACAGCGTTAACGGTCCTGAGATCTTCCTTCCTTTTTCTCAGAGAACGACGTTGGTTTTCTCGCGAGCTCAGAAAATGATGACGTCTTCTAATTTCACAGGCATTTCGTAGCACGATTTTATTATTTATACACAGAACAGCACGTGCTTCGTAAAAAATTAAAGAATGAGAACCAGACTGCTAACATTGTGTTGATAAAAGTAAACGATTAAATAAAAATTTCACCTTACTGGCTACCCTTGATCCCAGACGATGACTGTAAGAGGATTCGCTCCAATGCGACAGCCGCAGAATATTCTGTGCTTCTTTAATGACAACTTGATTTATGTCACTTGTTAGTCAAACAGGTCTTTTGTGTCTTCTCAGAGTCGGGCTTAGCGTCAGGTTCCCAGATTTTTCTCCCTGGTCTTGACGTGTCCTGTCGCCTCAATGACACAGCCCTTCTGTTCGCTAGCAGGCTGCTAACCTCAGGCTTCAACTGAATGACGTTACGTCATTGAATGAACGATATAAACAGTTTAGTTCGGTTTTACTCATGAGCTGTAGTGAAATTCATCGATGGTTTCATTGTTTAAATGCTTTCTTGATTTTTGAGCCAGCGGTCTCTCTCCGTTCCTGCTTCGCCACTGCTGTCCGTCTCACTCACCACAAATCTGCCGTAGCCAAAATGACAAGGAGACTGGTCCCGAGACACTTCCGGTAAAAGCCACGCCCCATTGTCTAAGATTCCTCCTACAATAGACACGAGACGTGCTGTTAGCCACACACTAGTTTCTGATTGGTCAGCGCAAAAGTTAGCTGCGCCCATTTTCTACTTTAATGAGTATTCACGAGGATCTCTATGCCCTCTCTGTAAGGTAATTTGACTACTGAAGCCCCGCCCTTCCTTCTTAAATCTCCGCCTGGTAAGGTCTTATCGGTTCCTTCCTCTTTAAAGGGAATCAGTCACAGAAGCTTATATGATTATACAAGTAGATCTAGGGATGTGTACAGACACATCACGATGTATTTTAATATAAGATACAAAATACCCTAACTGTAAGTGTATTAAAATAAACGATGAAATACAGCAGCCACGTCATGTATCAAAATAAACGTGTGTATTTTTTATTTTTTTTAATATTAATATACTTTTTCAAGGAAGCACAAAATCAGTATTTTATGCACAGTATGCACAGTAATTTCAATAGTACTGTATGCAGACACCTGACCATCACACCAATATTGTTTTTCCTCCCCTTTTGCCCCAAATTTGAAAACACAGTTGCAGTGAATATCAGTTGTATTAGAATATCACTGTTTGTTGTAGCATTTTGATGTGGCTTCCCAAAATACCTGGGAAATAATTCAGTTGGCCCACAAAAAGCCCCATCCTCCACCCAAACCCCATAGGATGCCTTGGGAGGAATTTGAATAAGTGTACATCACATGTCTCCTCACCTGACATCTGTACCCGACTTCACTACACTTGTTGCGGTATGAAAAAATTCCCACAGTCATGTTCCTGTGGGAACTCTAGTAGTAAGCTTTCCTAGAAAGCTTCTCTAGTAGTACGTTTTCCTAGAAAGTTTCTCTAGTAGTAAGCTTCCCTAGAAGATTATTATGATGATAATATTTATTATGCTAAATCTGGAATAGGATGTTTGAAAAACACATATGGGTGTAATGTCAGACCATCATAGTGTCAAGCATCTGGTCATATACTTTAATATTTAGATTTTAGGCACTGCCTAAAAGCTCCCTAGCGCCTGATCAATGTCCTTGTTGATAGGTGTCCAAGTCTGGGTTCGCTTTTCCGTGCCTTTCATTTGACTACATGAGTTCGGTGAACATTGTCTAACCTGTCTTGTAAGTTTAATTAGTCAGTTAAAAAGTTTTTAACTGTTTTGTCAAACCTGTGATTTTGGTGCTTTTTTCCACAAATACATTTTTTAACTGCAAGTCTGTTTGCCTTAGTTAGCTTGCGCGGATTTATTCTGTGTTTGAGAAGTGGTGTATATGCGTGTATATTTTCTGTTTCAGTTTCATCACTAATAATAAATTAGTCTTTTTATTGCTGCCTGACACCATGCAAGTCAGCAATACATAACAGCCAATCAGCATTAACTCAGTGATGCAGCGTCCTTTCCGGTGGTGGTCACATGCTTACACTGGGTAAGCAATGGAAGGACACGGGGCAAAAATCTAAGCCATATCCCATGACCATGATGCTCCACTCGGGAGCTGTGCAGTTAACTAATCAGCATTAATAATAGATAAAATCATATAATGCAAAAATCTACCAGTGTGTAAGTAACATACAGTGTGTGTTATTTTACAGTGTGTGAGTTATTATAAGTCTCTACATTGTATACAATCTGAAGTGCTTTTTTATATTTTAATTTATATTAAGTAGTTGAAATTGCAAGAGAGGCCAAACCTCTGTTTATGCCCTTCTGTTATATTTTACGCAAACTGGATCGATCTCATTACCACCAAATCTGATGGCTCAAAGTAAAAAAGAATAGATAGAACAGGGATTTCATGCACAACAACTGTGTTCACAGACAGAGATTTCGTTAGGTCTTAAAACTGCCACCACTGCTGCTATTTTCATCCTGGAATGGCATGTTGGAAATGCCATGCTAGGCTCTTAAAGTATCATGTTGGCTGCATTTTTTGGATCAAAGGCAATGTGTATGAAGTAAGAAATAAAAGAATGAGAACTTAGGAAATTTACATTTATTTACTTTATGCATATTCACCAATGCATTACTTTACATTAATAATTTTTCTCTAGTGTATTGCATGTATTTCTACATTTTTTTGTGTGTATTCTCTCTGAATTAACCACAAACAGTATGTTATAGCTGAGTTTAATATTCACCTTAATTAAAACTTGCAGTTAATAGACCAACCATAACAGCCAGTCTATATTACACACCACAGTCTCTAATTTACTCCAAGCCAGAGCCAGCAATGATTAATCATTGTGATGACGGAAGGATGGCTATTTGAAATCCATATTTCTCCCCAGGGCTAGAATGCATATGATATGTATGGATTGCAAGGAATTATACTAAAACACATGGTTCTTTCCTTTAAGATTCAGGAACATCTTTTCTCACCAACCAATCTGGAATACTTCTATGCAAATATATGCATATGTTAAAGCACATTTACA
The DNA here is from genome assembly GCA_039654305.1 of Porochilus rendahli. Classification (NCBI taxonomy): domain Eukaryota; kingdom Metazoa; phylum Chordata; class Actinopteri; order Siluriformes; family Plotosidae; genus Porochilus; species Porochilus rendahli. The sequence goes on from JBCNYG010000024.1 coordinate 16,014,688, forward strand.
TGCATCTGGACTATTTAAATATGTTAGCTTGGTGATATGGAGCTTGGACTGTTTGCATTGTTGTGTTCTCAGCCATATTCCTTCACTGCAGATGCAGCTTTGTTTTATGTGGTTGTGGATACAGAGCAACTATGAATAAAACATTAATTTTAAAATTACCCATCAGTATCTAATGAATAATTATGGTGTGATAAGCTTCTGAAGAAAGGAAAGCTAGTATGTGATAATCCAGCATCATTCTGGCTAGTACCATATTGGTTTGTGTGGCTTAAAATATTTACAAATTATACATGCAGCAAAACAATGTAATGCAAATCAAACACCACCAAATCCCTTTTCTGCTTTCAACAGCCTCTATCATCACTCAGCCAAAGGGAGGAGGTGAGCAAGAATGGCTGCCCTGCAGGTAACATTTTCTATCCTGCTGCAATGGAAATGGCATTATATTGTCCACATAATCATCCAATGTTTGCAGAAGCTCAGTATATGGAGTCCTGAACTGCTGTCTTTTATTTATTCCTAGCAGTTTCTGAACTGGTCACTAACACTCAATGGTTATAAGATTTATCCGTTTTGCTAAACATTGTTCTCTGTATGTTTTTTCTCCCAGAAGTCCCTGAGGGACACACTCCCAATTAAGCCAAAGATGTAGCATTGCCCTTCTTTTTTGGAAAAGGGAATGTGGCTCAGCTTGTGTATGTGTCAGAGAGGCATTTGTGATTTCATTACTCCTCTGGGTCCAGTGAAGAATAAATAAATGATAAAGGAGCAGCTGAAGATGTGTGTGTTTCTGTGTGTGTTGGTTTGGTGGGGGGCGGTGTTTATGGGGGTTACGTTTATTTATGCATCATTATGACACCAGCATTAAGGAAACCAAATTAATGAAAAAGTAAAGCCTATGTTTTCCAGCTGATTTGTTGTGTTAACTTTCAAAAAAAAAAATTGTGGTTTCTTATGATACCTTTTGACATTTTAG
>JBCNYG010000024.1:16018156-16031735 GCA_039654305.1 Porochilus rendahli
GTGTAAAGCTGCTTTGCGACAATGTCAATTGTAAAAAGCGCTATACAAATAAAATTGAATTGAATTGAATTGAATTTAGACTTGCACACTCAAAGCTTTATTATTCTGCCTTACCTGCAGAGTTATAAATTGAGCTCAGAAGTCTGAACCCAAAACATGCCTGATGTGGGAATATTCTGTAAAAAAGGATTTTTCTCACTCACTCATTTGCCAAAAATCTATTAAGGCTAATCTCAGCCAACACTGGGCGAAGGTGGGGTATGCCCTGAACAGCTCACCTGACCATCTCAGTGCTCTTAGAGAATTTTAGAGGTGTTAAAGTGTAAGTCTAATGACCTTTAATGGTATTTGGTTGTGATTATTGTCAAAGGGGAAAAAATACTCCTGAAATCCATCCAATCATGTCATGTAGTTAAACGCAATCATGTAATTTTTTTTTTACATAAAGGGATCAGTGCCGTTTCTAGTCCCTCTGTGCTGGTCACAGATCAGAAATATCACTTTTCCTAGTAATTTTTTTATTTTGAAAGAGATGGTTGCTGTGTGTTCCAATGACAGAAATGGCCATTCAATTATCAATAATAGGTCCAAAATCAAGAGTTTATCATGGTACATGGTTGTGTCAGTGCAGTGGATTGGCGAGTTGTTCAGGCTGTATCCCACCATTTCCCAGTGTCGGCTGAGATAGGCTCTGGCCTCACCACTGCCCCACACTTTACCACTTCAACCTGTCTAACTCTTTTCTGACATATTAAACTAATGAGCTGCTAGCTTCTAGCATAAGTTTTCATAGGGTATATCAAAACTATGTCTCTGCATTCTGGCTTTTGGGTCACCTTGCAAGTATTGTTAAATTAAATGAGTCAGCAGCCCAAAAAAATGTGACATCAGGTAATTGACAGGTAAAACCCATGCATTAAAGTGGGCCTGCACATGTTACATCTTAGTATACTATAAGGTTAACATTAAAAAAGCAAACTATAATGACATTTTTTGGTTTATTTTTCCATTTTAAAAGGTCACATTGATTATTCATGTCAGACTTAAGCATAAGGGCAAGATGTCCAAGGAATCAATTGGCATCTAGCCCTCGCTCCATGTCTGTTTTTGTTGTTGTGGTTGTTTTGGTGTTGCTAAAACAGCTTGAGATTTTTTTGTCAAGCTCAAATTGTGAGTCAGACGGATTTTATACAATTTAAAAATGCTTGTGCTGAACTTTCCTTAGTTTTCATGACCCCTTCAGCCCATTTAATAAAGGTGACCCACTTGTGTGAGTGGTGGTCCACTGAGAATTTACTTTGCTTACTTTATTTTCTCTTGTATTTGTGATTAAGTTGTTTTGGAGATCTAATTTGTTACGGTAAATGGTAATGGGGGAATGAAACAGAGATGCAACAGCTGATGTGATGAGAAAACATAAAACAGTAAGTTTAGGCAAAATATACAATATATAGAATATACAGATAACAAGAGTTTGAATTTCTGTTCATGTGTGTGGCATGTGCATTATTTGCATGTGTTTAGAAGCATTGTCCTTGAGATTTGTGGTATGGCCTGGTTATGTATTTGCTTAGGGGGTATGTATCCGATGTATGTAAATGAAGAGTGGTGCCCATATCATATTATATGTAGAAAATGTAGTTTATTAAATATTAAATTCTTCCAATATGTGATATTAATGTTTTAGAAAAAATTTAGGATTTCCAGAGTGTTAGCATGGTTTTATTGGAAATTATTGAAGAGAATACATCGTTTTCCAATAGTGTTGTGTAGGCTGTTGTGTCTCCTCAAGAAGCATATATACCACATGGAAACATACAGAAAAACAAACTAAAATGGTCAATAGTTTAATTTAACCATGACAGAGCAAAGCTAAATGCTGTGTAGCTAAAAGCATTAGTCTATTCATTTAGACTTTATTACATAATTCACACACTTTAGTATATACTACAAAGAATCATAAGAAACTAAAATACATACTAAAATGTACATACTAAAAAAAAGTTTGTGGTTTATTTTTCCATTTTAAAATGTGATAATGATCATCTGCTCCAAGTGACTGTGACCAACTATGACCATCTATTTGAATTTTGCATAGTGCGACTGCACTGTTACTATGTAGGACACTGCCATGTCTTTTGTCACGAGATAATGAACCAAACAGATCATGATGTTCTCATGTAATATAAACTAGAATTCAGTAGTGCTTAAATTTAAAAATAAAGTCATTTAATCACATCTATTACCTTTTTTTCACATTTTTTGTGTTATTGCATTTAAACAGGATGGTTTCGGGCAAACTTTTGTAGTTGCTTTAAAGGTTTTTAAAGCTGTTTTTCACATGAAAACATGACATTAACCCCCAGTGCAGCTAACTGGGTTATCAAATGCCCGCCATGTCTCTTACTGTCTGTGGTGGGAGGAATGTAAAAGAACTGTTGCTGATTTTCGTCAAGAGTAGACGGCATATCCGTCAGCGTGTTTCTGCCCTGCGATGGCCTGGCAAGCTGTCCAGGGTGTACTCTGCCCTCGCCCAGAGTCGGCTGAGATGGGCGCTGGCCTCCCTGCGACCCAAATTTGGAATAAGCGGTTCAGAAAATGAATGAATGAATGAACATGACATTAAAATGTCAAGGTTGGGTGGAACCAGTGAACTAATAAAAGAAAACCTTTTCCAGTGCAATTGAGAAGGGCGGAATTCAGCTTTCATTAGAACAACAACACCAACTATGCAGCCAAAGCTACACTGAAGTGATTGAAACAACCAACTGAATGTCTTAGAACACCCGAGTCAAAAACCAAATCACATTCCAGTTGAGAATATGTGTAAAGATTTGAAATTTGGTGTTTAACAACAGTCTTCAGAATAGGTGGAAAAGATCCAGAGTGGTAAAAATATTTCATTGTACTTTATAACTATACGAAACGTATAGTATTTTAGGTATCAAGAATTATATGTATTATGCTTACGTTCCTTGAGAACTATTGGATTTACATAGTACATATTACATTGTACTCTTGAGTATCACTGTTGAAAAAGCTAACAAAATTCAGTATAAGAACCTAATTTTGTACATGATATTTCATGGGGATTTTTTGTTTGTTTGTTTGTTTTTTAAAAATTCAATTTTAAAATGCGGGCAGTGGTGGCCTTTCGAAAAGAGTAGGCCATTGGGGTGTTGTCAGAGTGTTTCTGACCTGTGATGGCCTGGGGAGCTGTCCAGGGTGTACTCTGCCCTCACCCATAGTTGGCTGGGATATGCGCCAGCTTCCCCATGACCCTAATTAGGATTAATCATCTCAGAAAATGAATGAATGAATAAACATTATATTGACAATGTAGACATTTGTAGAAAATCATTAAAACAATTGGATAACACAGGGAATTGAAAGCACTTATTTCCATTGTGGTCCAGATTAATTAATTAATTTGCAAGCTATGTTGTGTAGTTATTAATTCATTTTCTGAACTGCTTAATCCTAATTAGCATTGCAGGGAGGCTGGCGCCCATCTCAGCCGACTCTGGGCGAGGGCAGGGTACACCCTGGACAGCTTGTCCAGTCATACAACAAACCAATATATGAACTTGTGTTTTCAGGCAAAAAATAGTATAGTTGCTTTGAAATAAACATGATTACATAAAATAAAAAATAGTTAAGTGTAGAATAGAATGTTCATTTTTGCTGGATACTTTCCTTTATAACCAAGTACAATTTTGACAAATTGTCTATCTATGCTTTTAATCAATGTAATTCCTTATTGCTTTTGTCATTGCTGATGTATCCCAGAAGACATGAAGCTATAATTTTCACCAAGTGAAGTAAGAAACGGAATACTTAGGGATATATTTGATGTGACACAACCATAACCAAGCAGTGTTCTGACTATACTTATATACATATTTTATGTAAATATTGAACATGGGTGGCAACGTCATTGGTGGTGGGAGCCAATATTTTTTCCTTTATTCCCAGAAGGCCTTACTACTGTAAACTTACAAATCTGACTACTTCTGCATTGTTAAAATACACATGTTCAAGCAACACAAGGGACTTTACAAGGAACAAAGTAAGTGAAAGATACAAGCCAGGCAAGACTAACTTGCCTAATGCTGTATAAGTGTAACTAGTTCAGGAGCAGACAGATATCTGTACTCTGTAGCCTTCACTGTTGTACACATAAATTTCATAGCAAGGAAAAAATAAATGTAATGCAATAGAGGCTTATTGCAATACAGTGAGTTGAAAGAGAAGACTGTTTTTATTACATCATGCTGCTCTGCTATGCTGTTTCACAAAACAGCAGCCAAAAAATCTGGCAATTTCAACAGTAAAATGTAAAGATCTCTGGCCAAGCATTTTAGAACTAACTAGAAAATTCTTATTTTTGATAACCATAAAGGACTTCATTGTTCCTAAATAGCTTTCATTGTACAGATAAAATTTAGTTATTTTCACAGCACCAGTCCTCGCAACAAAACCTCCATTGCAGTTTTAGCCCATCTCTATAGACAGCAGTGAAAGTCACCTTGTCCAGACAACAGCGACACATTACAAACAGTTCTTTTTCCAAGAAACTGCATAGTCATCCTCAACAAGGCAGTTCTCTATCCAGTGCCATGCTTGACTAGTATAGTGTTTCAAGCTCATGATGAAGTTATTCCTCTCCAAGAATGATCCAGCCTACATTAACTAACCCTCTAAAAGCACTTCATTCTTTCAAAACTATCAGCATAGCAAGCAATGGATTGTGGAAAGAAAAGAATTCTCACAGGTGCTTGATGTGCCCATAAATCATGCAGAGAAAACTGTGAGTATGTTGTGTGTCTCTATCATGGTGTATCAACAATACATTTGCAAAGCAGTGGGAGTCTATTGGCAAAGCCTAATTACCATTTCAATATCAGAGAAGAAATGTGGATAGCAAACAGTATATTTGTGGCCCCGGTCCCTACACAAGTCAGCGTAAAAACAAGAGTCATGCTCCAGCAAAGTCACTCCAGTGAAGGTCACACAACTGCAATCCCCCAACATGTTCTCCATGGCAACAGGAACACTAGTCCATGTCCAGAGTACTCGGATTAACAGATACAAGCAGAAAAATGAAAATCAGAGAAGATGGGTGACACATCTGTCAAAGACAGCCTGCTTCTTAACCCATATCTTGTTCCCTACAAATCAGGGGGAATAAAATGATTAATAATAATGGAGAAATTATATGAGCCACATCTTTTGAGCAAAACAATAGATATATTTATTAAAGAATGCCTACATTCCTCTCAATTATCTATATCTAAATAATCTCTCTTTTAAATTAAATTGAAATATATTTAAACATATTTTAACTTACCTGCAATGGCCTGGCACGCTGTCCAGGGTGTACCCTGCCCTCGACCAGAGTCAACAGAGATGTAGTCTTGCCTCCTCGTGACCCTAAATACGATTAACTTGCTAAGACAATGAATTAATAAATATTTTATCTTACATTAGAGACACCGAGCCAAATTTCATTATATTGATAAACCGTGAGTTAAAAAATATTATGGAAAGTCATTTTGAACTGTATTAACTGGCGTGCTTAAAAATCAGAACTGGCTAACAGTCAAATATTCCTCAGTTTCTTCATCATTCATCATTCATTTTCTGAACTGCTTAATCCTGATTAGGGTCATGGGGAAGCAGGCGATCATCTCAGTCGACTCTGGACGAGGGAGTTTCTTCAGCAGAAGAATTATGTTTCCTTTCTATCAAATATAATTCATACAAATATTTTAAGAGTAATAAAGTAAAGTTAAGAGACATTATAAAAGAAAACAATCTTCTCATATAATTGATAGAGTGGGGTGTAGAGATGGGAAATGTTAATAGACCTAAACTGTGAGTATTGTACCGGAGTATTGTACCATAAGTACTTATGTTTATTATTTAAGAGTGGATGTGCCAAGGACTTAATCTATCTGAACATCACCCTGAGACCCAAAAATGAATGTTGTGTTGTCTTCTCTTTTCTTCACACTGCTTGTGTCCCAATAACTATTGCACTTGAGCAATGTTTTCATACAAGAGGAAGTCTGGCAAAAGAGTAATACCCAGTGGCTCTCATATGATGATCTTAGAAGGACATACACACAATATTTTTGGTAAAAATTTAACGACCTTATAAGAGGACATCTTGGGATCTCAAAGGATATGCAGTTATTCCCAGCATAATACACATTTCCAATTTTCTGATTATAATAGAATATTCTGGGGCAGTGGTGGTCTGGTGGTTAAGGTGCTGAATTACTGATCCCAAGGTCGGGGGTTCAAGCCCCACTACCAGCGGGTTGTCACTGCTGTCCCCCCAGTGCAGCTAACTGGCCATGTCTCTCACTGTCTGTGGTGATAGGCATGTAAAAGAACCAGTCAGCGCATTTCTGCCCTGTGATGGTCTGGCAAGCTATCCAGGGTGTACTCTGCCCTCACCCAGAGTCGGCTGAGATGGGCACCTCCCGCGACCCTTATTAGGAATAAGCGTTTCAGAAAATGTATGAATGAATGAATCATTAAAGCTATTAAAGAGATTTTTAAAAAACTGTTTTCAGGTTTTGATACTGGCTAAAGTCTATTTCTTTGGAAACAACTTGCTCCTACTTCTGTATTATTCTGTGCTGTTGCTACAAAGTGCATTTTGCTGTGTATAATTCTCCAATATTAAACTGTGTCTGTGCATGAATCAGGTTGGCATTTGGATTTGTATAAAGGGGTAAACTACTTCATCTATGTATCATTTGTTTATGCACAGATGTCTAAGGCTAACATATACTAATATACCCACCCAGCTGAATATGTGCTTAAACTAATCAAATGTGAAACTGCTGAATAACTTAACTGCTTAAACTGAGAAATTTTACAATTTTATGCACAAAATGAGCTCATTTCTAATTTGATGCTGCAACATGTCTCAAAATAGTGGCATGTTTACCATGTTGTAGCATCTTCTTTTCTTTTCAAAACGATTAGAAGGCATCTTGGCATAGAGGTTATGAGTTTCTGGAGTTTTGTTTTATTTATCTTTCATAGTTCCTTACAAAACATGCAAGCTGCCCATACCGTATTGAGGGACATTGTTTTTAAACAATTCCACAATCTTTCTATGCACTCTTTCACAGATTTTTGAGCCTCTGCCCATCTTTACTTCTGAGAGACTCCGCCTCTCTAAGACATCCTGCTGAATCTTTCCGTTTTTTCAGCCATTTGTGGCAACCATGCCAACATTTTTGGGACATGTAGTAAGCATCTAATTTGAAATGAGCTCATTTTGTGCATAAAATTTAATGCACATAATGATAGAATATCCAGGGAAAAAAAGGTATACACATGTTTACTCCATGACATGTGAAGGCACAATGTAAATGTGAAGTAAAGTGCAGTCTACCCTCTTCGGCATGCATGAGCTCACAGACACCCATGATTAGATATTGCTGCTGTGACTGACAGACTGACCGATTAAATTAGTAACTGGGATAAAGTGTTACGCCGGTACCAAGAACCGATGGACCCAAATGCAGAACAGACACGATAAGATAAAGTGCAAACAGGAATCCATTGTTAAGGAACAAGCAAACATGGAACATGAACACTATGGAATAACACTGGATCGTGGCGTTGGTGCGAGAAGCACTATACTCAAAGAAGGCACAAACTCTCTCAGTGAAGACGCGAGCGCTCATTCAGTGACGGCCCAAGACTCTCGCGCTGACAGCCCAAGATGATCTGGCCATCAGAACAAGGTAAGCAGCCCCTTTATCCTCTGGCAGGGATGAAGAACACGTGAGCTAATCAGGGCGGAGCCTGTAATTAGAAGATACACACAGGAGAGGAGAGAGCAAATCAAAACAGACAGACATAACTTAAATCTTACGACGAGGCATCATAGTACACCCCTTTGGACCGGCTTCTGATGGTCCAGGTGTCTCGGGATGCTGTCTGTAGAAGTCATCCGCTAGCGTGTGGTCGCCGATGGAGCTTGCAGGTATCCAGGAGCGATCCAAGACCATAGCCCTCCCAGTCGGCCAAGAACTGTCTCCCCCGGCTCCTCTTGCGTACCGCTAGAAGCCTCTTGACTGTTTAGACTGGGCCCTCCTCCACTATCTTGGGTGGTGGTGGGGGACTGGTGGGAGGCACCAGATGGCTCTCAGAGGTTTCTGCCTGCTAGTATGACTCTCATCGTTGATACTAGCACCACGTACCTCCTTCAGCCTCTTCCTGGATGTGAGTGTCCCTTTTCTCAGACAACGTTCCAAGACGCCTTAAACGGCCCTCCTACCCCCTCACTGAACTTCTTTCTGGCTCCGACACGCTCCAGTCTGCTTTCTATGTCAGACTCTGATTCAGTGGGCATGAATGAGGGGAATCTCTCAGTATCTTTTCTTCCTTTCGGCTCCCCTTCTTCTTTTTCCCCATCTGACATCTTGTCTTTCTGGCCTTGAATTCATCACCTTCACCGTGATTGCCAGACTCGAATTTAGACGGGTCTTCTTCTTCCCTACATGACTTGGTCTGTGGTGTCACAACAGATTCAGAGCTGCTATCACTTACAATGCTCCTCTGCTTGCGTCTTTTCTTGGACACTATACGGAAGGCTTGGCATTCAGAGAACCCGACTCCATTTCAGGGCTTGTCTCACCCTCCAGGGATCCGTGAACAAAAAAGAGGTGAGTCAATACAAGCAAACTACAGGCAGGGTCCCAACTCCTAATCACCACCGTCTTCAAGATAATGTGGGGGTTGTGAGCTCTCAGCCAAGGGAACCCTAGTACGAGGGGTGATGTGGGCATTCAATGAGATGCAAAGCGTTGGATTCAGTGTGATTCCGGCCAATAGACATGAGAAGGGTCTCTGTCCTGTGAGTGACCCAGCTTAGCAGCTGGTTATTCAGTGCAGGGGCGACGACTGGTTGGGCGAGTGGCCTCTCCTTGATGCCCAACCTCCCGGATAGAGAGAGATTCATCAGGTTTACATCGGCCCCTGAATCGATGAAAGCCTGGATGGAAATAGCTTTGCCCTTGATTAGCAGAGATACAGCAGTCAATGTACAAGGGGAAAAATATGTGCATTTGTCTCTGCTTACCCGTGCACTCTTTAAGCCCAGTGAACCAGATCCCTTGGCCGGACAAGAATCTGCTCGATGGCCGGCTTTCCCGCAGTAATAGCACGCTCCCACCCTCTGGCTGGCGCTCTTCCGGGGAGAACGGGAGGGGGCGCCAGCTCTGTGCTAGGTGGCGAAGACACCAGTGAACCAGGGCAAAACTCTTGGTGCGTGAAGCTCCCCCTAGCGGCTCGGCGCCGATCTGACGCCCCCTCCTGAAGCCGGTTATCAATGCGAATCGCCAGGTCAACTAGGTCCTCAAACTCGGCAGGAGTCTCGTGAGGGGTGAGGTGGGCCTGGATCTTCTCGCCGAGCCCGCTGACGAAAGCCTCCTTAATGGCCGGGGAATTCCAGACGCTGTCAGTGGCCAGCGTGTGGAACTCAATGGCGTAATCGATGACCCTCCGGGAGGCTTGTCTAAGACTGAGAAGAGCCCTGGAAGCTTCGCGAGCCGGGGAGGAGTGATCGAACATGCGGGTAAGTGTTTCCTTGAACTCCTGATATCTTTGGCACACAGTTGGCCCTCGAGCCCACTCTGCTGTGGCCCACGCAGCTGCACTTCCCGAGAGATGGGAAATAATGAACACCACCTGAGCCTGTTCGGTGGCGAAGACAGCTGGATCATTCTGGAAGTGCAGCTCACACTGAACTAGGAAGAAGCGGCACTTCCCGGATTCTCCTGAATACTTATTGGGCGAGGCGAGGTGAACAGGAAGAGGCAGGGGGTTACTGGGGGCTGGGTAGCGGCTGGCGGGGTGATAGACCTGGTGGTAATCAAGCAGGTAGACCCAAAAGCAGGACAGAACATGACAGGGTACGAGGAGGGAGTAATCCCATTTATTAGGTGAGGTAGTAACAAACACAAGGGAGAAGTGGAAATGTGATGCAGGGCTGAATCGCGAGGCTGTGAGAACGACAATACTCTGAGATGGCACAAGACGATCTGGCAGGGGAATAAGGGAGGTCGCTGGCTTTTATCCAGTGGTGGCTGATGGGAAGCAGGTGGAGATAATCAGAGCAGAGCCCGTAATTAATTACCCATGCAGGAATGACTCAGGATACCTGGACAGAAAAAACAGCCTCTTGCGTACCGCCAAAAGCTTCCTGACAGTGTAGACTGGTCCACCGTCTACCATCCTGGGTGGTGGCGGGGACCTGGTGGGAGGTACCAGATGGCTCTCTTGGTGTGGTTTCAGCCTGCTGACGTGAAATGTTGGGTGCACCCGGAGGGACCTGGGGAGTCTCAGACGATCAGAAACAGGGTTAATCACTTTAGATATGGGAAACGGACCGACAAACCTGGGTGCCAGCTTCTTGGAGAGGACCCGTAGGGGAAGGTCTCGGGTGGACAGCCATGCCTGTTGGCTGGGGGTATAGGTGGTGGCTGGGCAGCGATGGCGATGGGCCACAGCCTTCACGCGCCTCTGACCCTGGAAAAGCAGCCGCCTGGCTGCGGCCCAAATCTTCCAGCATCTCCTTACCATGGCATGGGCCGAGGAGACAGTTACCTCCTTCTCATTGGCCGGGAATAGGTGAGGTTGGTAACCGAGGGTGGCCTGGAAGGGGGAGAGTCCAAAGGACGCAGTAGGAAGCGAGTTGTGCGCATATTCCACCCAGGTGAGATGCTTACTCCACGTGGCTTGGTTTTGTGATACCAGGCATCTGTTGAGTCACTTCATTTGTCCGTTAGACTCCGGGTGGTAGCCCGACAACAGGCTCATGGTGGCCCCCAAACAGTTACAGAACTCCTTCCAGATCCTTGTTGAGTCACTTCATTTGTCCGTTAGACTCTGGGTGGTAGCCCGACAACAGGCTCATGGTGGCCCCCAAACAGTTACAGAACTCCTTCCAGAACCCGGATATGAATTGAGGTCCCCGGTCAGAAACCATGTCAGTAGGAAGAAATCATGATACGGGTGGTCTTTTTGGCCGATGGCAGCTTGGGCAGGGAGATAAAGTGAACCATCTTGGAAAACCGGTCGACCACCCTAAGTGCTACCGTGTTACCCTTCGAGGGAGGCAGGCCTGTTGCGAAGTCCAGGGAGATATGGGACCATGCCCGATGCAGCACTGGCAAAGGCTGGAGGAGCCCTACCTGTTGTGGTGTCTTGTTCCTGGCGCAGACCAGGCATGCCCCAACATATTCCGCCACTACCTTGGCAAGGGACGGCCACCAAAAACGCCGTTTGACTACAAACCCCAGGGTGGCGGGAGAGCAGGGAAGTGTGAGCCCAATGAATAACCTAAGAATGTAGAGACTCCTGTACGAATAAGCGATTGTTAGGACAACCCTCAGGGGAGGGTACCTTCTGCCCTGCCTGTTTTACTGCTTCCTCTATCTGCCAGGAGACTGTCCCCACAACCTGGTTGGTGGGTAGGATGGGTTAGGGTTCCTGGGCTGATGGTTCCGACTCCCATAGCCGGGACAGTGCATCTGGCTTGGTATTCTGGAAACCTGGCCGATAGGAAAGGGTAAATTAAAAACAGCTAAAGAGGAGGGCCCACCTGGCCTGACGTGAGTTTAATCGTTTAGCCGAACGGAGGTATTCCAGGTTCTTATCATCCATCCATACCAGAAAAGGCTGGTCCTCCCCTTCCAGCCAGTGCCTCCATTCTTCCAAAGTGACCTTGATGGCCAGCAGCTCCCGATTACCCACGTTGTAGTGTATCTGGTTATCCAGGGGGGAGCGCTGAGACAGGACCGCTCCCACCTTCACGTTGGAAGCGTCCACCTCCACAATGAACTATAGCTTGGGGTCGGGAATCTTCAGCACTGGGGCAGAGGTAAACAGCCTCTCAAGTCTCTGGAAGGCCCCCTGGGCCTCTGGGTTCCACTGAAAAGATACCTTGGGGGAGGTTAGTGCATGCAAAGGGGCTGCCACGGAACTGAAATTACGAATGAATTTCCGGTAAAAGTTAGCAAACACCAAGAACCTTCTTGCGAGAGGTGAGGGGTGGCCAGTCTGAAATGGTGCTAACCTTCTTGGGATCCATCCGGATGTGGTTGGGGCACATGATGAACCCTAAAAAGGAGACAGACTTGGCATGAAATTCACACTTCACCTTCAAAAATAGCTTGTTCTCCCACAAACGGCTCAGATCAAGTCGGACGTGGCGCTGGTGGGTGGCTAGATCTGGGGAGAACACAAGGATATCATCGAGATAAACAAACACAAAATCGTTAAGGTACTCACATAGCACCTCGTTTAAGAACCCCTGGAAGACGGCAGGAGCGTTGGCCAGCCCGAACAGCATGACGAGGTATTGTGTTGAATCCAGTCTTCCACTCGTCACCCTCGCGTATCCTGACCAGGTGGTATGCATTCCGCAGGTCCACCTTGTTGAATACCCGAGCCTGGTGGAGCAACTCAAATGCAGAAGAGATGAGGGGAAGAGGGTAACGGTTCTTGATGGTAATGCTGTTCAGGGAGCGGTAATCAATGCATGGCCAAAGGGTGCCGTCCTTCTTTTCTACGAAGAAGAAACCTGCTCCAGCAGGCAAAGAGGCTGGGCGGATGATGCCTGCCTGTAAGGAGCTATGAATATATTCATCCATGGCCTTCTCTCGGGACTTCTCTATCGCGAAGCCGATTATCAATGCCGACACCGATGTCCACCACATCCTCAAATTCGGCTGGTAAGTCGAAGGGGGCTAACTGGTCCTTAATCTGGCTACCTAAACCGCTGACAAAGGCGTCTGTGATGGCCAGTGTATTCCATCCACTGTCAGCGGCCAGCGTGCGGAACTCTATGGCGTAGTCAACCACCCTCCGACAGCCTTGGCATAGCCTGAGCAGGGCTCTGGAAGCTTCCTGTGCCGTGGACGAGTGGTCAAACATCCGGGTGAGTGCGCTCTTAAATTGCTCAATGCTGTGAACTAACACGGAGCCTTGGGCCCACTCGGCGGTAGCCCAAGCTGCCGCTCTTCCTGAGAGGTGGAAGAGTATAAAAGCGACTTGGGCCTTCTCAGACACAAACACGGCAAGTTCGTTCTGAAAATGTAACTCGCACTGAACCAGGAAGGAACGGCATCCTCCGGACTCGCCTGAGTACTTATCCAGCGGAGCAAGGCGCACAGGGCGAGCCGGGGGGGATGGGGTGTAGCTAGCGGATCGCGGGCTGGAGGTATGGGCTCCATCGGGGGTAGTGGGATAAACAGCGGGGTCGGCGGAGGTGAAAGCAGCCTCTCCAGACTCGCGGTTATCTATTAAATTTTTTTTATTTGTATAGAGCTTTTTACAATTAACATTGTCACAAAGCAACTTTACATAGTAAATTGAATTTGGGAGGAGTCTAAAAATTTCTCACCAAACCCCCTACACATCCCCAATGAGCAAGCCCACGGTGATAATGGCAAGGAGAAACTCCCTCAGTTGACACGAGGAAGAAACGAGGAAGAAACTTTGAGAGGAACCAGGCTCAGGAGGAAAACCCATCCTCATTTGGGTG